>JARHVA010000589.1:4895000-5018099 GCA_037957365.1 Torreya grandis | reverse complement strand
TGACCCCATGGTCTATTTTCCCCTAGACATGATGTTGTAAAAATTGTGCACTAGATTCACTTAGATAATCGATCCTAAATCATAGATTTTTACCTGATCCATCATGGAGTGGCATCACATATAGTGACATGACCCCTATCAGACTTATAATAGGTCACTCAAACTATAATCAATATTATCAAGTCCTTTGAGATATACATAATTCCAAATATATATACATGAAACAATCACACATATAGTTTGAGTGTTTTATCTATATGAGCCTATCACCCACTAAGCTAAGACTCATATCTCATCTATTGTGTCAAGTGTATTTCATGCCATTGATATGCCCATGACTAGTAGCCTTAGAATTACATGGACATAATTAAGGTGATCTCACCTTTATGTTTTTCCCATCCACCACCCATCAAAATATGTCAATCATCCTCTCCCACTAACCCAAGAACATAGTAATTAGATCGATGATGAGAAATACCAAAAACATCTCCATGATGTCACCAAACCCATTATAGTGATTCATGCTCAATCAACTACTAATAACCTATCCAATAGGTCAAACAACCAAATCACATACACACATCTCCATAACCTATGTTGTCTCTATAAAATATAGAATAACAAAGCATAAATCAAGTTTCCATCCAAAACATGAAATAAATGCTTTCAAAATAATTATAAATAGAAAAATTTAAAGTTTTCTCCATGTGATTTTGTTATTTCTATTTTTGCCTCAAGGAGTATAAAGTGGAGGCTTATTTTTTATTGCATCAGCTAAGCTTCCAACAACTTTGACCATGATCCATTTTTACATTGCTTTGACTAAGAATATAATTATTTTAGTTATTATACCTTTCTAATGCATTATCCAAGCCTATAACAAATTCAACCATGCTCCCTTTTCACATTTCTTTGGCCAAGCATATAACTTCTTTAACCATCATACCATTTTACCACCTTTGCCTAGCCTTATAACTTTGACCAACCTATTATCCTTATTGATTCAACTAAGCCTCATAGATTTAGCTAGGTTAATTTTCTACTACATTGGCCATATGACATGACATTGACCTAGACTTATCATTTTCACTACATTAGTCAACTATAGAAATACATCGAATCCTTTCTTGGTTGATGTCATCATCCACCAACTACTTATTTAACCACTTGGTTCATGTCCTACTACATTAACCATGGCATACATATTTAGCCTAATTTTGACAAAAAAACATTGGACTACACCTATGACATCAACCAATATTTTCACCCCTCTATTTAGACTACATCAGTTGGGCCAATGCAATATAGTTATTGTAGTGATTTATTCCTTTGGCCATAATAAATGCCTTCAACCCCTAATTTAAATTTATGTCAAATAACTTTTTAATGCCCTATTTTAATCTTCATTTTGATGTTTTTTGGGGAAAATCAAATTACACGATTTTTCCCTAGCACCTAAATTTCCTAATTTGGTTCATTTTTCTATTAAAATTATAAAAAGTATAATTAATTTAGCACTTACATGTATGGCTCCAAATGTAACTATGATTAAGCCCTTAGCACATTCACCTCCTCTTATGTAAGATATAATATCTTAGTTTGCTAAAAATGGATAATTAGATCTCTGGTTTTCATGATTAACAAATGCATAAATTATTTACTGTTTACCCTTTTATATTAAAATTTTCACCCTCTAGTTATTTACCTCCAAATTCTATTTTTTTTCCATATCTTCATTTTTGTAGGTACTTTTCATGAACAAAAAGAAACCCTAGATTTCAAGTGAGATAGAGAATTTTTTGTTACTAATATAATATTTTTATAAAAAAATTGAATTTTATCTCATTTTTTAGGTCTACCTCTTGTTCTGCACATTGGGCACCTTTCATCTCCTACTACATAGTCATCCTCCTCTACATTCCTACAAGGTAAGTGAAGGTACATGTTTTCATTTATTTACTTTCATGGAAATTTTAGTAATTTCAAAATTTATGACATGTTTGTGTTGTTATGTTTCTTTCCCAAAGCACCATCCTACATTAAAACTATTGTGACACATGATGATCTTCAAGTGGGGTATATGTATACACATAATATTTTTCACTTTGATATTTACTGATGCTTTCTCTTCTAATGACCTATTGAGCAGCAATCTCCTTGAGTGAATGCCTTAAAGGGTACACTAGGATAGGTGTTGGGTAAGGCTCATGAAACTTTGTGAGAAATGTTTGTACACTATCATGCTTACACTAGTCCTACCATTAGACCAAATTCTTTACATTATCTCTTTATCAATCCATTATTTGTTGATCTTATCTAATTACAATGTTATCTTTATTCATTTCCTAATGCTTCAGCTAAGCTAAATTAATTTTCTTAGTACTTTGCCATTTGTATTGTATCAACCAAGTTGATGTAATTATGAGTCTGGATTTTATAATTTGCATTATTTGGCCTAGCTGATGCAATTATGTGAAAGCTAACATTCTCTTTTACTACTTCAACTAAGCAAAAACCATCATCTAGATTTAGGGTTTGGGTATTAGAAAACTATATATAGAGGCCATTTTTTTCATTTCATATACATCTATTATGCTCTACTTTCACTCACACTTCTGCCCTAAATCCACTTGGATGGATTTGGTCTAGTTCTTATCTTGGTAGTATCTTGTCTTGTGTTCATTTTTAGAGATTATATAAGAGGATTCAATAGGATTTCCACCTAAGGAGCCTTAGGTATATTATGCCATCTTCAACCCACAACATTATTTGTCAAAACTCCACTTGATTCATAGACATAGGATTTGGAACCCTCAAGTGAGTGTTATTACCTCATATGAAATTATGTATGAGGTAATTACTTTCAAGTGAGTTTAATATACTCTTTCATTTTTATTCTAATCAGAGGTCTAGTGAGTGTTATTACCTCATATCATAGACATAGGATTTAGAACCCTCCCCTATTGATACTTCATCATAGATAACCCCAATGCTAGTTTTGAATCCTTCATAGATCATTACCTAATTAAATTATGTATACACACACTCTCTATTTGATTAGAATATTATGCGAGTTATATTCTATTGAGATAGGATAGGTTTTGGCTAATCCTAGCTCATGCATACACATACAATTTTTTCATTTTTAGGTTTAGCAAATCCTATCGCACAAACAAAAAAATTAAAAGGAGAACCATAATGTGCATTTCACACCTCATACATTCTGATTTGGAAATAGAGTATAGGTATACCTTTAGAAAGATCAATTCAAAGGTCCACACTAGAAGATCGAGCCACTATGATATGGCCCTTACACCATCCTTTACATAGCTAGCAAGAATGAATTCATTCTTTATCTACGTTTGTTCTTTGTCATGCAACCAATCTTCAACATGAAACTTATCAATCCTTACACTCTGCCACTTCTTGAGCAAATAATATCATAACGTCTTTCCAAATCGACCTTAAACACTAGCATCTTGCAAATAAGGACAAGATCATAAAAGTGACATACATACCCACCCACCATGGCACACATTAAATTTTTAGATTGGTCATGGTTGGAAAATATTTGGATGAATCTAAGTGGTATAACTCATAATAACTTTAAGTGTGATTTTCATAGCTATAATTAGATGCAATGGAGATTGTTACTCTTCAATAAAGGTTGAATGATACATATGTATCTCCTACATAAAAAAATATGCCTCTTTATTGATATCATATGCATTCTTCTACATAAATGTTGTTCACAAATCCAAACACCTTACATGTGATTTCTCGAAATCCCATATGAAATATTCACACAAGGTCATAAACTTGTGTCCTATGCACACAACTTGCACTCATTTGTAGTCATACACACACTTTAGCACCTAACCCATCATTTTTTTTGTGCACCTTGACATGCCTCTCTCCAATGTATCCATGTGTGTTATCCTAATCCAACTACATGGCTTTACAATTGGCACCATCCCACTTGGAACCTATCAGATAGACAGTTTAATAGTTAGGTGCCACATACTTGGAAGATCAACTATCACCCATCAAGGAAGAGGAAATGTATTGTAATCATCTTATTTATAACCGATATAAATTTTAACTACTCTTATGTTCTTCATGTCTAAATTTATATTATATGCATTCATCTAAGGGTCAATGCCATGTGCAATAATTATGATAGATATCATGCTTCGTGTATCTAGTCTATCATACAATTGTAACACATTGTACCATTTTATATTATTCATGTATTTGGAATAAAATGTGCATTTATATAAGAACAATAATTCCACTCTATTGAATGTGTATTTATTATTTTGTATGAATACTTCTCTATGCAATCACTTTGTATAACCATACACTATTATCCCCAAAACACTTGGTCCTAAGCTGCATGGTGCAGATCAATGATTGATGATAATGCAAGGCTATATTGAACCCAACATAAATTAAAATGTGCCAATAAGATCCTAATCTTAACCAATGATCCATATGCACTAAAAATGTTAATAAAAATATAATTATAATGCCTATACCAAAATTAGGTGTCTCTATAATGCCCCATCTTTATGTGTGTGGACATAAATAAAAATAAAATAAATAAGCTCAATTGGAAAGGTTTGATTAATGAGTTGTAACCAAAACCTATAAGTTCTACTTGAAGTTAATACCATATATGGAATTTATTTGAAAGTAAAAATTAAGAGATAGGTTACCTTATAACATAGTCAAACTCTTGTAACCTAAAAATAGAAAAACATCATATTATAATTATGTGCATGAATTTTATGATTGCCATTGATGGTACATGATTGAATACTAGCATTTATATATCTACATATTGATTTTACCTAATAAAAATAAAAATATTTACAATCAAATGAATGTCTATATTAATTGATAATAAAGTGCCTGACTTATTTTACTAAATAGAGACACAAATGGTAAATGACATGATGTAAATGAATAGAACTATGTCATAAGTGTAATTATAGGTAAATAAAAAAAATGATAAATGAGACTTGCTTAAGGTACTAAAATTGAAAATTAAAAGATTGATGATTGATCAGTTGAAAGATAAAATGAAAAGACAGAGAAAGAAATAACTGAAATAAACATGCCTAGGTTTTGTATTTGAATTCCGAGACTAGAAAACACATTATCATGTTGATTATACTTAAATCCTAAAATTTTAATATAATCTAGAAGATAAACAAAATTTTGGGACCTGTGTATATGGTTGGCCCATTTATAATTTTCTACCGATTGTGGTTTCTTGATATGATTGTGGTAATTTTGAATTTTTAGATCTCAAACTTCATGTGATAAAAAACTAGTTTACTTTCCAAAAAAATTATGTGAAATTCTCTAAACCATCAATTCTTTGACCAAAACCTTATTCTCCAAAATATCAAAATAATATAAAATATGTACAAGTTTGGTGTCCCATGCCTCATCTTGAGGGTTGAAGCTAAATGTCTTGCATGCTTAGAATCATATCTCAATGTAGTTGTTGTGATGTTGAGTGTTCCTATCCAAAATGAAAGAAAGGATCACCTCCTCTCTATACATAATCAATGCAACTACATGCTTCACGATAAACTTATTTTGGTATAATACATGTTGGAATAATACTTGAATTGATGATATGTTTAGAGTTGGAACAACGTACAGGCTCCTTGAATTTTTTTCAATTGATATAATCAATGTGAATCTCAATTTAGAATTAACGAGATTGATCAATTAACACCTAATTAAAATTTGATTAGGGTACATTTATATCTATAGGCTTCATAAGGACAAAATTCACCCATAGGTTGACCATGAAAAGTAGTGGAAAAAAAAACCAAGGAATGTGAAATAAACATGAGATGAAAGGTCCTAAAAATAGAAGTGAGGAGAATCATGCGACCCACAATTATGTTTAAGATAACCATAGGATGAATAGATATATATTGATGCAACAAACTAATGAAATGTGGATGACACAAGGCTATAAAGTGTCCAATGTGGATGGAAGTGTCTAAAAATATCCAATTGTACAAAACTAGGCCAAGTGTAATAAAGCATGACAAAATTATGATAGAAAAAGGACTTGTACCAAAATTAGGAGCCTACAAAGATGAGATAACTAGGTATAATAATGAACAAGTATGAAATAATCCACATGGTTATATGCAAGACATATTTATATCCCTAAATAATATATTGAAATGTCTTTGGTCTTACTAACCCTTCCAAGTGGTAAAATAATTGATTTGTGGGTCATACTGATCCTATTAAGTGGTGAAATATCTAGAACTTGGGTCCTATTCACCGTTCTAAGTGGAAAAAGTATATTATCATGGGTCCTAATGACCTTTCCATGGTGATAAATAGGCACTTCCAAGCTAAAGAATAAAACCTCTTTAAACCTTGAAACCTCTTCAATCCTTGAGACATATTGAAAACTCAAAAATAATTATATCATGTGATTAAAAAGATAGACGAAAATGATCACATGCATCCATTTTTTAGGTGGGGGATGTTTTTTTATGTACTCATATCAAAATGAATGGATTACACATACCACACATAAAATATGTGAAACAATAAGTTATAATAATCACTAGAGCACATTTATAACATTATTTGATATATAAGCATAAGAAGATATCATCATGAATTTTTAACAACACTATAAAACACATTACTGATATATTTAAATAATTTTTGACATAATAAATAAATAATTTTTTTACGATATGTTAGAAGACCTATTTTACATCCAAATTTCTCCTAATTATTTTTATGTATAAAATAACACAAATCTTATTTTAAAAAATATATATTATATATTTATTTAATATAAATCCATAAAAAAATATTACATAAACATTACTTTAGATAAAATTTTGTTCCAAACAAAATGGCATATAGAAAACAACCTTTTGAATGTTTATTTAGGTTAAAACCCAAAATGAAATGTGAGAAGTCTGAAATCTTTGTCAAAAGAGTTTTACATTTACCAAATGATATAAAGACCATCTTCAAGTTGACCATCATAAACACTATAGAAGAACAAACATACTTTTTTTTATTTTTTCTATGAGATAAAACCCTCATTTGAATTTTGTTACCATAATGAATGAGAACTCACTGTGATAAATCTATGCAATTGACTTAGTGAAATAAGTTATTTCCCTTGCATAATTATGGCCTTATATTAAAATAAATGTCTTCTATTTCTTTTCAGAGAGTCAAAGTCTTCATTTTATACCTCCTTGCCAATTGAAACATCATGAAATAAATGAAGACTTAGACCATGTGAAAATAAACAAAAGCTATTAATTATAATGTGAAGTCTCATTGGCATCTAATTTTATGTTTAATATTTTCATGGGGTTAAATGTTAAATCTAACTATTTAGAGGGAAGAAATCAATTGGACTTGAGAAATTGGCTCTGTTAAGGTTTTCATGTTTGTTTTGTGCTTTGTTATCATGTCTCATCCTATTTTCATATCGCATCGATGATAATTTCAAGACAAAGATTATATATTTATTGTACTTTAATTTTTTCCTTTGGGTGGATTATATTTATTTAAATTTCCTTTGACCAATCTGTTGCAACCATCATCGCTAATCTTGGGAAAGATGACACCAAAATAAGCTTGAAACTTTTTTTTTGAAGGTTTATGATGAAATATATATTTTGATAATCCTCTTCAGTCTAATGTTTATTTATAATTATTTTTTATTGATAATGTGTGTATGAGGTATGAAAATAATTATCTTTTTACTTACTATTTTTGTATCCCCTCTGAGGACTCCCTCAATACCTAGATTTGACATTGTTAGGAACCCTTGGGTTTTCAAGTTATTAGTGTCTGTAACCTTACTAAGGGGGGTTTTCTTTTCTTCTTTAAAGAAACTTCTCAATTCTAGACCCTCATTTGTAGGTTGAGTTTCTGGGTCTTAAGGAATACCCTCATGATTGTGTCCTTTTCAACCCAAAAATTCTAAGTGTCTAAGCAAGCCTCCCTTAAAGGCCCCTATTTGGGTTGACCCTCCAAGTATTTTGCTTCCTTTATGGGCATTCCTTGACAATATTATCAAACCCATAGGGCGGGTTATAAATTTGATAAATTTTGCTTTACACATCCTAATAAGTGTGATTGTGTTAAGGTTGATTTGATAAAGGACTTGAAAGAGTCCATTGATATTCAAGTAAGGATGGGAAGTTTCTTATAAAACATCACCTACTTGAATCTCACAAACACATGTTTTAGATGTCAGACACCTGACTATAACATTCATTATTGTCCCCTTATGGTTCACTCAAAACCATTTTTTGAGTAGGAACTACTTGAAGTTGAAAAGTTGGCTGAAAATAATGATGGTTAGACTACAGTGGCTAACTAAAAAATAGTCACTAAAAACATAAACCCTAAAAATACCTTTGTTCCCCCATTGTTAAACACCACTAAGAGGTAAATATTATAAATTTACCACTTCCTGGTAGTCTTCCCCAATCACATAGTGATATCACAGTCTCTTCAATCCAAATTTATCAAGTTAATTAATTACCATTAAGCTATTCTCTTGTTGGGACACCATATATAAATGGTCCTACCCCATAGTGGTTATGGACTACAAATTTCCATTAGCTTTATATAATTCAAAATGAAATCCATCAATCCCTAGTTCTTTGTCATGTACTATGTGAAATAGATCATCAAGATAAATTCAACTATTACATTATTTTTGGTTTGAAAAGCTTAATTTATTAGGGAATTACAATTTATCTTATCTTTTATGAGACAATTTGAGATGGGTAGGTAAGACATAATCTTCCTTCAATGGAACCCTCTTTATATTTCTAACACCTTGAAGAATAATTCATATATTTTTTAAAATACAAATTTACATGAATATGAGTCAATTCAACTTCTAGAATCCCCCATGTAAATCATAAATAAAAAAAAAAAAAAAAAAAAAAAAAAAAAGACACCATATGCTTTCATTGCCACTCTAGGATTGCATATCCCTAACCATACCCCACTAGGGCTAATAAACTTAACCTTGATGAAGACTAGTAAAAAAAAAGTTTAGCATAAGACAAGAAATTAATGTCCTATCAATTCGTGTGACGTGGAAGGAGCCTAAGAAACAATCATCAATCAAATCCATTGACTTATGCAAAACAAATAATCCCTAAATTCTACCTAATTTATATAAGCTTTGGTATTGTTTTTAAGGATATACATATAAATATCTAATTTATCTCTCCTCATAAGTCTCCTCAATATTTTTAATATAGATTGAAAAACATGTATAGATATTTTAGTGTAATGCTATCAAATAAGATTAATATAATAAACAACATAAATCTCAAAAAAAGGATGCCATTAAAAAGCTGGAAAGATTTGAATATTAAACTTTAATTTATTAAAACAAACAACAAAAAGATCCAATAAAAATTTATCAAAATTAATAAAAATATTTAGAATAAAGTCATAAACATGACATAACTTACTGACATTAATGTGGATAGATGTTTTCACAATCTAGTGATAGTAGCTAGTAGAGACTCGATCACCCAGCCTCTTGATTACCAAACACACACAACACTAACGAACAAATTTTCATTTGTTACTATTGCTTTATTTTTAGAAATTAACTTCCTCTTGATAATGGATACAATTGATGATAATCCTAGTGGATTACTTCCATAGTGTAGTGAGGTTATTGCTTGCATGTACTAAGGGTAGGTGAAACTAAAGCTAGGGTGTAGCTATTGTAATAACATCGTCAAGTTGTGCCATGCAGCTTAAATGAGTGATAAATTATCTTTATTATTGTGAGTTTATCTTTAAATGTTAGAATCTAGGTACTATAGAGTTTATATCAAGTGTAGGACAACTATAACAGGCTCATGCGACTATCGACTGGTGGAAAAGCCCCAAGTGATAGAAATCAAAATGTTGTGTTCCAACTTGAACTACCTAACCACTCAGATTGACATTGGTAATTTTATAAAAATGGCATGCACATTACATTTGAAAATATCTTTTTGACAAGGATCCTACAAAATTAAAAGTCATTATTGATTATTTATAATAAAATAAAGCTATAAAATACATCCAAAACCCCCCAAAGTTCAAGATTGATGTCTAATCTAAGGCATGTTTATGCTTTACTTATGATCCAAGTTTCATTGGGTTTTATGTCATATTCAAGAAAGAACATTGTTCCTAGCATTACCTAGAGACCTCGTTATCATTGATTAAGTTCCCATGTCTTATCACTATCCAATGTTTGTAGTCTCTCTTACAAGAATTTAATCCAATTAAAAAACTATAAGTTTGGCCTTGACTTGATTAAGTACTTGTCTAAGACATATGTATTGTGGAACATAAGGCACAAAAGGCACAAGTGTGTTGATAGATATACACAAGGTCAAGAATAAGCCTCTTAGAGGCAAAATAATTTTGAATATCAAGTTAATATATATATATATATATATATATATATATATATATATATATATATACATCCAATGAATGAAAGGTAGGGTGCACATTTTGATTCTTGCAACCTTTCAATTTTTACTCTTATTCTTTATTTACCAAGATTTTTATATTTTATAGAAGTGTTATGAAATGATGATTGGCTTTATGATCACTAAATGATTACTAGGTTTTTTGTACTCCAAATAGGTATACCTTATATAGTTAGGACCATACTATATATACTTTAAAGGGATACTGCATTTAGATGTGGAAAATCTTATAAATATCACATGTTTATTATCGATTAAATGATCACATTTTTAGGTGGTGACATAAAATCCATGCATGTTCACCCAATACTTACATTACTATTGAAACACATCACTATATATATTATTAATCAAAAATAATAAAAATGCAAGGATGGTTATAATAGTAAAGTGGTCAATTAGTATGCATGACCCAAACTCCATGCTCGTGTGAGGGAACAAATGAAGACAAAAATCCAACAGCTATGAATGACAACCCAACAATCACAAGGTACAAAAATATTCAATTACAGGCCACAATCATAGAAGGAAGTGGAGGAAAATAATCCTTGGGAGGTTTGGTACTCCAAATGGAAGGCTCAATTGAAGGAAGATCAGGCACCACCCAACCATCCTAATTGATTTCAGGGGGTGCAAAGAAATAATGATACCATAACTAGAAGGTAGTTGAAAAAAGCTACCAACCAAACCACGCTCTACACATGTGATTTTCATCATGACAATCCAATACTGGACTTCTCATGTTATTGTAGAGGACTCCAACCCCCTTTCCCCTCCACCCTCCCCCCTCATAGAAGAGTGGAGAATATTATTTGGGTGTTAGTGAGGTTATGTTGGTCCTTGTGTGCCAAAGGAGAGGAGTAATGAGGTGGTTGGTCTTAGGAGATGCAGTTCATAGTGAAATGAATACTCCCATAGTGATTCAACAACACCTATAAGTGTTGAAACTTGAGTGCCACCTTCTCAACTTGATCCTGGGTCTACATAAGAGCTAAAGAAACAACAATCACCTTTTGTCATTAATTGAAAACTGTGAAGATGATTCTTCATGGTTAAAAATAGTTGAATTTCTTAATATCTATAGTTGAAATAAAATTATAAATTTGAATAAGTTTCATATAAAAGTAATATATGACAACCACTAAGTTTCCCTCCCCAAGAAAATCCCATGTGCTAAGAGAAGGGTTTTGTGTAGAATGGTTGGAAAATGTTGTGGATCCATTTCTAGGCAGATTGAGCTCTTAAACACGTCCAAAAGAGATATTTGAAGGACTTAAGTCTAAAGTAAGCCAAACATCTAGGTTGAGTGATTCTAATGTGCAAGAGGCACTCCCCAAAAGGAAGGACTTGATATACCAAAAACTAGAGAAAATGTTTGAGCTTAGGCTTAATCCTGGCATTCCATATTTTGTTAAGTTTGGTGAGCCAAGTTCTGGGCAAAGAATTTAAATTCCAACACCTATTTAACTTGTCTAGAGTAGAAGATAATTTGATCACGATTTGATAAATGAGACCAAAAGAGTAATTTCTAAACTGAGTGTCCCAGTTCCAACTCCAGTCCTTCCACGATGCATGTGGAGTTTGTAAACCAATCTTATGTCATGTGACATCAGACATGAACTCGTGGATATGTAAAATGGAAGGTAAGTCCATATTAAGCAACTTATATTTGTATTTTAGTATATATACAATATATATCTATTTTTTATGAAGCATATTTGTGTAGTTATGATGATTACATGTAGAATATAATGAAGACAATTCTCTAGGGTATTGGTAATGATTTTATAGGAAACACTCATAAGGGTGATTAAGCACCAACTAGAAATAAGCTTCATATCACTAGCATTAAAGATGAATCTAATATTTATTTTGTTGACAATAACTCTTAATAACTTATTTGCATTACTTTTTTATAAACTTACTAGTCGAATCCTACAAGTTTCTTAATAGCTTGAAGTATCACAATATTTTTAATCTGAAAAACTTACTTTATTAAAAAATTAAAATTATTCTAAAACTTAATTTATGAGTGAATAGTACATAATCCTCTTTCATTGGAACCTCTTTCTATCTCTAACACCTTAAAAGAATAATTTATATATTCTTTAAAATACAAATTTACTTCCATTAGCGTCAATTCAACTTTTAGAAGTTTTTTTTTCAATCATAAAATACAATTATATAAAAAGAAAAAAAAAAAAAAAAAAAGGACACCATACATTTTCGTCATTGCTCATCATGTAATATGTAGCATTGCATAGCCCTAGCCTTACCCCACTAGGGTTAATAAACTTAACCCTGATGAAGACTGGTAAAAAAGAAAAAGGAACACTCAGCGTAAGACAAGAAATTTCTGATGGAGTTTAACGTCAACGTCCTCACTACCGTTGTTGATCTTAACCCTAACCCCAATCCACGATAAGTGGTCAAATATTAATTAAATCTTAAAACAATCCCGACTTTTCTACTTTATAAATTCAAATGTCCATGCGAAAAGCTCGCTTATCCGACTTTCCTATTTTCTTCATTCATTTCACCACATTTCTAATAGCAGTGTAACGCAGAAAATGAATTTTCAGACTTCCATAATTACACCCAGTTGAGTCAAGTCAATCACATCGATCTTCCCGTGTTCGTTCCACTAAGAAAATTCAGACGGGGGTTTTATGTCAACATGCTCGTGCCTTCTGTTAATCCAATAAAACCAAAGCCTGCAGTCTTTTTCATGGCTTAAATGCATTGAACAATGATAAGACATGGCGTGACTTCTGTTCAACAAGTACCTAATCCAGTCAAAGCGAAATGAATGAATGAATAGATGATACAAACAAGGGTGCTGAATAATTGATAATGAGGTGTCCAGTGAAGCCCAAGCGAGCTTTCTTTCCTGCTTATATTAAATGTCACATTATAATCAATGGCTGTTGTTTCTTCAGACGGTCGAAGTCTACATTGATTTCAGACATATCTAATGGTAGTGATGCAGAAAATGAAAAACATCCTCATTTTAATTGGGAGTCTTAATAATGTGTGGTTTCATCTTATTCCAAGTCAAAGTCAATTATATCAATTTGATTAATAATACATATATCAAATGTCATAATTAATAGTAGTTATTTCTTTTTCACACATTTCATTGATTTCACTACATTTTTAATGGTATATGATGAAAAAAAGGAAAGATGCCCATATTTTAATTGGCAGTCTTAATAATGCATGGCCTATCTTATACCAAGTCAATTATATTATATCAATTTTATTATACCAAGTCAAGTCAATTACATCAATCTTTTCATGGTGTTGTCTTTCATTATATCAAATCAAAATGTTCTTTTTATTATTGAATAAAAATATAAAAAGCTTTCACATTATTTTTTGGGTTTTTATTTAAATGAACATTTAACTCTTTATTTTCTGTATGACATTTTCTTTGAAACGCATTATTGGTTTAATTAATGTATTGTTAATTTATTTTAACAAAATAGAAAATATATACATTTGTTCAAATAAACTTTATATTATCTCATACATTAAACCAACATATAGAAATGATAAGATTGATGCCATCAGCGTATTGTGGGTAGGTAGAGATGCACTTAATTATGTTACCATTATTTATGATGCACATATTTATGGACACCTTAAAATTGGTCTTAAGTTATATATTAGTCATTAAATTATATGATTTTAGGTGTTTATATATTTATCGATTATTATTTTAAATTAGATATTATTGATGTGTTTGTATGTTTTCTTCATGTCTCTTCTCCTTTTGTTTAAGTGTCTGAGGTTTTGTTTTAGGAGCATAGGACCTACCATTTTTTTATGAGTGTAACCTATACTTTTGAGTCATTTAGTGGTCAGGGTGTGCACGTCTTTGGGGTATAGTATTTTTTTAATTTATTAGTCATTATAAGTTAGATGAATTCAGTTTAATTAATGTTTTATTACTAATTTTTAATGGATTCATATGGAAAAAATATAAAATATATGCATTTATTTAATTTATTTATATGTTACTTGTACATAAAAAAATATATAGAAAGGACACGATTGATGCCATTAGCCTAATGTGGGTAGGTAGGGAGGCACCTATTTTTTTTAGTATTACTTGTGTTGCACACAATTATGAACACCTAAAAAATGGTTTGGAGGCATATATTAGTAGTTAAATTGTTTGACTTTAAGGTGTTTGTGTAATTTTTGATTATGGGTCTAAACTTTGCGTTATTGATGCATTTGTGTGTTTTCTTCATGTTTTTTAATGAATATTTAAACTTAAACTAGAATAAATAGGCTCAAACTATTGAAATCTGATTTAGGTTACAAAATAAAATAAAGTATAACACATAAATATAAAGTACAAAAAGTTCTAGAAGTGGAAACAATATATAAATAGTAAATTCACAAGATGTAAATCTACTTAGCTCAAATTAGATGATTGTTGAATGTACAGGCTAACTTATGATGTAAAACAAGTTGAAAAGACATTGAAATTATGTTGTGTTGAAAGTGGAATCTAAAACTAAACAACTTGGAAAAATATACACTAGAGGGATAAGGGCAGAATGCAACCCTGTTTGTTGACTACATCTACATCCTAGTTGATTGTCCAACTATTTTTTTGATCGAGGTACCTACATTATTCTGACCCTGTCTAGTGATTATATTCCTACCTGATTTTGCCATGTAGAAGACTTTCTTAATAATAAAACCCTAGCTACTGCATAAAAATTAGATTGATATCAAATGTAAAATGGGAGAATAGATGAGTTATCTTCAATAATCTGAGTTTTGCCTACATGGCCCAAATGGGGCTCAAGATGATGTAGTTCTCCCTCTTAAAGTGAGTGTGTGATCTATGATTATAAAAATAGATGAATGCAACTAGAAGATTGATTTAAATGTTTTAAAATGGATTCCTGTGACCTACAAAAAAAATAGCTTCAGACTTGGCCTATGACTATTGTAGTAACTAGAACTGAAATTACAATAAATAGTGCTCTTTTGCTCAATGTGTAATAACTTGTATAGAGAGTAAATTTATAAGTGACAAGGTATTCTAATGAGTGAGCTTGATGTGGTTATATAGAGGTATATTTTAAATATTTCTATTAACCAAATTTACTACAAGTGTAGGAAGGTTGAATTGAAATGTGCCACATTTGAAAAGTGATTTTTGGAGTGTGGGGGATAGTGTCGCACTTCATCCATGTCTTCCTAGTGAGGTGGTGTCCTAAGAAAACACACGTCAATAGAACCATTTTTTAGTGGTATATAAGTTGAATAGGGATGAATAGGGGTGTCTGTATGATATTCTAATTATTTTTAAGATAATTAGTAGAGTAGTGAAGGTTCTTGTAAGGATTATTGGTTAATAGAACATAAAATGGACCAAGTGAGGTAAATATGTCAAGATTAAACATTGTCAAGGACTTTTTGATTAAATTATGTTGTCTACATTTATCCCTCCTTTATTCTAGTGATGCAATGAAGTGAAATTACTAAAGGAGTCTGAAACTTAAGTGTGCATACATACTTTGTATTTAGTGTGAAATAAGCCTAAATGCACAAACCTATAACAATGTGAATAAAATTAGTTACTAATCATATTTGGAAATCAAAAATATGGAACTCAAAAAATTGAAACTTGAATGTGAGAGCAAGGAAAGAATACATTTTAAAATGTATGAAATATCTTTTCCCTATAATTTGAATGTGTAAAAGTGTGTGCCCCCTTGTTCAGGCATTTGGAGAGATGTTGAATCTATGTCAAGATGAGAGGGATCAAGTCTCAATGCTCGAAGCCATTAACATCTCCTGAGTTGGAAATATTGTATGCTTCAACCCACATCAATTAATGTGTAGTAGAAGAAGAGGTGGAACCAATATATGGCTCGACAAAGTGAAACCAAGATGCTTGAGCATCAGGAGGCTCTTCATGTGGCCTACTTGAAAAATGTAGAAAGGGTGGAACCCGTACATGGCTCATGTTAGCCAAAATTGGCTACCATAGGGGTATCATTCAAAACTTTGTTGTCAAGTCTTTTAACCCTATTGATAGATTCTAATAACCCTAGTTTTGATGTCATGCTTTGTTATTAATTCATGTTTTATTCATTTATCTTTAGGTTATGCCAAGGTGTTAGAAGTCTATTCTAAGCACAAGAGTCGTGATCCCTAGTTTCATAGTCAATCTACATGGTCTCAATCCTCTCATGACACACTTAGGACTGTTTAAGGTAATTTTGATAATGTTAAGGTTCTTTTGCAAGACTAAGTTTGTGCTTGGTCTAGGTTGTGACATTAGTGACATGATAACTCATCAAGATGGCATGATGATCCTAGTGAGTAGGTGAATGAAGAGGAAAAGTTATGAGAAAGAATCATTGAAATCCCATGTTTTAGAAAAATTAAGGTAAATTGGGAAAGGTTAAGGCAATGATAAAATAGTTAAAGTTTCATGTGTTGTAATGTTATAGTGACTTCACTAAAGAACATCAACAATGAAGAGTTACACCATACTAAGGTGGTCATTAAAAACCATATAACATTCATGAGTGATGATATAATACTCTATTGGGTTCATACAAGCTTCAAAAGGTGGCAAAATTTTCATTTCTAACATAGACCAAAGTTGAAACATCTTTTACTCCTTGATTCAACTTTAATCATGGCATGGTATGAAGTGTTGTCAAGGAGGGTAGGTGAATAAGAGGTTTTGGTATGTTAATTTATCTTTGTGTAGGGTAGAAATACCTCCATTTGGCCTCTAGAATAAGTTACAATAGAAGATCATAGTGAAGAAGGCTCTTGATATCAAAAATGTAGTCTAAGCAAGGCCAAGAAAGGCTTATTTAAATGTTTTCAAGCTGGTCATAGGATCTAAACTTATTTGGAACCATATCCATGATCCTCAAAACCAAATAAATCTTGAACATGGTTTAGAAGGGCCAAAACATGCAAAGTTCTCCCTTAGGTGCTTTACAAGCTTGAGAGAGCTCATTTCTTGACATTGGTTAATGAATATGAATATGAGTTGGGTCAAATGCTCTTAGGGGAATATAGAGGCCCCTATTTCATTAAAATTTCATGTATTTATTCATAGTATTAAGGTCTATACTTTATGAACATTCACTAATTTTTAGCACTTATTTTGCACATGCAAGAAGGGGAGGTTAAGAAACCTCCATTTATTAAAGAATTACAGACCTAGACGATAAGTTATAAGTATAATTTTGTTTGGTTTTACATGGTTCCTTATCTCAATTGGTTCTCAAGCAGATTATAATAACCTCTCACTCCTTATATCAACCTATTCAAGTGATAAAATGTCATCTCATGATGATCATTGGTCCTAGTGTTCTCAACAAAGTTCTATTATTCTTAGGTGAATGAGTGAATGCAAGCCTATCACTAATGAACAAGCTCTAAAACATCCTTTGGGTTCACATTGATGGTAAAATCCTAGTATTATTTTAAATGTTCATTATTATTGAGAAGTATCAATCAGGGCATCAAACTCTCTCCAAGCTTCTTGAAGAACAAAGATATCAAGAATCAATGTAGTTATGCATGGAAATAGGCTGTAGTTCTATAGGTTGAATGGAAAATGATCAAGAAAACTTAAATGTTTCCTAATTGAAGGATTCCTAGTTGGATAAGTTGACATAACTTTACCCTTCATTGGACCATCCAAGTAAGTAAATTTAGTCATGAAGTGGAAGGAGGTGTTAAGACTAACATAGTCACCTACATGTTTGCTTATAGATTGAGTGAATTGGGCAGGGTTTATAAGTGGAAATTAGTTTGAGAAACTTCATAAAGTGTGTGAAAACTCTTTAATAAGGTTGAGAATGTGAAGTCATATAGGAATGCACCTATAGGGTCTAGAGGTCTAAAACCTCTCTTTAATTATGGAAGCTTATTTTGAGCTTTTGTCAACCTACCAAAGATAAAGGATAGAAAAGTGGTTTTAGGCCATTAAAATCATCCAAAAAACCCTAAATTTTTTAATTTTTAAATTCAAATGTCCATGTGAAAGAATGATTTCTTGTCTGACTTTGCTACTTTCATCATCAATTTCATGACATTTCTAATGGCAGTGTGATGCAAAAAATGAATTTTTAGATGTCCATATTTGTAACAAGTTGAGTCAAGTCAATTATATCGATCTTCCCATGTTCATTATGCTAAAATAATTCATACAAGGGTTTTACGTCAACATGTTCGTGCCTTTGGTTAACCCAGTCAAAGCCAAATCCTACAATTTTTCTAATGGCTTAAATGCTTGGAAGAGAGAATAAAAACAAGGGCACTAAATGAATGATAATGAAGTATCTAGTAAAGTATAAATAAGCTTTCTTTCACACCATCTTGCTTATATTAAATGTCACATTATAATCGATATCTATTATTTCTTAGTCTCTATTGATTTCAAAATATTTTAATTGGAAGTATTAATAATGCATGGCCTATCTTACACCAAGTCAATCTAATTACATCAATTTATTACAACAAATCAATTCAAGTCAATTACATTGATCTTTGTGTGTTATTCTCTTTCATTACACTAAGAAATTTTAGAGAGGTTTTATCTCATAGCAAAATTAAATGAATTTAATGGAATGTTTATAGTGGTCAACTTCAAGATGCTCTTTTTATCATTTGGTAAAAATGTAAAATAATTTCATGTTTTTTTTTGGGATTTTTTACATGCTATTTTTTTTAAACATATTTTTATTTTAGTTAATATTTTTTAATTCTTTTTACTATAATATAAAATATATACATTTGATCAAATAAACTCTAAGATCTTTCATAGATTAAAACAACATATAGCAAGGACGTGATTGATGCCATTGACCTATTGTGGGTAGGTAGGGAGGCACCAAATTATGCTATCACTATTTATGGCACACATACTTATGGACACCTTAAATCTGGTCTGAAAGTATATATTAATCATTAAATTATATGATTTCAAGGTGTTTCCATACTTGTCAGTTATCAGTCTAAACTTGGTATTATTGGTGCATTTGTATGTTTTCTTCATGTCTCCTCTCCTTTGTTTAAGTGTTATAGGTTTTATTTTTAGGATCATCAATTCATGTTTTTAGGTCCTCTCCTTTGTTTAAGTCATTTAGTGGTCAGGGTGTACCTATCCTTAAGGTATAGTATTTTTTCATTTTCTTGTCATTATAATATATATGAATTTAGTTTAGTTAATGTTTTATTAGTAGTTTTTAATGGATTTATATTTAAAAAATAGAAAATATATACATTTGTTCAAATAATCTCTATGTTATTTCATACATAAAAATAACATATAGAAAGGACACAATTGATGACATCAACTTAATGTGGGTAGGCAGAGAGGCACTTAATTTTTATACTATTATTTATGGTTCACACACTTATGAACACCTAAAAAATGCACTAAAGGTATATATTAGTTGTTAAATTACATGACTTAAAGTTGCTTGAGTACTTTTAAATTATTGGTCTAAACTCCATGTTATTGACACATTTGTGTGTTTTCTTCATGCCTCCCCTTTCTCTCTCTTTTCCTTTGTTTTAGTTTTAAAGGTTTTATGTTAGGAGTATGACCTATGGGTCTACTAGGAATGTAACCTATACCCCTTGCTCATTTAGTGTCCCCTTTGGTTAGGGTGTACTCATATTTTAAGGTATTATATGTTTTCACTTTTTTAATATTATAAGTTATATTAGCATGATAAATGGGTCCTAATTTGAATTGTTCTTTTTGTCAACACACAAGCAATATCACACAATATGTATTTATTTTTCATCATAATTTAAGAAACACTCACAAACATTCTAGAGAGATGAAGTAATCATTAAAGCATTTATTCATGATAAAGTAATCATTGGAAGGAGGAATGACACACACCACACATCGGTAAGGTTGTGTATGACACTAGAATTGTTTCTAATTATGCAATCAATTATTCTCGATACTTTTTATAGTTTAAGGGATTGATAAGTATATAGTGTTTAAAAACTTAGATAACATTCAACACAAACCCCAAAATGATCATTTTTTCCATTAAGTTTTAAATAATGTTGTAAATCTAGGGCAAGGAGAAGAAATGTGTTTTGTAAGACATTAGGGCCATAGTGAAGATAATTGATCAAGATTACTAGAGATTGGGACAAGTCGCATGCACCTGTCAAATAAAAATTTCTTCCTTGAAATTTTACACAATCATCATTTCTTCTTTTGATTGTCTTGAGAGTACATAACACTCTTAGTAAACTTATTTGTTTGCGAAAAAATAATAGGAATTGAGGAGGGCCCATTAAAACTGCATAATGAACATCTATCCACACAATAATGCTCAGATCATAAAAAGAGATTCACCATAACATTAATTGTATTATATTAATGAACTATATAATGCATATGTGTTATTATAACCAACAAGTTTCACCAAAATAAAACTCTATAAGAGATTACATATCCACCAACTTTGGAGATGACTCTAAACTCCAATATAATTTTCCACAAAGACTTAAAAGGTCCTTATATATGAAAATCAAGATGTGAGTGAGAGATTTTTATTGGTTAAGTAAAATGTGGGATCTAGATCATTCTATTAGTTATAACTCACCATTATAACACATGTGAGGATAAATATAAATTAAATAATGTTGTGCACATAATAAATGTACATAATAAGTCACACCTTGGTAAGACGTGATAGCTACTTGTGACAAGGGAAAATGTTAATGATTTTTTGCACATTTGTACATGATCAAGCTAAATTATATCAAATTTAGGCCCAAAAAGGTGTGCTTGTGAAAATTTAGGTCTAATTGGTGACCCCCACACACCCACATACATATTTATGTTGATATTTTATGTAAGTCCTTTCTATAAAAAAATTGACACAAAAAACCTAACTAGTTTCCCCGAAGGTAAATACAAATGATTTGGTGTGCATACATATGTGATTAACACATTTTATTTTTAAATTTAGGCCCAAATATGTGTGATTGGGGAAACATAGGTAAACTTGGTGATATAAAGACAACAACCATCCATTTCTGTCAACTTTGTATGTGATTAGATCTATTATGAACCATAATAGACAAACACGACCATAATCACTTTTGATTACAACAAATCTACATGATTTAGGGTATATTTATGCATGACTGACCCAATTATTCGAGCCCAAATATGCATGATTTTGAAAATTATTTCAACTTAGTGACCCTTGCATATTTAACCACCCATCTATGTTGATTTTGTATGTGAATTAATCCCTTATTGTACAAAATTGATACAACACCATAACCACTTGCCATCAAGGCAAGTGTAGATAATCTAAGTCATATTTTTGCATGGTTGGGAGATTCTATATCAAATTCAAATCCAAATAGGTGTGATTAGGGAAAATTATGTCAAATTGATAACATGTGCACACCCAACCACTCATTTATGTCAAATTTGATTGTGACTATGTCCCTTATAGTCCAAAATCAAGACAAAACACCATAACCATTTACAAATAGGGAAAATGTAGATACTTTTTGAAACATTATAATGTGATTAAGCTAAACCATGTCTAATTTAGGCCTAAATATGTGTGATTGTGGTAATGTGGGTCTAATTTATGACTCACACACCCCTAACCATCCATTTATGTCAATATTGTGTATGAGTAGGTCCCTTTTATGTTAAAATTGATATTATAAAACCCAAACCACTAGCATCTAGATTAAATGTAGATGATTTAGGGAATATTTGTGCATGATCGATCCAATGTTATTCAAATTTGATCCAAAATACATGTCATCATGTAAAATAAGGCTAAATTGATGACATGTATACACCCAACCAGCCCATTATGTTGATTTTACATGAGAGTAAGTACATATATTCCAAAATTAACTCAAAATGACCATAAACACTTGTAATTAGGAAAATACATATAATTTGGGGTACATTCATGTATGATAGGGCCAAAGTATACATAATTTAAGAAATAATAAATGAATTTGGGGTAATGTATAGGTCAATTTTATGACTTGTGCACACCCAACTACTCTTTTATATCAATATTACATACAATTAGGTCTCTTATATAGGATGAATTAAACATAAATAAATCTAAGTCACTTGAAACTAGAGAAAATGAATTTTTTTAAGGCACAATCATGTCCTTGATTTATGAATATGCATATTCTAACTCTCATGAATGGGGAAGTCTACCCAATTTACTAATTTAAAAAAGGGGAATGATAATGGGTTTGCTAGAAGTGATGCCAATGACATCGAGTGTCACTAGACTCAAACACATATCACCTATAGCAAAAGATAGAACCACACAATGGGTTTTATGTAAGTAATGCTAAGGCCATTGAATATAACTAAAATAAAACATACATTACCCTTAACACATTGAATCATACCATTGTATATGATTTATATTATACTTGCAAAATCAAAAGAGAATGAATAATATTCATGCCCCCATCATGGCCTCATTGATCATAGATTTAAAATAAAGTAAGTATATAAATTACCATACTTATGTATTTACATATTTTTTAATTCAAACTAGGACCCTTTTGGCATGTTAATATAAATTAAAATCACCAAAAATTGAAAAAAAATACAATACCTCAAAGACGGGCACACCCTGACCACAAAGGGACACTAAATGAGCAAAGGGCATAGGTCACACTCCTAAAAGACCTATAGGTCTTATGATCTTGAAAAAAAACCTTTGACATTAAAACAAAGGGAAGAGAGGAGAGAATGAGGAGACATGTGTAAACATTAAAAAATAATCAATAAGTTTTTGACAATGTTTAATCTTGACATATTTACCTTGTTTGGTCCATTCACCATTTCGCTAACCAATTATACTTATAGGAGCCTTCACCACTATTCTCATTGTCTTTAAAACACTTATAATATCATACAAACATCCTTATTCACCCCTATTCAACTTGTCACTTATAAATTGGTTCCAAAAACTTTTATCCTCTTAGGACACTACCACACTAGGCAAACAAGGATGGAGTGTAACATTATCCCCTAGTGCACTCATGTCCCTTTCACTCCAATTATCACTTTTTAAGTGGGTAAATTTCATTTTAAATTTATTGAAATTATAGTTAAGTTAGTTAATTGAAATATTTAAAACATACTATTATATAATCACATTAAAGCCATTCATAAGAACACCTGGTCACTTGGGAATTTGCTCTCTACAAGCTATTGGACATTGATAAAAATAACACTTCTTATTACAATTTTAGTTTTGATTTAATACAATGATCATAGGACAAGTTTGAATATATTTTATTTTAGGTCATGGTCATCTATTGTTAAGCATTTCAATCAATCTTCTAGATACATTCATCTAGTTGTACAATCACATATCACATACCCACTCTAGGAGGGAGAATGATATTAGTCTAAGTACCTTTTGGGATATGTAGGGAAAAATCAGTTTACAAGGGGTTTAATTAAGATAGATCAACCATTCCCATAATATTATTCCCCCTTTTTACATTTAATATAGATCTTATTTTTATGTGAAAGCTAGGGTTTTATTATTAATGTAAATATTTTGCATAGAAAAAATAGGTCACAAACACAATCACCAAACATGATCAAAATAATGCAATTACCTAGATCAAAAAATTATTTTCATGATCAATTAGGATGTGACTATAGTCAACATACAAGGTTGCACTACACCCTTGTCCATATAGTGTGGCCTTGTATCTATTTAGTTTTAGATTTTTCTTTCAAGATGACACAATTTAGAGGTATTTTTAGTCTATTTTACATTATTAGTTAGCCTACATAGTTAGTGGTCATTTAATTTGAGCTTAATACATTTACCTCTTGCAAATTTACTATTTATAGCTCATTTCCAATAATGCAGATTTATGTATTTTACATTTAGGTTCTATACATTACTATATTATGTTACCTAAATCAGATTTAAATAGATTAAGTCTATTTATTACATTTCAATTTTAAATATTCATTAAACATTTTGGTGAATATATAATTTAAATCTTAGAATAATGCTTATTGTTTGCTTGATTCTTGTGTGGTCTAGGGTTTCAATTAAATTTTTTGACAATTTTTCTTTTACTTTTCTTTTCACCCTTTTTATTATTTTTTACTTATTTTTAGATTGTGTTCTGATAATTATATAACTATTTAGTGACTATCATTATGGGCTACATGGTGATTTATTTTACCAATAGCATGGTGTAAATGGTTTTACTCCAATACTCATAGCCAATGTTTAAAAATAAACATAGAGTTTAGTTTTTAGGTACCTCACAATGTATCAAAAATTCATATGATCTCTTGTTTACACCATAAGAATCCTTTTTTAGTTATATTTTTTTTGTGGTGCAAATTAGAGGAGTCTATTTCTTAGGGAATTTACTCTCACCTTACCCTAAAAAATGGGGTCAGTGGGATACATACATAGACATATTCTACAGTTATTGTTCAAAAACATTAAACTGACACTAATCAACAAATGAGAAAGTATATTTGAGAACCTACATGATGATTCAAATCCTTTCTTATATCACCCTTGTAACTTGATTTTTGTTTGTATGGAATGCATAATGGGTTCAATGATTGAATGTTTCTTTCGTATAACACATAGACTTATGAAATTCCTTGTCACATCTTATATTATTTTTCATCATACAATTTATTATGTTATTACATGGTTCAAACATAACTTGTTACAAATGAAACTACATCTCATGGATTTCCTATTTCAAATAATTGCACTATTATATCATGCCATTTTTCTTCTCAAACAACTTTTGTCAAATCTACAATGACTTGGGAACAAGAAGAAATATATGTTAGACATTGTATCAAATTGGCATTTTCAAAATATCTTTCTTTGCTTACTCCACATCCTCTTCAAGGGCATATTATGGCCCTGATTGTCAAATCCCATACTTAAGGATAAGTCAATGACACTCAAAATACATAATTAAGGGAATATCTTTGTGAACATATAGAAAATACTAACTCATTCTTATATATTACTAGAGATGAAAAAAATAAAAGTGGCAAAGGTAGTCTTCCAAATTTTATCACTTCTACTATTACATATATTCCTACTTCTATACCCATAGTCACTTCCATAGCACCATCTATTGGATTGGGAACATCACTTGGTTTCTAATAGTTATCCATGCCTATGCCTAATCATGCTATTTAAACTCCTCCATATATATCTGATAATATTAATCTTGAGCATATAGTTCTATTCTTAAAATTTAAGTCAATCCAACTTAAGCAAAATATTTACCATACTATCCCATCCTTAGATCCATATTCCTTTTTGCATAACCCTTTGGCACCTAAAATTACATCTTATCCATTACTAGTTGTCTTTGTGGCTCCTAAACTTCATCTCTATGAAGTCAAATGTGATCCTCAATAACATTTGCATACATTCCATGTAACTTGTTTAGACTATGTATATAATGATAAACTATTAACAAAGCTCTTTTTGAGAAGTCTCAAAGAATATGCGCTTAGATGGTTCTATGATAATCCTCTTCAATCAATAAAATATTTCAATCCTTTGGAAAATCATTTTTTAGCACACTTTTATATCAATATTGGTTAGAAGCTATCATATGATCAAATTACAAATCTCAAAAAAGGGTCTAATGAAACAATCAATGAATACATTCTAAGATATAATAAGACTATGCTAGCCAAAATGAAAAATCAAATTGTTGATAATGAGATTCAATATAGTTTTACTCAAAGCTTGCTTACTCAACTCCAAGAGTCTATCACATTTGACAAATTCAAATTCTTTGATGGGTTATGCCATATATTCAAATAACGTGAGGTTAAATTTATTACTTTGAACAAGCTCAAGTATATTTTCTTCACTTAAAATGTCAAGTTTCAAAGAAAGCCAAATTATAAGAGCAAATCCAATGAAATAAAAAAATAAGGTTAATATTATAGTTAATGTTATTTCACAACCACCACAAAATCTTCAAATACAAGCTCCACTAAGGAGGCAATAGACAAAGTTACCATCACCTCCTAATGTATTATTGAAAAATATACTTGAATGCAATATTAGTGCTCTTCCTCCACCATTGTAAGTACATATGTCTAGACTACAATCTAAAAGCTCTGATGATAATGCATTTTGTGATTACCATAGAAGTATTGGGTATTACACCAATATATGAATACATCTCAAGCATAAAATCTAAGATCTTATTGATGAGAATATTATTAATATTGGGACACATAATGAAGAGGCCAAACCACAAACTAATGAGAATTTAAAGTTGAAAATGTTCAAAAATCCTTTTCCAAATCATGAAGCACAAGATAACAAGGCAAATTCTAAAGTAAATTATGCATATAATGTTCATCCTCATCCTTATTCATATGATCATCCACTTGATAGCATCATTGGTAAAGTTACTAGGAAATAAGCATCATACCCTATGATAACATTTGATGATAGTGAGATTGATGAAGATGATTCAGATATACATGTGTTTAACCATAAATTTAGAAGTGTCAAGATAGGGTCAAGAGTATAGAATTAGTTCTAACATAAGAGTGATAAACTAATATATAGTAGGCCAATTAATAGAAAAATCAAATAAAAAATATTTTGAATTTATACAACTAAGATTTCTAAATATAGTAAAATACAATTATTGAAAGATATTGTAATAAATAAGAAATAATGGTACTTAGTTTATTATGTGTAAGTAGATCTAGACTGATAACAAGTAAAAAATATGTAGGATCAGTAGTCAATATCAGTCATTAGATTATTAAAATTTTACTTATATGGTCAAGAACACTACCATAACATCTAGACACAATCGTCAATGCTAGTGTTTAACAATGACATAAGTGTCTAGTACAAATAATGACTAGATCTAGATGTGACCAACTTTGTTCTTCTAGGTTTTTAATCTCCTTTCTACTAGTTTATTTAGATCTAGGATACAAGTTGTCACTCTTCGATGATTGATCAAACCCTATATCTTCACCCTTTTCACCCCTATAATGACTTTTTTTTAAAATGGGTTGGTGGACTTATGGTGTCGAGTTACCCCAAACACCCCTCTATCAATGGGCATTACTTGCATAGCCAATATTCCAAGGAGGGCCTTAAATTTTTTTAGTTCTTACCTATGTATGGGAAAATGTGTTTATAAAGGTACAATATACTATATGAAGATGGATGTAGTGTTCTATCTTGTAATTTGACAAATATCTCTCATGGGTTTCTCCTTGAATGCTTTAGACATATAATATGACTTCTCTTATGCTTAATATGAAGATAGGGATGAAAGGGTAAAATAAAGTGTTTGTGTAGTTGATTATTTTATCTTTATTAGGTTCTTCTTTGGTATTTTATATATGAATAATGATAATTACTAGAATTATATTTATACCAAACCTTTTTAAAATATCTCATGGTAGGGTTTAATAAAATAAATAGGCTAACCTATAGGTTTTGAATCATTTATAATTTGGATGAGTTTTTAAAACTAGACACTAGATAAGGATTTGGATATTAGCATTTATAGTAGTGTCCCTCTATGGCTCATAGTGTCTAAAAGGCTATACAATAGGTAAAAATATGAAATTAATAGTGAATGATCTTTATCAGGTTTTAATATTTGTGTGTAGTACAAGAGACATGGGTCATTCGAACGATATGGATTAAACTAAGAGATAAGCATTTAGGCACAATGAGATGTCAAATGTGACCCATATAATAATAGGAAGGTATAGAATTAAAGGGTAGATCAATGATTGATATTTTTCAAATATATAAGACGGATTTTATAAATATTCAATTTTACTATCTGAATTTCCCCCTTTAATCGAGTAATGCATATGGATGAAATTACTAGGTTAAAGGAAATAATTGTGTATTTGGGTGTGTATAACACACCTTGCCCTTACATGAGCCCACTTTGAGTGTATTTTAGTGTATGACCTATAACCAAGATCATTCTATAGTATAAATAATTGTATATGATCTTAAATTTGAAATAATAAAACTTCTTGAAAAAAAAAGAGAGCAAATAAGGAGTATAATTGTGTGTCAATGCAATCATGTTGCCTCTTGATGCTTTGACTTGGTAAAGATGATTTCTTATGAAGCATTGGATATGGAATAGGTTCATACTTGAAACTTAGAGATTAAAAGAGGGATATTTGAATGTATTATTACCCCAATCTAGTATAAGGATGAGTTATGACATGGCCATTGAGATCATTATATCTCAATCACACAACTCGAGTGTGAATATATATATATATATATATATATATATATATATATATATATATATATATATATATTCTAGTGAGGGTGAGTGATATAATAAAATCATCCAATAAATATGGTGAGATTTGAGTATTTAATAGATCCATTATATAAATATGGTGAGGTTCAACTATTTAATCACTTCAAAATCTGAAATAAACCAACTTCTATAATAGAAAAGGATCAATAACAATACATCCAGGTGTAATTGGTGCATCCCACTGAATGGTATAATAGGTTAGTTATGAATTTTTTGGTGAAATAACATGGAATGTGCACCTTTAATAAGTCTAAGATGGAGTGTATGTTTCATAAATCTAAATAAAATTTCAAATTTACACAAAATCAATGCAATGTATAGGATTTTGATCCAAGTATATATCTTAATCATGGAATGAAATTAGAGATTTGGGAAAGTGTAGAGGTCATGTTTTGTGACATTCCCCAACTAATGTATGGAGATACCTAGTAAGTGTTAAAGTGTGGAGGTCATGTTTTTATGACATGCCCCCACTATAATCTAGAAACTATGAAAATGTGGAGGTCATACCTCTATGAGAGGTAAGGGAACTAGAATCTAGAAGGGATCTTACCTCAAAAAGATAAGGTATATATATATATATAATATGTTTATGAATCATGTATAATATGTGAATAACGTGTGTGTGTGTGTGTGTGTGTGTGTGTGTGTGTGTGTGTGTGTGTGTGTGTGTACAAGTCCTAATATTCATGATATAGACCATGTCATTGTCTAGAGATTAACTATACAAACCCAATAAATAATTAAGCACACACAGAAGAGCACTCAATTTAATACAAAATAATGGTCCAATGAAACCACATATAAGGGGTATGTTAAAATTGCATAAAATTGAAAGGAATGACATATTTAAAGGTCCAATCCACATAAAATAACATATTCAAATGTCCAAACAACATACAATGGCACAAGAGCCAACAAGTGATGAACATATTCAAATGTTCCACAAGAAAGACAATATCAATACATGAAATACATTCAAGGAAGTGACAAATATATGAATCATAATGAACCAACATAAGCATATTATAGCAGTCCTTGCATATATGTGTTAGCAAAAATGTTATATAGCATAACATATCATGTAAAATATGAAAGATATAAGTATGTATATAGACATGTGTAAGAGTTAGTATATGATATCAAACATGATAATGTAGAAATGATCATAAAGGATATGTAACATGTATCCATCATGATTAAATAAATCATATGTCCCTAACATATTATATGATATGGGTAGAGGAAAGTTCCAACATCTGGAAATGCATAGATCATGTGTTTGGATCTATTTGTATCACACTCACATATGTCTGAAACATATTTGTATATAGTAATGAAGTGATACTATATATACTAATATAAAGAAAACAACATATATTCCAAGGATATAATAAAATCTGGGAATGTTGAATATGTTTGTATTTTTGAATTATTTGAATGTTTTTTATATCTTTAGAGTATTATATTTTTTTAGATTTTTGGAATATTTTGGTATAATATTTTCACAAGTGCATAATGTTCATTATGTTATTGATATGTTTTCCTTCAATTGTAGCTAGGTGGTACACACATTTTCCCAATTTTTCTATAATTGTAAATGGGCCTAACTAAGTTGGTTTGAACTTTAATTTCTTGTCATTTTATGCTTTTGTATTCTTTTGATTTTATTTTAGTACCAATTCACCCACAAAAAATTCACATGGTTGAATTTTTTTTCCATATACTTGTTTGACACAATCTTGATAGATCGATAAATGTTCAATAGCCTGTATGTGTTTTGCACTCAAATTTTCTAAATGATGTAATCATTTTTCACAATAGTCATTATATTTTGTAATATCTTTGAGAGAAACATGGAAAGATGGTATTTCAAGTTCAATAGGTATAATTTCCTCTATACCATAAACCAATGAGAAAGGTGTAGCCTAAATAGGTGTGAGAACACTAGTGTAGTATGCTCATAAAGCATACACAATTTGTTGGTGATAATCTATATTGTATCATTCAAATGATTTTCTAAGGATTTTGACAATGGTTTTATTTGTTTCTTCCATTTGTCCATTACCATGTGGGTAATAATCTATAGAAAATGTATATTGGATTTTTTATTTTCTTAAAAAGTGTTCCATTATTTTATTTTGAATAAGGATCAATTATAAAAAATTATTGTTGAAGGTATGCCAAAACCATAGATAATAATGGTAATTAAGAATATGCATATGTTGTCTCTGGTGGTAGATTCAAGTGGAATAGACTCCACCCATTTGGTAAAATATCATGTAGCTATGATTATGAATTTGTGACCACCTAGAGATACATGATATATTTTTCCAATCAAATCAAAACCCCATAAGGAGAAGGGCCATGCTGAGACAATCGACTGTAACTCATGAGATGGGGCATGATTTATGGTATTGTGTTTATGGAATTGTAAACATAATTTGGCATGATAAATACATTCATATTTCATTGTAGGCCAATAATAACCTTGGTGTAATAATTTTTGGGACATTTACTGGCCATTGAAGTGTCCTTTGCACTCACTATCATGCATTTATAAAAGTGTGGTATGTGTTTCATCTTTGTTTAAGCACCAAAGTAAGTGTCCATCAAATATTAATTTGAATATATAATTTCTAATTATAACATAACAAAGTGCCTCTTGTTTTAATGTACATTTGTCATTCCATAAAAAATGATCTAGTATGTAAGCCTAGTATAGGAAGTTATAACTGTCATTGTACCATTATATAGTTTTAGAACTACATATGATAGAAATAACTACTAAGGCATCCATTTTATTTGATGTAATGGATGGTTTTCATAATTTTTGTATTGTAAAATTGATGAAATCATCAATAATATCAAAAGGCATTAAGGATGTATCATTAGCCATTTCATATGACTGATGGTTATCCTTTACATTGGATATTATCAATAGAAAATGTGTCAAATGTTTATTTCAATTTGTCCACCATGTCTTTATATGAAAGTATGTGATCTTATTTAGTTTGGCAATGGTTGGAAACTTGAATAATGACCAATCAAGAGTCAACATAAACCTATGTATCCTTGATATGAATTTTTTGTGCTATGGATAATCTGATTCTCAAGGCATCATATTTTGTTATATTATTGGTGTAAGAAAAGGCCAATCTATAAGATAATGGCATGTGTTCACCCTTAAGAATATGAAATATGATACTTGAACCTGAACTTATCATGCATTAGGGTCCATAAAATAATATTATCCATGGGTTATTAGATATATTATATGTTATGAAATCATCACATAAAGCCTTGGTAATTAGAATAGATCTAGTAATAGAGCCACCACTAATTGATTGAATACAACTTGAACTTTTACTAATTTTTGAGATATAAAATTGAGATCAAATTTGGTGAGCTACATCATCCATTTAGTTATTTAGATAATTAGGTGGGCTTTTTTTCATGAGAAAATTCAAGGGATGCTATTTAATTATAACATGGATCTCATTATTAATCAAATAGTGTCATAGTTTCTATGTAGGAAATACCAGTGCTAGACATAATTTTTATATTATGCTATATTTGAATTCATAATCAACCAATTGAATAATTATGTAATAAATTGTGTAATCTCAATGGTAATCATAGTATTATTCTAATAGATTCCCCAAGGCCTCATGATTTGATAATATATAAAGGAGTAATGGTTGATCTCATATAGGAGGCATAAATACTGGTCGATTTGTTAAATATTCCTTGATTTTTTATAAACATTATTGACAAACATCATCCCACATTAATTTTGTGTATTAAATTTAGTAATAGTGTGAAAGGAGTCATTTTATTGGCCAATTGATCAATTAAGTGTTGGATTACTTAAATTTGGCCCTGTAAATAATGTAACTATTTTAAATTGGTTGGTGGTGGCATCTCAAAAATATATTTTACTTTATTTGGACTAACCTTGATGCATCACTAGGAAATAATTATTATATCCCAAGATATTTTAGGAGGATACTTTGAAAACACATTTCTTTGGATTGCATAGGCCATAGTGACCTAATGTCACTCTTAATGATCATTCATAAATAAGAGGCCACCATTATACAAACCAATGCCACTAATTTCAAGATTACTTGGACCCATAATAATGGCAAAATCTTTAGCTCCTCTCTCTCTCTCTCTCTCTCTCTCTCTCTCTCTCTCTCTCTCTCTCTCTCTCTCTCTCTCTCTCTCTCTCTCTCTCTCTCTCTCTCTCTCTCTCTCTCTCTCTCTCTCTCTCTCCTGACTATACCATTCAATGCAAATTTGACTTCCTAAGTTTGTGAAGGCAATGATGGAGGAGAAAAGGTGTTTTAGTCTTAGTTCAAAAATAAAACTTGGTTTAGAGCTAAAAAATGATCTAAGGGATACTAGGTGACACTTCCAAACCATTTTCAACTAAAAAATGATCTTGCAAGGTTGTACAAGTGCTTCAAAAGTGTTCTTTTACAAATATTAGGCATTGAATTGCAAGTGTCGTCAGGATTTGACTATTTTTAAACCTTATTTGACCTTTTTATGACACCAAAAATATTTTTAATCTTCTTTAAATGTTCTCTCCTTGAGGTGACACATCCAATTCTTCTTTATGGGCCAAAAAGTGGCTAAAAAGTGATTTTTTGCAAGTAAGAGTTAAATAAAAGTTAGATCATGATAATATGACATTAAATAAACCTAAATAACCTTTTTATAATGACCCTAGACTATATTATACCTTTGACCATGTTTGACCATTCCAAGACTTTGTAATTTACCATAGGACTAGACAAGTGAACCTAAGACTAAAACTTTGATAAGACTAGACAAGGACACATATGACCATATGGAATAATTTAGGACTAATAGAGGCCATGAAAATACCATGACAAACATTAGACACTTATATGAAGTTTAAACCTATATGGGTTGTCCAATTTTTACATGAGGTCAAAATTTGATCAACATTTTTGGTGATTCATAGGGGTAGCATGCCTGCAATGCTAATGGATCAGCAGCCTTCTCCTTCCATTGGGATACAAAGTCACTTTTATGCTCAATATGAAACTAATATGTCTTCAAAAGATTTCAAACTCACAAAAAAAATATAATAAGAAGGAAACACACACTGTGCTCAAAGAATTTATGGAAAATACACACAAAGTTTCAGACAACACACCTAATTTAATATATACAAACCTCAAAACATGTTTGAGATGGTGAAACTCTTCTTCTTACTTCAATTAGGATGAAAAATAATGTTCCTTGATTCACATATACTCCATGAGAGTAAGTCACCATATGATGGATGCTTGTTAAAAAAAATTTGCATGTGAAGATGACTAATAGACTTACCATTCATAGGACCTCTTCTAGCTACAAGTTGATGCCTTGGAAATCCATTGAATGGTCCTTCTAGCTCTCCATTATGTCTACTTGATATGACAACCTTCTTTATATCATTAATGTTTATTTAGTGTTTGTCAACTTACTCCTCTGAAACCATGAGAGTTGTCTCAACTTTACCTTCATCTAAACCATGATGTTCTTTATGTTTAGAGCTCTCATTCTTGTCTTCTTACAGGCACATCATGTTTTTAAATGGTTCAACATTAGATTGAGCTTTAGGCTACTCCTCAACCACAAGACTTTATCTTGCATGAAAGTGATTGGATATTTCTCTTCATGCTTCTTGTATACATATAATATTTTAAAAATTTATCAATTATTGATGCTTTCTATCTTGAAAGAACCCATTGAGTCTCAATCTCTCTAAGTGCATGCCCTAAGGTGTATATCAAGAGAGGGTGGGTACACCATTGGTGCTTCACAGGATTGTTGTCCCTTTTTACCATTTGATATCTACACATTTATCTCTTAAAACCATTCCCCTAAGCTTTGCCTCTTATTTTTCATCCCCCTCTATTCATTTACCACCTTCATTAGACCTTCCCTAACCTAAACCCCTTTTTGACAGTTTATGTTAAATAATTAGCCACATTGACCTTGTTTTCTTATTGACAAAACTTATTAGGGTCTGGGTTGGCCCATGGCCAACCTAGTCCATGACTTAGTTTGTTTTTGTTAACTATGATACTAGGTTTAATGGGTTAACCTTGTCAACCTAAACTTTTAGAAGGGTTTAGGGTTAGATCTCCCTATATAGACACATCCATTTCACCATTCTTAGAGAGATAAAAAGAGTTAATTATTCATTTATACTTCTTTATAATATACTCTTTTTCCATTCTACTTGAGGAGTCTTAGCTTAGGGTTTTTATTTGGAGAATAATCTTGTCTTGTGGAGAAGTCTTGGATATTTGGCCTTTCTTAGTGATTCTTACAAACCAAAATAACCTCTTGTGAAGCACCTTTTTCCAAGGGAGAGATTGAGTCTTAATGGGTTCATCTTCAAGGTAAGCATCTCTAATTTTGCTTCTCTCTTTAGTAGATAAAAGTATCATAAGTAATTTATTTTGAATATACTACTCTCTTCATGCATTAGGGTTTTACCTATGCATAACTTAATTAGGATTATATTATGTATGTTTAATAACCCCACTTTGTCCCACAAGCTCTATTGAGCACTAGATAGATTTTGATTTACTTGTTATTAGTTTAGTGAATATGAAAACATAGGACCTAGTTAGGGTTCTAACATAGTTTTTCTTGACTGGAGGCTTTGGAACCCTCCCTAGTGATATTATTATGGTAAGATATCTCTTATCTAGGTCTATAAGATCTATATTAGTCATGACCTTGATTATCTAATATATCCCCAATCAGAAGTGTAATTAAGATTTATCTTCTCTAAGCTAGGATTGACTTATGGATCTTCTACATTTCCCATTACATACATTATGGTGAGCCTAATGTGAAATATAATCCTTGTATGTTTTATTTCATGCTTTAATTTCTATCATATTTTTATTTTTCTATATTTGAGATACTATATCTAACTATTTGGTATAGTTCAAACTTTTTGTGCATAGGTTTGATGCATAGTCACAACAAAATGACTTTATTATGGGTAGGTCTTCATCGGATATAGGTTACTAGATCAAATAGGTTGACATACTAATCTTCTTCAATCCCATATAAGAAGATAAGGTTAAAAATGTTGACTCTATCATCTTATTCTCTATGTCAACATTCAAATCAACAAACCAGGTTGAATAGGCTGACTTAATTTCTCTACCAGTATCGAGATCAACAAACTAGGTCATACAAGTTGTTTTAGTCTATCTACCTACATATAGATCAAAAAAATAGGTTGATCAGGTTGACTTAGTCATCTTATTCTCTTTATGAGCATGTAGGGTTTTACAAAATTGGGTCAAACTAGTTGACTTAGTTTGTATAATTTGAAAGCAACATTTAAGGAACTTCAACATAAAATTTGTAATCTTAACCATATTCAATCCCACCAAGGTTCCCCTCTTTCTCTCTCTATCACTTCAATACTTCATTCTAGTTTTGTTTTATGAAGTTATTAGTCTTTAAAATTATAGTCCTACAAAAAACTAAGTTAACATAGTTGATTTAGTTCTATAGCCTATCTTCTATCTAAAAGACTGAGTTGACCTATTTAACTCTATTTTTAAAAAAATTTACTTCCAAAAAATAGTAGTGAACAAATAAACTCTATTTGGTACTATTTTTATAGAATGACATTTGAATTGACTCTATATTATTCTAAATTTGAGAATTAACAACTATTTATTAGTAATTAATTCACACTTTCATTTTTAGATGTTTACATGCTTAAAGTAACTCACATAATCTAAATAGGTAGTTTTTCAAATTACTGTTTAGTTACACTATTTTGATCTTTTTCACACACTACCAAATCAAAAATATTCAAAACACATATAACATTTGTCTTCCCAAGGCCTACCTACTTGGATTTCATCACCAAAGGGGAAGTTGACTTGGTTTTTTAGCCAAGTATAAATACGTGATTAATGGTATATATTGTCAAAGCACCTGGCACCCTTATCACTATGGGATTGTGAAGTGAGGGGGTAGGCCCCAATAACAAGCTAGTACCATTACCAACATAGATCCCTTTCAGCTTAAACATCTTGAAACTATCCATAGATTGCTTTCTAGTTACCTATTTTTAGACAACTTTTCTATCACACTTCAAACAACACTTTATAATAATATAATAAAACTTGTGATGACCACTTAGTTATCATTTAATTTTTAGTTGACTAATTACTATATAATTATTGTGTGTTGTATTACAAAAAATTACATTGGTTAGCATTGGTGCAAAGTTTTATGCTATTTGTTTATGTGTTTGATTCCATTTTTTGTATCATTTATATTGCAAAATTTTACCCTATTTTAGAACAATATCATTCTAGTTGATACAATCTCTTACAAACTCTATCTTTCTTCATGTCAATAGTACACAATCGACCCAATCGACTCTATACTTTTCTTAGCCTTTGTCCAATAGTACATAGTCGACCCAATCAACTATTTACTTTTCTCATCTTATGTCTAGTAGTACATAGTTGACCCAATCAACCTTGTATCTGACTGCTAACCTTTCTCTTCTATCTGACTAATCTGGTTCTTTATTTGGTTGACTTCTTTCTCTATATGGATAGCTTAGTTCTCTACCTTGATTTCTCTTTCTTATTACTTACAATTTTGTTCATTTCCTTAAAACATCATGAAATCCCCTATTAGACTATTCTTAGACAACTTGAATCCATTTAGACACTATATGGGGTACTCTTTTTTCCCTTTCTTTACCTCTTAAGAGAACCCTTACTCTTGGAATACCTCTTCCACTCCTTCATCTATGGATTGTAACATGGTTCAAATCACACTTCAAGAGGAAGTAGATAGATATGATCCTTTTTAATCTATAAAAACAATTCTCACCTTAAATATTTTCAACATAATGTGGGAGAAACTGATAGAAGTCTATCCAATAATACCATTGGTAATCCAACTCCCAATAACCCTCCTCCTAATACCACTTTGGGGAGTCCTCCTATAAACACCAACCCACCAATTTATATGACTCAACTTCTTGCATAAGTCATACAACAAATGAACATAATGCAATATTCTAACACCTCTCAAATGATGCAATTGCAATGTCATTTGATCAATATGGTTAATCAACCTCCGGTTCTAATTCTTCAAACTAATCCAAATTTTATTCCTCCACCTCTTAGAGATACCTCAAAAAAATTTATTCCTAAACCTATCATGAATTAAAAATTCTTAAAAATATCCAAAATGATCTGTTAGCTCCTTTCATCATGTGCATTGGTATTTTTAATATCTCTCCAACTATCAAGTATGATGAGACTAAAGACCCTGCATCATTTTTTAAAGCATTTAGAAATCTTTAAAAAGAGCGGATCCAAACTAATACTTTCACCAAAATTAAAATTCTATTTAAAACCTTCACTAGTGATGTATTGGAATGGTACAACCAACTTCCCTCACATTTCATTTAGAAACTTGAGGATTTAGTTAATCTTTTAGTTAAATAATTTTAATAGAATGACCTTCCTGAAAATTGACTTAACCATTTCATCAATTCTAAGTAATCTCCCACTAAATTAGCTCATGATTTTATCAAATGAAAAAAATATCTAACCCATGAGGCTGACTATAACATGACTAATGATAATTTGTTCAAACTATTTATAACTTCTTTAAATCCTTCACTTTAATATAAGGTTCAAACTTTTGCCCCTCAAATACTTGACGAAGCTCTTGACCAAGCCAAACATCAATATTTTCTCATGAAGAAATTCAAACCTAATACCAAATTACTTAAGGGATCTTTTCAAACTTTTACTAATTCCATCACTAGCAATAATCCTCAAACCAAAGAAAGAGTTTCCAAATCCAAGACTCCCCCATCTTATGACATGCCACTAACTATGTATTAAATGAAACAATTCTTAACATCCACTAAACCCTTTACTTATCATAATAATCCTCCTACATGCTATGACCCTAAATAATTATTTTGGTTCCAAACCAACATTGGTCATTCCCTTGAAACTTATCAAGGGCTTCCCAAATTTTTTATCTCATATATGCTTGGTGATTCCTTCAATAATGAAGCCATGATCTAACTTCATCATCAAAAATATAACACCGCTTCTCAAAAATGATAAGCTCCCAAAGCTTCTTCTTCTAATAACCAAAAATCTTTTTCCACATCTTCCATTCACCAAACTACCAAGGATGTTTGTGATATTGATGTTGACTATGACCAATATTATAATAATTCTCAATATGTTAATGCAACTAAGGTCAACTATCATCACAAACCAGCTCACAAAGATCCTATCACTAAATATGAGAAAGCATATTTAGAAGACAAACTTCTCAAAGATACTAAAACCACTCATTTAGATTTAGAATTTAATGAAGATCCCTCTCTTTCTTCCAAACCCCGAACCACTTCCATTCCTCCAAAATCTACCTTACCTAATAAACCTCACACTGGTTCTTATTTTAAATATTATTGGAACTTTATTGAAGAACTTAACTCTATGCCTTACAAGATTCCCCTTATGGAGTTAATTCATACCTCCCCTTATCATCACAAGTTCCTCATACAAGAATTACAAAAAATTGAAGATCCATCTTCTATACATGAAAAACTACCCTCTATTGAGCCTCAACCGACCAATGTGCATATAGTTGAATCCATTTGTCCTTCTTCTAAGCCTTTTATTAAATTTCTCGAATAAGACATGATTAATGATGAAATATTTTTTGTGCCAATGATCCAACCTTATTCATAAAAATATCCATTAATACTATCCTTATTCATAAAGTGTTAGTTGATGACGGTTTCGATATTAATTTGACATCTTTGTGGCTCATCCAATAACTTAGCTATAATAAGGATCATCTCAAGCAAACATGCCTAACCTGCCATGGATTTGATAAAACTAATCAAAAGCCACTGGGTTAAATTTAGCTACCCCTTAAAATCATACCTAAGACTATTCAAACTAATTCATAAGACATTTTTGAATGTCCCTAATCCTCCCTGAACTAGCACCATTGCATAAGGCTTGTTGAGAGATTTTTTAATGGTATACAAAACTCAAGAAACCGAGTTTGTATGCTCTAGTTATCATTGGTCAAAGTTTGGTCAACAGATAGTCAAATCTGATCAAAATAGAAAAAATTGATGATCATGGAACATTTTTGAACTAGTTCCATAATGTAGAGCTCATCACAATATTTTTTATGTATTTCGAATGAACCAAATCCAAGTCTATATGTGAAAGTTATGACCAAACATGATAAAAAAATGATGATATGGATAACATGGCAATAAAGTGACATGGAATAAAAATTAAAAATTAACACATGGCATAATGTGATTCAATCAATGATTGAAAAATGGTATTATGTGAATAAGGCCCTTGAAGACCAAGTTTATTTGCATAAAAATCAAGGGTTTAAAAATGGTAAAGGTTTTGTTTAAAAGCCTATACTATCCCCATGAATGTGGGATTTAAATCATTTGTAATACTTACAAACCTAATAAAAGGTAAGAGGTGGTTGGGGAGTATCTAACCCCCAACCCCTCATTCCTATTTTAAGCCCTTCATCATTCTACCAAAGGTAGATTATTGAAACAAAACGGGAGGATCTTCTATTTGAAAGAAGATTGACACGATTTTGGGAGAAGAAAGGGGATTCAAACTTGTAACATCCACCCAAAAAGATAAGAATCCTTGCCACTACATCTGAGGGTTTAAGCATGTATACAAAGGCATGAATTTAGTTTTATTTGATATTGGTAGTGTGGTTGTGTTTTAATATACACATACTAGTTTGTAGAAAATGGCCAATTAGGCCATTACAGGAGCATTTGCAGATCTTGAAGTCTTCTAGAGATATTTTTAGAAATCCGAGATGCTTCTAATGGTGTAAATTTTTTCTCATTTGGAGTTTTTTTCGTCATAATTTTAGAATCCATTTCAATCACTTTTGATGGATAACTAAGAGAGATGACCAAACAAGTGCTTCAGGAAGGTAGAGGATAGTTTGCTAATTAATTTTAGAGTCCTTCGAAAGTCTGAGAGCATATTATTGGTAGGTTTTATATATAAATTAATTATTTTAAGAGTTAATTTATGTACTTTCAATATTTTTATTGGTGAAATGGTTCGAAAGAACCCAAAGACGTAGGCAATTCACCAAACTTCATAATCAACTTCTTTGCATACTGTGCTTGTTATTTTGCATTACCATTTCCAATTGATTTCTTGGAGTATTATTTCATAATTTAAAACTTAATTATAAATATCCATTAATAAAAATTTCATATCATGGGGTTGGCATTTGTTTTTGGATCATGAACTAAACTTATTGTCCTTAATTTTCCCCTATCTTACAACATACTCCTAGGCCAACCTTGGACTCATAAAATGAGGGCTATTTCCTCTTTCGGTGGATAATATATAAAGCTACTTCATAATGATAAAAATTTATAAGCATGAGGTTGATCCAAATCCTTAGATTATTCAACTTGCCAATCCAAAATCTCAATATGACATTCCTACCATTGTAATAATCAATAACGCTCCCTTACATGAATTCATCGACATTAATCTAGATTTATAGGTCACTCTTGTAGATTTGGATGATGATGAACCTAATGAATTGAAACATACTTTCAACACTAATAATATACCTCCTTATATTTTAGAGTGGCTTCCTCCTTTATTAACTCATGATTGCACTATTCCTCTCATTTATGAGAGCATTGATTTTGCCACTCCATGCAATGCCCAGGATGGTTCTTACCTAGAAGATGCCTTCTATTGTAATTACTACTGAGTGGTTAAATTATTCCAATATACTTTAATCATGAATCCATGTAAATTTAGTGATCTAAAAAACTCCTCTTCTAAAACTCCTCCTGAATCTCAAACATGTATTATTTATCCAACCTATGATGATAAATACATCATGGTCCAAGCTCAATCTTAAGACTTGGATGTTCAACATTATTAGAAAAATTTAGCCCAAATACATGATTTCAATCTTGATGTTCACACCATTTCCTCAAATTTTGAATTAGTTACCATAAGTCATGTTCCTCTTATTTATTATCCACTTCTTGATACTTCTTGGGTGGTTGAAAAAATACTATCTTCTGAACATTTGATAACTCTTACATATTTTCTACTACCTATAGATCCCATCATTGCATCTAATTCTTCCCCTATCAAATAAACTAATGATACACCAATCTCATTTGATCAACCTACTCGTTCTACTCTTAAGATTACATTACATGCCAAAGTCACAAATGTCCATCAGATACATTCTAAATATGATAACCATGGTAATCAGTTTTTTTGATTTTGAAGTAAATGTCAAGTATTATGGTCATCTTCCCACTTTGTCTAGTGATGAATCCATTTTTTAATTTCTTCATGCTCAAGAACCTCAACTTCCTTGACAACATCACAAACTCGATAATTTCAAAAACAAAGCACCGTGTTTCAATAATTTCATTGCTAACATCAACCCTAAAGCAAATCCAATGTCCTCTTTACCTAATGCATAATATAATTTCCAACATGATAAATCTATGATTATTAAATAAACTACTCGCATCAAATATGGTAGTCCATCATGCCCTCAACCGATTATAGTTTCTCTTGAATTTACACCTACTGAACATGATAACTTTAGCTTATTCTTCAATAAATATCATGAGATATTTGTATGGTCTTATGAGGACATGTTGGGTATTAATCCTAACATTATGGTGAAAAATATTATCACTTATCTTGATGCCAAACCTATGCGATAAAAACAACACAAATTTCCACCTAAAGTTTTTACTTTATGACATAAATAAATAATCAAGCTTCTTGATGCTAAGTTTATCAAACCCATGGACTATTTTGAATGGGTCTCTAACATATTCCCTATTTTGAAGAAGGTCACCATGGTAATTTTCATTTTCATTGATTTATGTAATCTTAATCTTGCTTCTCCCAATGACAATTTCCTTCTACCTTCAATAGATGCCATCATTGATTCCACTGCTGGTTATGAAATGTTGTCTCTTATGGACAGTTTCTCAGGTTATAACCAAATTCACATTTCCCCCAAAGACCAACATAATACAAATTTCACCATAGAATAGGGCACCTATTTATACGTTAAATTTCCCTTCAACATAAAAAATGTTGGAGCCACCTATCAATAGGTAATGAATCACATGTTTTATGATCTTATTCACAAAATAGTAGAAACCTATGTGGATGACCTCATTGATAAATCTAAATGTCTCAAGACTCATTGATTTGATCTTTCCATCACATTTATTGCCTCCTTAAATATAAAGTTAGAATAAATCCTTACAAATGTTTTTTTGGTGTCACATCTAGCAAATTGTTAGGATTCTTAGTCTCCCTTTGAGGCATCGATTTTGACCCTAACAAGACTAATTCTATCATCAACATGGCCATCCCTCAATACATCCTATAAATTCACACTTACCTTGATAAACTTGGGGTAATTAAATGATTCATTCCTAAAATATCTTATCATATCTATTCAATCAATTCTCTTCATAATAAAGATGATGTCTTATAATGGATGAATCCCTATAAAAAATCATTTAATAATATGGAGTCATTACTTCACCCACCCACTCTTCATCCCCCTTCAAATGATCAATATTTTATCTTGTATACCTCTTCCACACCCATATCATTTGGGGTAATTATTTACCAACAAGATGATACTAGAAGGGAATATGCAATCTACTATATCAGTCAAGGCCTCATTGATTATGAGAAACATTACACAAAAGTTGAATGTGATTACCTAACCATTTTTTTATATGCTTTATTAAACCACTTATTCTATCATCCATTCTAATCCCCTTCACCACTTATTCTCCAAACCCTTTCTTCCTGGAGATAATATTGGCAAGTGGATGTTCCTTCTCATGGAATTCAATTTCTAAATTATTACCCAAAAATTTGCCAACAGAAAAATCATTGTTGATTAACATGTTGTAGCTCTTATGATGGCTACCAACCACATTTAAGATAGTCTTCTTGATGACAATATTCTATGCATTAAAGGTCTCAACCAAGCCACATCCCTTAAAGATTACTTTCATAACTTTACTATTGAATTATAAGTAAGTAGTCTTGACTAGTTCACTATCTTCCCTAACACTACTAAACCAAAAATAGTTATTGAATAACTTCTTAAAATTAATGTTGATCTATACCAATATACTTGGACCCTTCAATTTGATGTTCATAAATGCCTTCAAGGAGTTAGGAATAGTTGTATCTTCATGATCCTCTTGTAAAAAATCATCCCATTAGCATTTTGCCTCACATTCAATGTCACTAACAACATGGTAGAGTGTGAAGCTTTAATCTTAGACATGAGAGCAACCCTTGATCTAGATATATAATACTTGCATTCTTTACTTTAGGCAACTCCCAACTCATTTTACGACAATTCTATGGTTATTTTCAATACAAAAGTGAGAATCTCAATTCTTATCATCAAATAACAACTACCCTCACAAAATATTTAATTTCTTTTACCATTGAGCCTATCTTTTGAGATCAAAATTCTATTTCTGATTCCTTTACTTTTTTATCATCTCTTTTTTATCTTCACCATGTTCTTATTGATCCTACTTTTCTTATCCAAATAATAAAATCCCCATCTCCTATTCAACCACAAGATTCACTTATTTTCCACATTAAGGACATTACCATTCTCCAAAGCTTGTGGTAGCAAGATATCATTCAATTTATGGAACATCAAACTTATTCCCTAAACCTCGATTCTCATAAAAAGACTCGCATTCGCAAGAAATCTTTTAAGTAGTTATTTGAATATAACATAGTATATTATCATAATGATAAAGTTACCTTGCTCTATTTTTTTATGAAAGATGAAGTTCCTCCTCTTCTCGAATAAGCACATGGGGGCATTCATGGTGGCTAGTGTATCAGACATGCTACAACCCACAAATCCTTATGTATGTGATACTTTTGGCCCACTCTTGAAAATGATGCCATTGAATTTGCTAAAAAGTGTATTCCTTACTAGATTTATTATGATCTAATTCATTCACCTCCCACTAAGCTTCAAACCATAAAATATCCTTGGTCATTCTTCAAGTGGGGATTAGATCTCATAGGTAAAATAGCTTGATCTCAACATGGGCATGTCTTTATAATCACAACCACAAAATATTTTTAAAAATGGGTTGAGGCTATGCCCCTAATTAATGCCATCAGTACCACAATCTCTAAATTAATCCTTAATTAAATCATTTTCCTCTTTGGTGTTCCTTATACTATCATTTTAGACAATGGTCATAACTTCAAAAATAAAGACATTAAACAACTCTGTGCTAAATTTAAAATCAGTCACAAAAAATTTCCACACTCTACCATCCACAATGTAATGTCCAAGCTAAGGCCACTAATAAAATAATCCAAAATACAATCCATGATACCCACATATATTATCACCTTCATCTCTATCCTACTCTTTGTGACTATCACACTAGCATACACACTGTCACTAGGGTAACATCATTTTCTCTAGTCTATGGTTTTGATTCAATCCTCCCATTAGAAGTTGATCTTCCCTCTCTCCATATATCTCTTCATGGTATCATACCCAATGAATAATTATGTGAAACTTGCCTTCATGTTCTCAATTTCCTTGATGAGCACCTTCTTTTTGATTTATAACATAACTGCCAATACAAGGCTTATATTACCAAATAACATAACAAATGAGTTAAAGTTATCACATTTAATATTGGTGACCTTGTCCTTAAGTTAGAATACACTCATGATAAATAAGGTAAATATTCTCAAAAATGGTGGGTCCCTTATTTAGTCAAAGATATTATTGGTCTAAGTACCTATCACCTTCAAACCAATGAAAGTCATATTTTTAAAGAGCCCACCAATGCACAATTCCTCAAGAAGTATTTTTCTTAGATCTTTTCCTTATTTTTATACTTTATATCTGATATCTACCTAACACTTTTTGTAGTATAATTACATAGGTCTCACCCTCTACAACAATTCTCTCTTTTCATAAACCTTTGTCCTTCATTTTAATCCTTTTTTTCCCTTTGTCATGAGTTCATTGTAAAACTAGGGATAGGACCCAATCTCCCTCATGAATTCCTTTTATCCTCATTATTTTCTTTATTTCCAATTATTTTTGGTACCCCCTTGGGTTTATCTTTTTTGATTTGCAGTGTAAGACCATGGATAGGACCTAGCCTTCCTTAAAAATACCATAGTTATCTTATTTACTTTATACATGATTTATGCACCCTTATGGGTTTCTATTTTATGAGTTATAGTGTAAGACCATGGATATGACCTAGGCTTCCTCATAAAATCACCATATTTTCATTTCTTATTTAGGATATATTTTTCAATGGTTACGATTTTTGGATCTTTGTTCTTAGCTTTAGCTTTTGCTTCTTTTTATAGATAACATTTGCACAACCTGTGTTAGCATGTTTTTTTACACTTCCCTCATTATTATGATAATTAATCATACTTTTACTATCATTTTATCCCTTTTTCACCGTTTGTCACATTTTTTGTGATTTGAAGTAATTTGAATTATTTTATATTTCATTCCTCTTGATTTCCTTTCATTTTACTCCACATTGGATAAAATAAGGTCTAAGTCAAGATAACACTTTTATATTAACTAAATTTACAAGACTCATAGACACCATGCTCTTTGATTTCTCTCTCTTAGTAACCAAGTTTGAAGTATTCAAATGAATGTCATCTTTAGTACCCATGTTTGGTTTTCAAAATCCATATAGAGGAATATAAAAAACCATCAAGAAAGTTAAAAGCCAAATAATTTGAAACAAAGGTTAATAATATACAAAAGGCAACATACAAACTTTAAAAGTAAAAAATCACAACAAAAAATGTGATTCCAAGCACATATCCTATCTCCAATAAAAGCTCAAACTCCACAGTTGGCCTCATGATAGAGCCAAGGTCCATTGGGGTGTAGTGGGATAGTATATTAGAATAGGAGAATTCAAAGAACTTTATGGTGATACCTACATTCTCATTCAAGTACCTATTCTTCACAGTAGACCAATGACTCTGTAAGGGGTCTTCAGGAATGGAAAACATGTTATGGGAAGGTAGGTCCATTTTAATTTTCATGCATATAGCCTTCATAAGATTATCTACATAATTTTTTTACCTAAGACTTCTATGGCTAGGAGCAGTTCTTTAGAGTCCTTAAGGTTGAAAGTCATCTTGTTTTTACAAACTTAAATTGAGTGTATTGAATTTGACAAAGAGTTATTCTACCTTGGGATTTATTTCATTCTCCCCTCCACCCATTTCATTTTTTCCCTTGACAAGAAAGTGTGATTTTAAATTTGTTTTCCCTTCTTCTATAATTCCCTCTTCTTCACATATAGAAAAAAAACATTCTATCACTTCTTTTTTTTAGTTTTATCTACCCTTAGAATAAAATAATATGCTTGAGCAACTATGGATTCTTTTCGCTATACCATGGCTCTAGATTTCTCTATTAGCCTTGATTTATTTTACCATTTTTTCCATTATTGAGTGAGGTTGACTTGTTATTACTCACTCATCAATGTTGTTTTTACTATTTTTACTTGCCTATCTTTGTTTAAGGTAAGGATTGTTACTAAATTCACATTGATATTTGATTATCATCATTTTTGACATGTATCCTTGGTTTGATTTGGTGAGTTTACCTTTCTTACTTAAGGTTTACTTGTTTGAGTTTTTGGTCTTTAGTAGCCTTGGCTTTTCAATCACCTAGATTACTCAAAATTTTGACTAGTCATTTGGTCTAGCATAACACTTATCACCCTAGCTTTCCAAATTTCTAAGTGCATCCCATCCACATAACACCAGCTATCTTGGCTTTCCTGTGTTGGTTTATTTTTGCTCTTTAGTTTTGTATCCTTGGGTTTGTCAAAAATAGTATTTGTGCACTCCAAGATCAGAATTACAAGCACAATAGACAACCATACACTAATAAAGGTAAGTCAAGGTATATATTACATTTAATTTTTTAGTTATTTACCTTTTAGTCATTTACTTTTAGTTATTTTATGCTTTAAAACATTGTAACTTATTTTTAGCTTCAGCATTGTGTGTTACTATGTTCTTTCTCAAATCACCATCCCCTACTGCACTTATGTGACACATGATGAGATTTGAGTGGGATATATATATACATAATATTTTAAAAATTTATTAATTATTGATTCTTTATATCTTGTAGGAACCTATTGAATCTCAATCTCTCTGAGTGTACGCCCTAAGGGGTGCACTAAGAAAGGGGTGGGTAGACCATTGGTGTTTCTCAAGATTATCATCCCTTTTTTCCACTAGATATCTACACACTTGTCTCCTAAAACCATTACCCTAAGCTTAGCCTCCTATTTTTAACCCTCATGTAGTAATTTAACACCTTCATTATCCCTTTGTATTCTTATTGACAAAACTTATTAGGGTCTAGGTTGGCCCCTGAATGAGCTAGTCCCTAACTTAGTTTGTTTTTGTCAATTACGATACTAGGTCGACTTGGTCAACCTTGTTAGCCTAAAATTTTAGGTTAGATCCACTTATATAAACACATCCATTTAACCATTATTAGAGAGACAACAAGAGTTAATTATTCATTTGCACTTCTTTATAATATGATCTTCGACCATTATACTTTAGGATTCTTAGCTTAGGGTTTTTACTTAGAGAATAATATTATCTTTTAGAGAATTCTTAGATGTTTTGGACTCTCTTAGTGATCCTTGAAAACCACAATAGCCTCTTTTAAATCACCTTTGGCTAGGGGAGAGATTGAGTCTCAATGAGTTCATATTCAAGGTAAGTATCTCTAACTTTGCTCCTCTCTTTAGTAGATAGTAGCATAAGTAATGGCTTTTGAATATATTGATCTCTTCATGCATTAGGGTTTTACCCATACATACATTAAATAAGGATAATTTAATGCATGTTTACTTTTATGTTTACTAACCCCACTTTGTGCCATAAACTTTAATGAGCACTATATTATATTTCACTTTACTCATTATTAGTTTAGTAAATATGAAAACATAGGACCTAAGTTAGGGTTATTGCATAGTTTTTCTTGATTGGAGGTTTTGGAACCCTCCTTGATGATATTATTGTGATAAGATAACCCTTGGCTAGGTATAATGGATCCATATTCATCATGACCTTGATTTTATAATGTATCCCCTATCAAAGGTGTAAGTAGGATTTATCTTCTCTGAGATTGGATTGATTTATGATCTACTACATTTCCCATTACATACACTTCTTAGGTCCAAAAATGACCTCTCTCAAACTAATTACTATTTTAAGGAAGGGATGCCTTACTCACTTTCTCAAAATCTTATAATATGGTGTGAAATTTATACCATAAATCATCTTCTTCTTCATAACTATCAAATCCATCAGCTTCTTCCTTTTAATAATTCATAATTGGATTATCTTCCTTATCATCATGCTCTATCAAACTTTGAAACTCATGATCATCATACATATGAATCATATATTTACCTTTTTCATCTTGTTGAATATGACCATCAAGGATTACTTCATAATATTCATCACCTTCATGATGGATGATGTATGTGCCAAGACTTGTCTCTTCAATGAAAGTGTATGGATCATATTCATTAGTGTCAGCACCATACTCATATGTGAAAATATCAGAGATACACTCAAGTTTGGAAGATGCTATATCATCTAAATCATGCTCCTCTTGCTCATGGATAGTACAAATCAAATTATGTCTATCTTCCACATATGGTTTAATGTGAAACTTGGTAAATAGATGTGTCCTTATAGTCACCTTTAATCCATACCTTATTATAAAATCCAATAAATACCAATCATAAAAAATGTATCCTCCTATATTGGTGGTGAAGTCTCTTGATAGACAAATAGCAAAGTGAGTAGGCAGATCTACCACCACTATGTCTTGTAAGTTGGAAAGCTTGGATAGTCATGAAAGAATACCTTCAAATTTTTTTATTATCACTACTAACTTGGCCGGTGTCCCATAAATTTGAAACACTCATTTAATATATGGCTCATATTTCAATCCCATCTTATTTTCCACAAGTTTGGGCATAGCTAAAGTACTTGACCCACTATTCACAATACAATTATGGACTAGTTTGTCTCCAAAAATGATGGTAAGATATAAAGGTGGGGGATTTTAATATTTGGTTGAAGGATAAAAAATATGAGTAGGTGAATTTGTGAGGGATACACCACCATGCATTTATGGTTGAGGACTAATATGTATTTGGGACAACTGCTCTTGAAGTAGTTATTTTTTATCGAGCATGTGGAGTACTTCCTAAAGAGATATACTAGTTTTTGTACTCTTAAAAGAGTATATGATATTAAAATAAGAAACACTCAATTTTTATCACATTATTAGAGGCAAAGATGTGCCTTAATCTTGAGTAAATGATGATTGGGTCACCCTTCTCAAGTTCTAATTCTAAAGAGGTGTAGGACTTGTAGAGGTTACCACATTTAAATTTACACCTTGTTGCCTTGAAGGAAGATTTTTGAACTTGTATTCATACCTTGAACATATCCCAAGACTCTTTTATTTGACCTTGTGTTAACTACAACTAAATTAATCTGATTTAGGATAAGTGTATCTTCCAATTGGAAGTTTTCAAAGCTCACTCCTTGATTGTCATACTCTTCATTTTATTATGATTACATGAAGCTCTTATCTTTTATTGTCAATTGAGGAGTAGGCCCTCCTTGAGATACAAAGTCTTGTCCTTCACCCTCATAATTATTATTGTATTATCCTTGAGGATTCCATTCTTCTCCTTTAACCAAGTTACTATGGATTAGAATCATGGCTCTTATGTTAGGAGTAGAATTTGAATTATAGGCATTGGGTGGCCTATTGAAATTAGGTTGTCCTTATCCCCTCCCTTAACCATTATGTTGAGGTAGAAATATATTTTCTTGTGGAGGGTAGGAGTACGGGTTTTGGTGGATTCAAATTTTTTGATTTGATTGCCTAACTTGAGCCTTTAAGGCCTTACATCTTGCTTCCCAAACAATAGTATTTTTTTATTTCTTTAGAGTAGCTTTGGGCTTATTATTTAGATTTGGAAATGGAGAAGTAGACATGCTAGACAAGATGGGCATAGAGATATTTAGAGGGAGTTTACCATCTTTAATCAAAATAGTCTTATCTCTATTGTCCATGTCATAGGCTTTAGGCAAAGTGTACCCACCCATAGACTACAACATGATAGCTATATCTATCCCAATATATCTTAGGTATGTTGGGAAAATAAAAATTATAGGGAGTCTCATGGGAGGTGGTAGCCTATTATATGTTCTTTGAAACCTCTAAGTGAAATCATATATAGTTTTCATAGTTCCTCTTTGGATAACATTTAGATGATGTATGAGTGATGTATGATCACTATTTTATTAAAATATTTAGTTAAAAACTCCCCTAACTCATCCCAAGTAGTGATACATCCTCATGGTAATGTTCTATACCAATTAAGAGATTTCCATTAGGAGACATGGCAAAGAATATAACTACAATGTTAACTTCAATGACATTATGAAAATTACAAAAGCTGGATATGTCTATAATATGCTCATTTGGGGAAATAGGACCTTCCCCACTAAAAGTGGGAACACTCTCGATGGAATTGGGAGGGATATCATCATAGACATTGAGGTTTAGGGGATTTTTAGTATTGAAGGCTGGGAAAGCATGTTGCCTATCCATGTTATCTTCAAACTCTTCTTCATTCTCTTGATCTTATTGACTTGAAAAATATTCTTTCTCTTCAAATTTCAATATAGGTTCAAGGTATTAAACTTCAAGAGGAATTTTAGGATGAGGGGGTGGATTTGTGGGATGGTTACTTCTACTAGTTTCTGACCTAGTAAGGACCATAAAGCATGAATAAAGGAAACAAGAAAACTTGGTCTACGACTAGATATTACCTTTAGTGGAATTGCCAAATGTTGAGTGAGGAATATTTATACATATGTGATGATGTCAAGACCAACATTCACCTTGACAAGATGTGCTTGAGACAATAGTCCCACTAGGCATGCCAGTTGTATTGTTAATCAAAATTTCACCCTTGGAGAGGTATTTCAATCCTTATACAAATTGAGTGAAACATGGGAATATCTTGAGGCCTATGGGTTACCTATAGCAGAGGTAAACCTCTAGATTAAAGGGCTAACTCCCTAGATATGTTCATTATAGCTCATTATCTATACTACTTGCTTGATTGGGATGAAAAGGGAAAGATAAAACATGAAATAAACCTAATATTTTGATTTTATGCACCAATTTAATCTCCAAAATACTAAAATTAACTTTCACTATGAAAGATGACTCACAAGACTAGCTTCAACATCCAAAGTTTCTCTAACATAAATATTTCTAAAAGGAAGATGATATGCAATTCACTTCTCAAGGTGAAGGAAAAAGAGGTATGATTGTAGATAATAGTGATATAATTTACACTTATAGATATATAAAGACACTAAATACATTTAATGTGACCTATTAGAGAGTAGACTACATGCACAATACATGAAAGAGTAAGGTGAACACAAGGATAGATGGTTATCACTTGCCATTCATCTATGCATTACTTCACACAATTAGATAAAAAGTTATGAATTAAAAACCAGATTTTAAATATTTATTCAAAGGCACAAATAATATTCAAACCAATAGGGCTTCACCATACCAGATGTGGATTCTATAAACTTAGCCAAAAGTGGCTATTTTTATAGAGAAGTATGAAGAGAGAGAGAGAGAGAGAGAGAGAGAGAGAGAGAGAGAGAGAGAGAGAGAGAGAGAGAGAGAGAGAGAGAGAGAGAGGCGTGGTAGAAGAAGATAGACAAGTGTCCATGTGAGTTAAATAAAGAAAGGAAGGTATTATATAGTATAAAAATACCTCCAAGTCCATGTATCTAAATCATTAAGATGATCTAAGCCTCCATGTGGCATTGGGGTTATAATTTGGCTTTGACACCTTGACTAATTCCTTAGAAATTACCCTTATTTGAATGAAAGGAGTGAAAAATGGAAATTTTAAACATGAAATAACCTTTAAATTATATTATACCACTAATTTAACATATGAAATTCCTTAATAACCTCCTCTAACCTATCATTTTATCATTCATGTGCATAAGTATCTTAAAACTCTTCATTTCCTATGCCTATTTTGGTCCAAGTGGCCAAAAACTCAACTGCATCTTCTCAAACTCATAAAAAATATATGAATGGTATCAAAATATGTTATAAGACATTAAAAAAACCATTTTTGTTCCTAAAAAAACTCCCAAGGATTGATTTTTCTCTTTAAGCCCTCACTAGGCTTAGTTTCCTTGCAACCCTAAAAACCTATAAACCTCCTTGTGTAGGGAGTTATATAGATGATATTGAGAAAAAAAGGGAATATTATATGACCTATTATATATTTATATTTCCATGTCAAATTTCATCCCTTGAAACTGAGTAGAAGTTTATCGTTTTTGCCTTTCTATCTCTTGAATTAGGCCTCCTTGCTTAGGACCCTATTTTTTCTCCAAATTTCTACCACACGTGAAATAATCCAAAATTAGGTTATTAAATTTACATATTCAATCAATAACCTCCATGTCAATTTTGGGGTCTTGAAACCCTATGAAAGTATGCAAACCAAGAAATGGCCTTACCAACTAGTCTCATTTTGAGCCTATTTGAGACTGCATTGGAAAATGGGCTTGGTTTGATCACCTATAGAATTTATTTCTCAATTTTTGGAATTTAATGGCTAGGAAAACTCCCAAATGACCTCATCCAATTACTGGGAAGTTTTTCCCTTCTCATAACACCTAAAAAACACCAAAAACATGTAAAAATAATGCATTTATAGAAATCCATATAAGTGATGTCAAAATTAAAGTACATGTGAGTAACCTCCATGAAGTCCCAAATAAAACCCAAGAGGTTTCACATAAAAAATATTTCATTAGATATGCATTTGAGGTTTTTTCTCCATGAGTAATCACTATTAGGTTTTAAGAGAGGTTTAAGACCTATTTGGGGTCTTAACATCTATTCATAAATAAAATATCATTAAATGACCTCCTTCCACTTGGATTTTTTTTTTTGGTATACCTATTACACTATAAAAAATGTCTTATACTCCCATGAAAAGTGTGAGCTATGGTATGATCATCTAAAGTTGCTCCTCAAGTGGCTTGCTTAGTGTTTCTTGAGTGTAAAAGAGGTGTAGATTGGGTTTTGTGTCTTAAAAATTAATATAACTATTTTTATAGGTTCATAAACCTATAAAAAATACCTATAAATTATTTTATATGCTATGGTAATCCTTTCTACCCATCTGTATGCTCATGGTGCATCGGTTAGGGTACTTGGAGTTTATAGCTTGTCACCTTCTTACTAGTCCTTAAGGGCATTTGGATGGAAACCTGAGATTGTTTCCACCTAAGCATATATGGAGACATATTATATTACTATTAAATATCCTAAAATTCCCTCTATGAGGTATGTAATGCTTTTCTTTGTGCCTTTGCGGTCAAGTAGATCCCTAAGTCTCTTGACTACCCCTTACCCAAGGAGTGGGCAAGGTCTGAGACAAAATAGTGGGTATCTCCACTAATTTTAGGGACTTAGAGTGATAATTGGATACTTTTTAAACTCATTATCACACTCTACACCAAATTTAAGAGTTTTATCATGCCTATGTAGGTCCCAACACACTAATCTCCCCAAGACTAGTTGTAAACCTGACTGTGTGTGTCCTTATTTAGACATAGACTAAGTATGGGGTTTGGGGATCAATTTATTTAGTATTATCTCTATTTTATTTAATATTAATACACATTATGACCTATTTTGTCAATATTATGTGGATATTAGATCATCCTAAACATACCTTGATCTCCCTTTAGGCTTAAGGTCTGACTATCTTAAACTAGAAGTCTATGTATGATTGTTTAGGATAGTCTTGGATGTGTTATTTGAGTTTAAAACCTATCCTTTAACATCAATAACCTCTTATATTAATTCAAATTTTAATTCATTATCACTATTTCAATTTCCTCTAGAGACTTATGACAAGGTCTTATGTCATCTCCAAATTACCCTAATAGTCTGTACAAACCTATAGGTGTTTAGAGACAGTCAACTCAATCCATTGTCCTCTTGAATACTCAAGTGGATTAGTAGTTATATAAATATTTGTGACATTATCTCATCTTCAATGAAGAACTTTGAGGAGGTTTCACTACCTTAGCTTGACCTTGTGTTGGAATAATGTTTGACTTTGGTCTCAAATAAGGACCTATAAGCTTGGGACCTATAGGTTTGTACTGACTATTAGAGACTACACAAAGTCATATCCTAAGTTATTGAACACTTTTAAACATTATCACACCATTAAACACCTTAAAACTTCTAAATTTTCTTAAAAAGTCCCTATCAAAGACTTATGTCACCTTCAACCTACCCTATAGGTCTGAACGGACTTGTAGGTGCCTATTACTTCATGTATAGGGTTTGTATGTAGAGAATGGAGAGTATAGTCAATTTTAATCCCATAATTATAGTTTTAGGGTATTCAGAGTCATTTTAATGCATGAATATACATCTCAAGTCTCCACAATATCTTTAAGCATCCTCAAAATACTCTTATAATGTGTACAACATGTATATGAAGGAAACAACAAGTTCTCATTGGAAATGTGTGAATTTGGACTCCTATATTAATAATTTATTCACTTATACTAGTATAATATCATCTCAAAACCATAAAATGTGATATATTACTAGTATTTGAACTAATTTGGTAATTAAACCTCCATCATACTATTCAAACACGAACTATGTATCCTAAAGAACAAATACTTGAATATATGAATAAAAAACACATATTAGACAAGTAGAACATGAAATCGATGAAACTAATGGGTATTAAATTAAAAATTACACATTATATACCTTTGATAATTATCACCATGAAGAAGAAATAGGAAATTGTTGTAGGGTTTTTTGAAATAGCTTGTACACTAAGGCATTTTTACTCCAAGTGGAAACAAATCATAAAGATGAGTTTGATGATGAAACCACCATGAAAAAGAGATCCAACGCCTATGAAAACCACCCTAAAAATAATTCCTCTCCATATATTTTTGAACTAAGTAAATAGGTGCAAGAATAGACCCCTCTTGGATGAATAGGCCATAGTGACCTACTGTCTCTCTTAATGATCATTCACAAATAAGAGGCCACCATTATAAAAACCAATGAAATTAATTTTAATCTTAATTTTACCCCTAATAGTGGCCAAATTTTCATCTCTCTCTCTCTCTCTCTCTCTCTCTCTCTCTCTCTCTCTCTCTCTCTCTCTCTCTCTCTCTCTCTCTCTCTCTCTCTCTCTCTCTCTCTCTCTCTCTCTCTCTCTCTCTCTCTCTGTTTTACCATTCAATGAAAATTTGCCTTCCTAAGCTAGTGAAGGTAGTGATGGAAGAGAAAAGGTATATGGAGTGTCATTTAGAACTAAAACTTGGTACATATATATAAAATTATCTTAAGGATCCAAAAAGATACTTATAAACCATTTTCAACTAAAAACTAATCTTTAAAGTTTGTACAAGTACTTGAAAAGTGTCCTTTTGCCAAGATTAGGCATTAAACTATAGGTGCTATCAAAATATGATTATTTTTTAACCTTTTTTGACCTTTTTATGACACCATGGAGGTTTTAATATTATTTAAATGTTATCTCCTTGAGGTGGCACATCCAATTCTTCTTTATGGGCCAAAAGGTGGCCAAAATGTTATTTTTTGAAAGTAAGAGTCAAATAAAAGTTAGATAATCATAATATGAAATCAAATACACCTAAATAAACTTTTTATAATGATCCTACATTATATGATACCTTTTACCATGTTTTACCATTCCAAGACTTTTTGATTGACCATAAGACTAGACAAGGGAACCTAAGACTAGATAAGGGAACCTAAGACTAGAACTTGGACAAGACTAGACAAGGACAGATATGACCATATGGAATAATTTTGGACCAATAGAGACCTTGAAAAACATTAGACACCTCTATGAAGTTTCAACCTATAGGGGGTGACCAATTTTGACATGAGGTCAAAATTTGGTTAGCATGATCCAAATAAGATTAATTCTCTAACAATAGGCTAACGGTCTTTTGAAAGTATCTCATTTGGGAGAAGGGGATATCACACTTGGAATTTTAGATTGTTAAATTTTAATATGGGATATTAACCTTGTATGGAATTGGGTGTGAGAGCTTACTCTAGAACATAAGTTTGTAAGGGTGATCCTGATGGAGGAAAATATCTTGAGTATCCACAGTTGATATTTAACAAATATTTTATTTGATTTTATTAAAATGGTACTAAGGTTATTGGGACAAAATAGCACAAATTTAGTAAAAATATAAATGCTGAGACAATCCCAAACCTAGACTTGTAAGTCATGATAATAACCACCTACAAGCCTAGGGTTGGTAAGAGTCGACTTGATAATGGATAATCCAGTTTTACGTAGAACCTTATTGTAAAAACATAATAATGTGAAAACGTGTTTATGTGCAGTCATTTATCTTAATATTTTAACATTAAAAAATAAATCCCCAATTTAATTTGGATTGAATATTTTGTATTTATGTTTTTATAAACATATATAAGTGAAAATGAGGATGTATATATATTAAACCTTATTCTTGAGAATGTGTACCTTCAATAGATGTATCATGATAATGTATGACTTTTATAATATTTAATAAAAAATAAGCACTTAGATGTTTCAATTATAATAAACATTGAAATCCTCATCATGATATGGGAGAGAATAAAGTATGAAAGAATTATAGTGAGGATCACTCAACATAGTTTGGGGGTAACATTGAGAATTACACTTAGTGGTTGCAGATATGGTTTTCTTATAAACATATACAATATTACCTCAAGGATATTAAGTGAAGGGTAGGGTAGAATTTTAATACACATTATGGATTGATTTGAATCTTGGTTTCCATATAAGTTATTTCACTTAATGTTGTTATGTGTAGTATGTATTTATAAAGCATATTAATGACTATTTTGAATAATTTGGACTTATACCTACTAAATTGGAGTGGAGAAAATTTTCTCCAAAATAATTTTCTTATGTTCCAAATAAATTGAACTATTTAAAACCATTTGGGCATAGATCATTTTGAATGAATTGAACTGTTTTGAATAATTTGGACTTATACCCACTAAATTGGAGTGGAGAAAATTTTCTCCACAAATAAATTTTCTATATTCCAAATAAATTGGAGTGTTTCAAACCTATTGGGCATAGATATTTTCAAATAAATTGGGCTATTTTTAATAATATGGACTTATACCCACTAAAGTGGAGTGAAGAGAATTCTCTCCAGAAAAAAAATTGTTATATTTGAAATAAATTGGACTATTTCAAAGCATTTGGGCATAGATCATTTTGAATAAATTGGGCTATTTTGAATAAATTGGGATATTTTGAATAATTTAAGCTTATACCTATAAAGTGGAGTGAAGAAGATTTTATCCAAAAATTAAATTTGTATATTCCAAATAAATTAGAATATTTCAAACTATTTGAGCATAGATTATTTTAATTAAATTAGTCTATTTTAAAGAATTTGAACTTATACTCACTAAAGTGGAGTGGAGAATATTTTATCTATAAATATGTTTTCTATATTCCAAATAAATTGAATTATTTCAAACCATTTAGGAGCAGATCATTCTAAATAGATTGGACTGTTTCTAACTATGGCACCCTTCTGGGCCTTCATATCGATCATTGATCCTTTAAAGTAGATTCTATTATTGGGACACATGGTAGTATTTGAATGGCCAAATTATGTATGAAAACATAATAATAAATTAGTTCATCTATGTAATAAAATATCTAATGAGAATTATTTGGTGTAATAACAATTCTGAGAAGTACAATCAATGAAAAATATGTTGGCAATTAAAAAATCATCTCCAAAGGTCCATTTAAAAATAACTTCATCCAATTTATATATGTTTATATTGAACGGCTTAGAATATCTTTTCCCCCAATAAAACATGAAATTTAAACTTGTGTAACCCATGGCTTGAATGAGTATCCTCAAATGATTGTCCTTTATCATTGACTGAATTCCAATGTGAGAAAAAGATGGTAGTGCCACCTTAAAAATTTCTTTGGAATGATATCGAATGTAGTATGACATATTTTCTATTTTATAATCTTATTTTTTTCATGTATCATGCATTTGCATATCTTTTGTTTTTTGCACACCAAATAATAAGTCATCCAACCCCAAAATCAATAGTTTTTTAGAAGTTGGTTTTAGCTCCTCCTTTAAAATGTCTATAATTTATTAAAAAATAAATGAATAATTTATTAACAATATTTATTATAAGAAATATAACATGAAAATTTTCTAAGAAAATGTTTTACATATCACTAGATTTTTCATTGATGCACTTTTGATTTGCATTTCTTATTGTAACATTTAAACATAATGCATTTCATTTGATGCATTTTTGTTTTGCATTTCCTTAAATATTATAAATATTCATATAAACATATATAAAAATAAATACATGCTCATGAACATTGTAACTATACTCATTATACATAGATGTACCATTTCTATTCCCAGTTTAGTAATATACATATGCATATAAATGTTCATATTGAATCCTTATAACTTGACCATAACTTTATCATATTTTGAAACAATCACATTTTACTACAAATCATTTCTCATAGACATTGATAAGAATTTAACATTGATCAACCAACATCTATATTCTTATAGTAATGAAAGTATTAGTTATTATTATGCATACTAATATATATTTATATGTTTATACAACCCATCACAGTAAAAATAAATAGGACTTACTCTTCTAAGCTAAAGTTCACTATCACTAATTTCAAATGAATATACACCTTAATAGTTAAACCCCATTCATATACTTCCAATAAGACACAAAAAATTAAAAATTGTTTAAATCAATAACAATATAATTGTTTCTAACACAATATACTTTATTATTATTTTATTGATAAAGAAAACATGGATACTCTGCATCAAAATTTATTGTATTAAAGGCATAATAAAACACATATTGTGTTATTTTAAATTAGGTAAATTAAACATGTAAACAACATTTTAATGGGTAAATACAACCACATTCAAGTCTACACTAATAAAATGAACTCACACTTACAAATCCCAAGTTGATGCAAGTCTATATTTTTATTGTCATTTACAATCTCCTATCTATGAAGAAAAATTCAATTTTAAAGTGTTTAAATATATAAATATAATTGATATATTCTATAATTGTATAAAATTATATAATTACAATTTTATTGAAAGGGGTTTCACATTTTTTTGCCTTTCTTATAGTTTTTATGGATGCCCTCTTTCATTGAACCTTTAGTTCTTTATTCCCTGCAAGGTACTATATAATGTAGTAACTAATAATTCTTGTCATTAATTGATTTTATATTTTTATTTTAAAAATGTGTCTTTTTTTAGAGTTTTACCTTGTGTTATTTTTATGGAGGCAACAACCTGTAGAACTATGTCATGAGTTGTTGTGGTGGAGACACAAAGTTCTAGATCTACATTGTAAAATATTTTAATTAAGACATAAATAAATGAAGAAATATTTTATTAGTATTATAAATATTTGATAAATAAAAAATTATATAATTGAAAAAATATGCATGATCTTATCTTACCTTCTTCACTTGCATGTGATGCTATTAGTGCCGTACACCAAAATATTGCTAAGTTGTTAGGTTTGAAAAATAAAGCATACATACCAAAACATTGTCAAGATTTTATATTTATAAAATGAAGCATGATTATAAAATAAATTAAAAATGTTATGCACTTGGTACTAATTGAAGTGGTTGTTCTTGTATTGGTTGCTCTTAATTTATCAAATAATTTTAAAATTGAACATTAAAAAATGTTTTTTCTTTAGTTTTTATAATGCAAGATAAATTTCTTTGAGATTTTATACAAGCACACACCAATACAGATCTTGTATATACCCCTAGCATGTCACATGTAACTAAATTATTAAAATTATAGATAAGTCTCTCCCAAAAGTAGTTATCTAATTCATTTTCGAATGGCCTTCCTATTTTATGTTAACTAATCATTTGAAATATTGGTATGCCTTTGTAGATGTCAAAACCTTCCTCTAATTTACTTTGTTATGAATGGAGGATGAAACCTTGAAGCTAAAAGTTAGTGGGATCCTTAAAAAATTGATACATAAAATATTAGTCCAATTGAATCCATCACTATCTAGACCCTATAATATGACACCCTTTCTTCCATGGAATGGAAATCACCAACACACAGATTCTTGAGAGAGCCCTAAATGCCAAAAAAATATTCTAGTTTATGAATGATAAATACATTGAAGTCTCCAATAATAAATTTATCAATCAATGCCTGAAGAAATAGGTGAAGATGTTATTCCTTAAAAACTCTAATGAGATTCAAAATATCAATAATTATTAAATAGGCATTTAGACCAAGAATGAACATTTCACTGAAATCTTCTAAAATGGATGGCCAAAGACATGAGGGCCTGTAATGACAACTAAATATTTCTATATTTATCTCAGGAACTTGATCTCCATCATTATGTAGATATTTTTTTTCAATATGCTTAATGAATCTTGAGATAATGCTTCCCAACCTTTTTTATTTTTTGAAATACCTTCATTTAGAACACACAAATCATCAAACCTTTTTGTATAAATTATATAATGTTCCATTACATCTTCAGGTGTGATTGTTTTATCTGGTGGTAGTGTTGAATCATGGTTGATAAAATAATCTATAATTTTTAATAATATATTAATTTTTAGTTTCACCATTTTGTACCAAGTATCCATGTTGTTGTACCTAGTGGTTTTCAAGAAGGAAATATAGCCTTTTCTCAATAAATCTACTAGTTCTATTTTTTATTTGTCTAAAGGCCCTTGAATTTATAATTACTATTATACCAATCAGATTTAAATCTTATTTATTTGAACCAATTAAAGTTCCACTTTCAAACAAATCAAATGCCTTATAAAAACAATCCCAAATGGGTTATTCCATGAAAAGAAGACATTTTCTCTCCTGCAGTTGTTGTGTTGAAAAGTTCATTTGTGTGAACAAGTGTCTATCTTGTTTATGTATTTCTTCTATCTTTTTTTCTCTATTTCAATATTCTTCCAACCTCTTAGTTGGATAAGTTCATGTTTATATCAAACTCTTTCTACAAATGAAGCCTTATAAATTATTTCGTTAGCTTCATTATATTGGTTACATATTTCATGCACAATATGGAATGGAGTACAAGTTTTCAAAAATTTTGCCCTTCTAATAGAACATTTATTTCTCAATGATAGTGAATTATATTCCTTCTCTACAAGAATTCTTTGTTTTTCTATAATTGTGTGTTGGCCATCTACAATTATTAACCTTATGGCTTTTTTCTCCATCATATCTTCTAGGACTTTCTTTGATTTGCTAATACATTGAGGGTTGCTTTGATTAAAAGGAATTAATAAAGCATCCTTCATTTAAACTTCATTATGTTTTAAAAATGAATGAATTATATCATTCACCCCTCTTTCATTCAAATTTATTATTTTTATATTAGTGTTCCCTCATTCATAGAGCTCTACAACAATGTTCAAGTCATAATTACCAGAAGAAATATACCATGTAGAGAATTCAGTGTATGTCTAATCAGAATTTTGTATCAAAAAAAGTGTTCAAACCTTTTGTTTGATCTTATTTTTATCCACTAATGTGAGTACTTGTATGGCCTCTATCAAATTTTAATACAAATATGTTACACTTTTTTGTCTTGTTTTCTTCAATGTTTTTCTTGTCATGACTATAAGGTATCTTAAATAAATGTCTGCATGGTGGAAAGTAGAAGAAGTTGTTGCCCCTTTTTCATGTTTTTCTTTCGACATATTTTGTATTCTAATGACCAAATTATCTATGTTTATCAACCCATAATTTTAAAGGTTGTCATAGATATTCAAATGAAACTCAAATGTTTCATAAGAAGGAGAAAAATTATTTGTTGTAAATTCTATTTTACTACGTGTAAATTTATATAAATTAGTTGTAGCTCAATAAAGAATTCCCTCTTATCCATTTCATACTTATATTTGTAATTGAAGAGCATCTTAAATTTCATCCTTATCATAGGAAAGGATTATATCAATTGAAGAAAATTATTTTCCTGATGTAGTGCTAAATAAGTATATATCTGCATGATGTTTGGTAGACTAAATAACTCAAAATACCAATCATCAAGAGGAATTTTGTCACCACCATAAAATGAAAGATGTTGATGTGGATATAATTTTAGTTTTGGTAGTTTAATCTTTGTTATATTAAAATTATCTTGGAGTGAGGCCTTCTTCTACCTTTTGTCTAAATTCTTTGGAGTGAGGCCTTTTTTTGCTTTTCAAGTGTGGAAATTCCTTTCTCACCCAAAGACATTCTGCAAAGCAATTGAAATGATTTAAATATTGATCTTTTATAAAATACAAGTTTCATATCACATCAGTTCATGAAATTATTTTTAATTAACTATAATATAAAATACATATTAAATATTTATAATATATACAATGACTCATAGTTAAACTAATAAGGTATGACCAAAACAAAAATAAATTATATGTGCACCAACCAATATAATCTGATGGGTAAAGAAATCCACAAATATTTGTTTCAAAAGATAAAGATGAATGGGAAGTATGTTTCTAATATGTGTCAAAATTCCCATCAACAAGTACCTTCGAGGTATCTTCTAGGAGATACCTTTCAATCATGAACAAGAGTGAATATTTCTTACAAGACATCTCATAGGATATACCTTCAAGTTAACCATGATGGTATTACAAGTGTATTTAAAGTCTCTTGAAGGAATCTCATAGTAGACACCTCAAAGGGTGGTGTTATAATTGTAGAAAGAAGAATTTTTCACATAGAATGTAAACAAAATACAAGAAATGCACATAATTGCAATGGCATCTTCATCTAAGGCATTCAAGGGAACACTTCCACCATAACCATTTTTTATTAAGGATTCAAATAAATTTAAGGACATAGTTTATGATGCCATTATTTTTGACAATAGGTATGGGAACTACTCTAAATTATGGATGTTATCAATTTTATTGATAAATTTTCACTAGATGAAAATCTATCTCCCTTAGAGTGACTATTCATCATAGACTTTCTAGCACTTAAGATACAAGGATTGCATTCAGTTGTGGCCAAGACCTAGGTGATGCCATGCATTGACCTCCTCTGAGACTTATTATTCATAAGCAAGTTTATGCATGATGATTTTTTACACCATATAGGTAACCAAATGATTTTGGTGTGTATATCTAAAGAAAAAATTTAGAGGTACTTATCACTACTAGCACCAGATGCTTATTTCGACAAACACATGCTAGTTTCATGGAATTAGGATAATAGTATGGAAAATGTGTTGAATTGATGGCTTCTCCCAAAGGAAACCATGATATACGAAGGCAATAATCCCACTCCAATCAATAAGTTTAGGATGGGAGCATGGATTAGAATGGCACTTTTCAATAGGCTCTATGGAATTCCCAACATCTATTTCCTTAATTTGGACTAGGTACCATATTTTTCATATGATGTTAACCAATGATGCAACTTTTGCCCTAGGTGAAATTATAAGCTATAAGCTAAGAGAATAGATCACTCATAAGGATAAGTGGCCCACTCTAGTGGGATACTTATATATGATGTCATATCTTTTAGATGATTTAATAAGATAGTTTATAAATTCATCGATGAGCTATGGAGCCTGACCACCGATTGTATCAAAAATTGCATTTGCAATAATTTTTAATTTTTATATATCTATTATTATACCAATAATATGGTGAATATTGCTGAGGATTTTTATCCTAAGTCTGACAAGCAAGATTTGATTTCCCCTTCAAGGTATCTCCTTGGAGATACCTTTCAAATAGGAACAAGAGTATATTTTCATTCAAGGAACAAGAGTAATTTTCCTTTATATGGAAGGCACTACTAGAAGATATTTTGAAGGCCCTTATAATACCTTTAAGGTATCTCCTAGGAGATACCTTTCAAACATGCACAAGAGTGGATTTCCCCTCTAAGGTATCTCCTAAGAGATACATTTCACCATCAAGCATTGATTTAATGGCTTAGGTGCTACCAGATGTCTTGTTTATGTACTATTATGAGCTTTAGATCGATGCAATGTGGTGTGGACATGCATCGATCTTGGATGGACCTAAAGGGAACACACATCAAATTAGAGGGTTACTCAGGTCTCATTTCTTATGAGAGTGATGTGTATCCTCTTTGGGCTTGTATGATGATGTCACATGTCATCCCCATGAAGTTACATCCTAAGATCTATGAGATTAACTTTGAAAGAGACATATGTCTCCGTCTAAGCCACATGATTAATGCCAAGTTGTCTATAGTTTTCCAAAAGCCTTTTGAAGGTAACACTTGTTAAGGAAAGCTTTGATATCCTTCCAAATGTGACATATGTCAATGAAATCTTTGATAGACTTTTAAGGGAGCATCCAAAGGTGAAATTTGTCAAGGAAAATTCTAACGATGGATCAAATTCAAATTAGAACTCAATTTGAATTCTAATGTAATTAAATGCCAAAAATAATATCATGAAGTTGTTTTAAACACATGTAGAGTTTATGAGCTCACCATTAATAGAACATAAGCTAGAATTTCCATCTACATTGAATTAATTAAATCAATCTATCAAAAATTTACTCGACTCAACTATTGTTACCTATATTTGCATTTGAATCTATACACATTTTTTCTCTCTCTACTAGCTACCTTCTCCTAGTATGATAAGAATAGATCTATTCATAGGTTGCACCCTGGTCAAAATTGTTAGAGATCAAAAGTTGCATAGAGATATATAAACATTGGTTTCTACCCATAATATTGAAAAAATGTCACAAGCAAGTCTCTCCACTTAGTGTAAGAGTACCTCTTTCCTATTCTATTATGGCAATTTAATTGTTTTTAAAGACATGAAATTCATCCTTGAGGCCATAAACTCAAGGGACATACTTTATAATAACATTTAATTGAATGTACAAGTAACTTGGATAGTTGATGAAGTTGAGAAAATTCCTCACGTAATCCAATTACCTTTGTACTTCCTTATAATTAATGTTATTAGTCTCCACAATGTTGTAATAAACCCAGAGGTCATGTTATATGTTGACCTAGTCTATGGTATCTTTAGAAGGATGAAATGCGAGGATGGGTTACTCAAATAAATGAATAGAGGGCTCTCGATCACCTTCATAGCTATTGTATATACCCATATTGAAAGTCATCTAAATGGAAAGAGTAATGGTGTCTCCCCTTAGGTTGCCAATATATGTACCTATGAAACTAGTCGAGGAAGAGATGGATTATCAAATACTACATGAAGTTTGCATCTTCAAAAAAAAAAAGAAGATAGTCACCCAAAAGATTATTTAGAACCTTAGAAGGACTAAGATCACAAAGTGGTATGATATCATTGTGGTTTCAAGGCATAGGGACTCAATCGTATTGCCTAAGGATGATTTCAAACCTTGGGACCCAAATAATGTTATTTCTAAGCATTTATTCAAGTTCAAGAAGGATGTGAAATGTAATATAAGAACCAAGAAGAAGTGTATTATTTACCCCCCACCCCCCCCACCTCATTTTTAATTAGAAATAGTTGTTATAATAATTAATACAAGAGAGATAATAATTCAAAAGTTTGTCGGAATGATTGATTATGTATTTCTATAATTCTTGTTCCTCACACTTTTAGATGACTAATAGTTTCTTTCTTATTTACTAATTTAGATATAACACTCAATATCTACATTTGTTAGATTGATTTTAACACTAGGATGACAACTCTATTAGTAAATTTTCTCTATTTTCATCTTATTTGCAACTAAATGTGCAAATTAATTTATTGTAAATGAGTAATTTTATGCAATATATGCTTTTAGACATATGAATTTCTTTTCCTTTGAAGCTTCAAAAGCATTTATTTAACTTTTATTAATATGTTAGATTTGGTGAACATTAGTTTTATGTGTTGTTTTCATAGAAGTTAGAAGAGTTAGTATGATCATCTTAAGTAAATTCTCTTTTCTACTTTACCCTTCTCTCCTTTGAAGCCACCCATGAATTACTTTAGCTTAGTTCATTCTCTAAATATCCATTATTTGTTTATATTTTGGGAAATAATTGGAAAATATTTAAAGTGGTGACCATATATTTGTGATATTTTTAGTGGTATTTGTATAAACAACTTAAGCCCGGAGTCTTCTAGGGTTTAAAATTGAGTTTCTTACTTCCCCCCATTCCCTAGTGACACAGGGAGTACATTAAGTGCATTAACAAGTGAAATTTCCTTGGCACTACTGGGTGATATTTTGAAGGCCCTTGTAATAAATTCAAGGAATCTCTTAGGTTATACCTTTCAAACATTCACAAGAGAGGATTTCTCCTTTAAGGTATCTCTTAGGAGATACTTTTCAAATGGGGACAAGAGTGGATTTCTATTTCAAGGAACAAGTGCAATTTTCCTATACATGAAAGGTACTCCTAGGAGATATTTTCAAGTCCCTTATAATACCTTCAAGGTATCTCCTAGGAGATAGATTTTAAACATGCATAAGAGTGGATTTACCTTCCAAGATATCTCCTAGGAGATACCTTTCAAATAGGCACATGAGTGGATTTCTCTTTCAAAGAACAAATGGAATTTTCCTTTACATAGAAGGCACTAATGGGTGATATTTTGAAGACCCTTGTAATAGCTTTAAGGTATATCCTAGGAGGTACCTTTCAAACATGCATGTATCTTAACATATTTCAAAATCTATAAAGTGGGGATATTTGTGATAGAGATTAGGCTGGTAGAATTGCTTAGCCTCTAGGAAGCAAGAGAATAGGAAAGTGATGCTAAGGTCACATGAAAGTAGGTATTCGAGTGATGGTTTAACAAGAAGGCATCCAACCCAAGTTTCAATCTAGGAGACTTGGTTCTAAATTACAATGAAAGAGCTGTAAAGTTGGGCCAACATGCAAAGTTAGATTCCCTATGGTGAGGACCTTTTCACATCATTAGCAATAGGCAGGATAATGTGTTTGAGTTGGAAGATGAATAAGGAAATGCTTTGGAGATTATAGTTAATATAATCCACTTAAATAACTTCAAATAAATTATTGATTCCATTTATACATATTAATTTTCCATTTTTATTAGTTTATTTCCCTTTCTTTATTGTAGTTTCCCTCAAAATAAGTGTTGTTAAAACAAGTTATTACTGATCCATGCTAGGTGTCCACTCCTTGGCTCTCTTTAATTTTGAATCATCTACTAATATATGGTTATCTACCATACTCCCTTGTAATTAATATGTAGGAATTCCACATTGCAAAATCTCCCATAAGGATCATCGCAAATCTCTTATGAGACAATCCCCAAGCTTATGTGCCACTTTTAACATTTATGGGCACCTAATTTGAAAAAAATCACATGATGATCATACTAAAATTATGAGCCTATAAAAACCACTCTCCCAAATGATCCAAACACTTAAACACATTCAAAATTACAAAGAGTAGTGAGTTGAGACAAGTAAAGAGTCTTTGGCAAAAAAATTGTGTAGGATTGTGAAAAATTGGGTATTAAATCCCGAGTAGAAAACCAATATTTAGTATTTTACTTAGAGTAAAGAAAAGATTATTAAAAGGATTGAAAGATGGAGACTTTTACATCCTCATCTGGTAGTGAAGGGCACCCTAGGAGGTAAAAAACTCAAGGATTGGGTGGTCATTACGACCCTCCACTGTAATGTGCTAAAATAAAATAACATGATTCCACCCTCACATAGCTAAGGCCCAAAGTTACAAATGTCAAGAGTATCTCCAAAAGGTGCTAGAAGGACCCCTCACTAGTCCTTGTTTATGAAGATGGGATCTTCAATCATAAATTGGCCAAGAACCCAAAGATCTTATATGAGATTTCCCACACCCCAATGCTTAAGAAGATTCAAAACAATGGTTTTGAGTTGTTTAGGTACAAGATTTGGAGCTCCACACTATCTCAATACATGGTACCTTATGTGAACCCATGCCCCAAAATGATTTCCTTATATGCAAAAATATATGATGCCAACACTAGTGTTATTAGAGGTAACAACCACCTAAGAGTGGATATCAGTGTTGATGTAGTATGGGAGATGATATGATTCCCAAGCAACCCCAACACTGACATTTATAGTATGGATAGCTTACATAGTGTATGGATCACCTCTTTCCTAAAGTAGAAGTTTATCAACATATCCCTCCTTAACAATTACATGGATATGTCTCCTCTACCCATTACTCTTTCAAGATTTACGACACATTGTAGACACCAAATCATGTCTACTCCTTGGTCGACTCTCCCCCTTGGTCCCCTTGGTCCACTTCTACGCATCCCTAACCCACACACTTATTAATTTAAAATAATAACTTATTTTAAATTAATAACAACCTCCCTTGACACATCACCCATGCCACCTCACCTCTCCTAGGATGCCCCTCCTTGGATGCCTCCCATCACCCTATGACCAATTTATGACCTATTTCAACCCTCTTGCACTCATTTAACCCACCTTTGACCATTTTCCCACAACCACTGAACTCGGCAGATGGAGGAACAGGCAGAAGGGTAAAAATAGCCTTTCTTCCATTCTTCTAGCTGCTAACGTCAGTTACCAGTTGGTCGATGCCAGTGGGATCACCGACGTCAGTCGCTTTAAGTAGCCCGAAGTCGAATTCTCTTCCCCCTGGGATAAAAAAATCACAGCGCTGAATCAATCAATCATAGACCTAGAATTTGACCTTTCTTCCTCTCTCAGCTCTCAGACCTGGACATCAACAGGAACTCTCTGAGATCAATTATCAGACTTCAACTAAATGCTCTTCTGGCTACAGACACAATAGGGACAAGCATTTCAAACACCTCTGGCTCTGCTCCAAGCAAGAGATAAGTATTCTTCTGCCCTTTTTATTATTTCAATTATTTAGATCATATTAGCAATCAATTTTCTATTCATTACTTCTAAATAACATTATCAACTAGACCCGACTATCAACCAGACCAGACCTGGCTCTCTTCCTAAGAAGGTTGAGAAGCCTTCTTCATATTCTCACTCTTTTTGACACCTTGTCCCTTATCTAACTCCTTCCTTTGACCTTACTCTCTACCCTGCACAAACCATCAGACTCCCAGACTACCATAAACCATTCCATCTACCAGAGACCCATCTAGAATGCATCTAAGGCCATTGCCCTGACCGACACCGGTTTCCAGGCCCATTGCCCCTATCAATGTCAACATACGAACTGACGTTGGCAACTTTAACCAAATCGACGTTGGCAAAATAACTGACATCGGCAACTGTGGCAGACTACTGCAAAGAAATAAGTACGCATTATCTAATTTCCTCTTTGCTAGTCATTTGCCATTTCTTTATTTTCGACACTTTTACTTATAAATAATGGACTATCATCCCTCAAGGAAGTCTTTGCACTTTCGGGACCAGGCTTTGCTTGGCAGTCCACCTTATCTCTATCTAACAATCTCTGTGTTTGAGTCTCTTTCTTCTACAGGTGTCATCCTCCATAGCCAAAGAGGAGTCCCTACAACGTCTGGATAATGGTGCACAGACCTCATCCGGGTATGTACAAACCCTTGACCATTATCTTAGTTTCTTACTTCTTTTGAATGTGGAAAAGCAAAAATAGTTAGAAACATCCTGGTACGCCCGGTGGGACCCTAGGAGTTTTCCTTGGGTTCATACTTTTTCTTCTAAAAACAAACTTTTCATATAGGTGCATTAGGTCTCTTCTTGCATCCTTTCCTCTATCTCTTCCAAAAAACACTATCAACAAAGTTAAAAAGAATCATTCTTTTTCTTTCTTTTCTTGCATCTTAGAGTAGTAAAAGTCATACTCTTAACCTCTTCTCACTTGTTTGCATCCAAACACACATTTCAATTTGGGCTTAAAATCTTTTGCATTTCATTTTTGCCTGAATGCATACTTAGCTCTCACACCTAGTAACTTAAAGCACATTATGAATAAATCGTAGCACACTTATGTTACACGACCAAACCACTTTCACAAACTAAACACCAAAACATACCTGAGACAAGGCCTGACTAGGATTTCATCACCTAGTGGATACCTTACCCTCCACGATAATCCCACTTGGACTTCACTATCAAGGGGAGAGCCCACTCTGTTCTCTGGCAGAGTATAGACTCTAGGGAAAGTATATATTGGCTAAGAAACCCAGCTTATCTCTAGGCTCGTGAAGTGAGGGGAGCTTGCTCCTTAACACCAGGCCACGTTGAAACCTAACACAGACTCTTGAGCACCAAAACTAACCTAAAACCAACTTTAGACTGCTTCTTCTAGGACCCGTTCTAAAAGCCAACTTCCCAAACACACTCTAAGGCATAAGCCAACATGATTCTAAAAGTTTAATCTTAGGATTTAACATTTAGGGTTTGCTTGTCTTCAGTTTTTTTACATCTCTATCTAGTTTTTTGAGTTGGTGAGGTCGCATTTTGAGATCTAAATGCAGCTCAGGCTTTCTTCTTTCTTTTAAAAACTTTCAATTTTTGGAAACACACAGTAATCGACATCGGTTTCTCAATCAACGTCGACAACTTTTCCTCACCGACATTGTTTATCTGACCAACATCGGCAACCTTTTTTTCACCAACATCAATTTTTCTATCGACATCGGTCACTGTCACAATACTTCTTCCAAAATAGCAGGCTTAAAACCTAACTTTCTTACTATTAGACACACATTCTAAGTTTTTTAAACTGAAAAACATAATTTTTGAAACCTGACCCTTCTTGCCTTGAATGGTTTTGACACGTAGTCAAACCTAGACTCTTGTTGACCATGCGAGGCAATAACCGCTTCCACCTTCACCTTTCATACCAAGTCCCCTAATGGAGTGTACTTTAGACACTGAATATTCTCCTGTCTAGTCAACCCCTGACCAATCTCCAATTGTTCTCGAAGGGGATCAAAATTTTGAGAGATTCCTTGACCATAACGTCAAGGCTCTCCAACACTATCTCGTTAAGGGCCAAATGCGCGACTCTTCAATTCAACCAAATTCGTCACATTTTCAAAACTTGATTGTCTTGACTCCATGTACTCTTGCACCTATAAATGTGGGAGTGACTACCTATCCTTTTACCAATGCTGCCATTCAACCACCTTTGGCGGTATCTAGTCAGCTCATGCCCTCCAACTTCATGACACAACCACCCTTGGTCTCCACATCTATCCCTATGACTAGTTATCAATATGTTGCACCTATACAAGCACAACCAACTACATCATACGCCCCTCCTACCACCTTCTAAGTGCCTTATAACCTATCGGGTGCCCCACCTGCAAATCCGTCAACTGATCTAATCAAAATGTTGATGGACAAAATGTCTAATCTTGAGACATCCATTTTTGGTTCAAGAAACATCCTTTCATATGACCAAATTTGTAATGAACCCATCCATCCCTCTATCCCAATCTGACTGTATCCCAGTCAATGGGAGCTTCCTAAGTTTACTCGCTTCTAGAGTAAGGAAGACCCATAGCAGCATCTACGAGCATTCATACATGCTTGTTACCTGATAGCCAATGATGATGCATTATTGCTACACACATTTCCCATGTCACTTTCTGGTGCTGCCCTCGACTGGTATAGCTCCCTTACCAGTCATTTTATCTTTTCTTTCACTCAACTAGCCCAACTTTTCCTTGACCACTTTTTTATCAACATCACTAAAAAGGTCTCCATCACAGACCTATATTCTATCAGACAGTTTGGTGATGAATCCATAGTCAATTTTGTTGCCCATTAGAGAGGCTTAATCAACCAACTCTCCTTTTCTTTACCTCAACCCGAGTTCATTGAGCTCTTTTCACAGGCATGTGCCAAACATATTTCATCTACTCTTTGGGTCCAAACATTCTGCACCTTTGACGAAGCTTTCACGATGGCTAAGAAGCTTAAACTACGTGCCGTCGAGGAAAACAAAGTCAAATTACAGAGTAAAAACCCCAACACCAAGTCAAATGACCCTTCTTCATCAAAACCTTCTTCCAACATCAAGTCCAAAGGATCGGCAAATGTTGTGGTCCTTAGACCATCATCTTTGACAACAACTAACTAGCCTCAAACATCCACATCAGACTACATCACCAAACAATTCTAACAACAGTATATACAGTGTTAGTATACTCCTATAGGAGAATCATATGCTTTCATTTTGGATAAACTTGTCAAATAGGGGGTCTTCAATCTCCCTCAAATTTGACCGCCTCAATTCGACCCCTCAAAACCTATCCCTACTTGGTATAGGGAAAATGACTTTTGTCATTATCACCGTATCAAAGGCCATGACATCAACAACTACAAAACTTTCAAGAACATTGTCCAAGACATGATAGATAAGGGGGATCTTGTTTTGGATAACCTGAACACACCACCCAATCAAAGCATAGACATCTTTAAACAACCCTTTCCTAATCATCCTCCTAACCAAAACAATGTGCATACCATGACCGATGACTCCCAAGAGTGTAATATACACACAGTCAACACAGTCTCACCTCTTATGCCTAGCCAACCTCTCTCACAGTCTAAAGATGTTAGCCCACCCATTAGTCCATCATAGGAAGAAGAGCCTTCTTCTCCCACTTCTCTTCCACAGGTGGATGAACCATCTTCTCTTGTTAGTTCTCCATCGACCTCTCTTATATTAGAGGACGCCTTGACCATACCAGTGCTGATAGCCTTGCCCTCATCCTTCCTATCATCAATGGGGGATCATACTTTTTCTGTGCCTCAACCAAATGCCAAAGCCATCACCATCCCTATGCTCTTCCCTTTTAAAGAGCCACACTCTCTAGCCCCTTCTCTGCTAACAGAGGAATTGGCCACCTCACCCACTTCAACTGAAGAAGATTTGGTGAAGGTAGACTTGAACCTCACCCCTTGCAATAGTAGTCCCCGCACTAAACCAAAGAAGGCTACTAAACCACATCAGAGAACTTTTCTCCCACCATCACCATTGCCCTCTATTTTGGGCACACACCCATCCACCTTAATAGGGGTGCTCCCTACTCTGACACCCAACACAAACAAATCACCTCCATTACAACCAACACCTGACAAAAACATACCTCCTTCAAAACATCCAATGCCTCCTACCATGAAAGTGTCATCTATGCATTTGGCCACATCACTAAATAAAAGGATGGTACGAAACACTCCCTCAATAGCTTCTAAATAGAAGTTGTCAACTTTTATTGCAACACAATGTGTAGACCCATTAGCAGGTTCTTACACCTTGTTGTTACGTCAACTTTTACAATCCTCTAACATCACTCTTCTACGTATCAAACCATTTCAACCTCTCAGACCAAAACCATCTTGGTTCGATGACACCAAAATTTGCCAATATCATCGTGCACCAAGGCATGACACTGAAAATTGTTGTCCTTAAGGTTGCCATTCTTTAATTCATGGAGAAAAACACCCCTCTTGTTGAGGATATTGTTAGTAAATCTCCAACACTGTCTCATGCCTCCCAAACCTCTTCACCTTCACACTCATCAACTCTCGGATCAAGGCCATCTTGGTTCGATGACACTAAATTTTGTGCATATCATCGCACACCTAGACATGACACTGAGCATTGTTGCGCTCTTAAGGTTGTCATTCATCAAAATTTCAAAAAATACACCCTTCTCACTAAGGATCCTTTTGACCATCCTTTAACGAAACCATCGACATCATCCTATACCTCTCAAACATCCTCAGCTAAATCAGGAGCCCATCATCAAACTATGGTCCCTCAATCACCTTTAACCCCTTTATTTGAAATCAACACCATCAATGTGGCCAATAGGTCACAAACCATGAAGGATAAAGGGAAAGAGAAGGTTTCTCTCCCCCAAACATATCCATTTGTCAAGCCCTCACCACAACCAAAACCCAAGACACTAATCTTGGGCGCATCTTGACCAACTTATTCAAACCCAATTAATGACCCCATGGTGAAGTAACGTCGCTAAACCCCCATGAAGACATCTTTGTATGACCTCATACAAGGCACTCCACAACATCGACAAGCCTTAATCAAATCCTTACAGGCAATGGAGGTTCGACCTAAAGACCCCCAACCATTAGCTACCTTAGTCCAACCATTTCTCAAGCACTCTCCTCATCACCAAAATAACTGGGGGAATTTGACTCTATATTGACTATCACGGCATCAACTAAGCCTCGACCAAGCCCTGACCAAGCCTCGACCAAGCCTTGACCAAAAATCAATCAACCAAGCCTCGACCCAGAATCAACTAAGCCTCGACTAAGCATCGACCGACCTCGACCAAGCCTCGACCAAACATCAACCAACCAAACAATGACCAAACATCAACCAACCAAACATTATCCAACCAAACATGTCAACAACACATCAACCAACTTCTTAATCATCTTTAACATGCAACCAATTTGGAAAGAAGCAAATGAGGCAAGTCTACTCCTAATTGGTTCAGACCTTACATCATAACGTACAAGCATAGATCAGGGACTTATCATCTGTCTTCTTTCGAAGGCCGACCAAAACCTGAGCCCCTTATTGCCTTGCATCTGCAACCATTCTACTGTTAGTCGAGTACTTGTTCACTTGACATTTAACTTGAGCTCGTCCCTTGAGCAATCCCTATCCTCTTAATCCTCATTCCTTTTAACCCCATTCCCCTAAAAAAACTCTATGTAACCCTTTTATAAAGTATGCATGCTTTGTCCTAATAAAAGGGAGCCCTTGAACTTCGAAAGTCTTGTCCATGACTAAAAATTTTGTCAAAAATAAATTGGGATGCCTATCTCAAAAAGTCATAAACTCTAAATGCAGACTGCTCCCTCGAAGGATAGTTGTACTACCATTGCTGTAGCTAATAGACTGCTCCCTCAAAGGACAACTATTCAAAGCCCTTATAAACAAAGCAAAAATATAGACCACTCCCTCAAAGGATGGCTATGACTAAACTCTTGCTACAAACAACACTCTCTTAGAAGCTTCCTGCATCGATTAGCTTCACAAATGACCACTAAACAAAATGACATCTCTATGTAGACTTCTCGCATTGATCAGTCTGCCAAAAAAAAGGGTCATGGACTTGACTTGTAGTCATTCTCAAGGTCTCTTATAAAAAGGGGCAAAGTTATCCCTATTAACAAGGGGTTACCCTATCCTAACATATCACATCACCTACTCAAGGAATTTCGAGCTCATTTTAATGTCAAAGTGATTCGATTACTTCTCTAACACAACCAATGGTCAACGACACAATGCATGAACAGGGCTTTTGTTTCTAAAAACCCTCTACCTATGCTATCATTATGGTCCTTGTCAATGAAAGAGCAGTGCACCTTTCACTTCTTATCCATACACTTTGGTCACATTCAACCAAATCATTTGCCAACCACACTAAACCAACCAAATCTTTTTCAGACCACCACCATGACATAGCCCATTTCACATAGTTTCTATGGAAACCAATACACATGGAAATTATCGACCACACAATTTATGCCAAGCATAAACCATTACTTGTTGAAGCATAAATAGGCTCATTTCATTTTTAGCATACATCCATCACCAATATGGACACTTGTTAGGGATGAAAGACCACTTAACCAATGTTACAGAATACACCATCACATAATATGGAAAACGCTGTAACATCATCTTACCCTCATCATTTCAAGCACATACCCTCAAACATATGGGAAGTGATAAACCTTTATCATGACCAATCTATCAACCACTTTGACTCCTCACCTGAACTACATTGGTCTGAGGCCCTTCCAACAGGGGCTATGTAGGCATCACTCAGATGACATGACATCTTTTGGGGTTAGCTCGGCCACATCTATTTATTTGTCTATCTGATGGATAAACCATATTACTCTTAACCATGACTTAACCTCGTCCAACCCATCCATAACTGACCCTCTTCCTCCCTTTTGGGGAGAACTACATTGGCTTGAGGCCCTAACGACTGGGGCTATGTAGGCAGCACTCAGTTGACACGGGGTCTTCTGAGGTTAGCTCGGCCATTCCTTCATCTGTCCATCTAATGGACCATCTATCTACCTCAACTTGACCAATGACCTTGGAGATCACACCTATCTCCTCAGACCATGACCACTTTCGAGACAACTCTACCTTGGTTGTTTTTATTGCATTTATGCTACCTCATTAATGGTTAGCAAAATTGTCCGCAACCCATCTTTTGACCCTCACAAGTATAGGATCGCAAGCAAGTTGATCCCCACTACTTGTGACATTTTTCATGTTTTCCAAGAGCACTTCTTGAGCCCAGGATACTTGGAACATGACGACCATTGGAGCTATAGCTTGGATTGAATAACCCAATTAGCTACGACTAAATGCTGGGGCTCAGTTATTTTGATTTTGGCACTCCTCGACCCTTGACCTGTGACAATTTAACCTGACCATCACGTGAAGTGGTATGCACACAATCTCAACTATTGCAGCATTCACACTCCATTTTCACCATATCCATCCACTCTCTATCAAATCGACACCCGATTCTAGGTTCCCTTCCCTCGACTCCCACTTTGAGGGGGAATACCTCATCCCATAATCAGGGCAGCCTACATTTTTTTTGTCTTGTAGTTCACCAGAACAACCAACAAGATGAAAACAACCTCATTCCATACCTGGGGCAACTTACTCCTATTTTTGTCTTGCAGTTCATCCAGAATAACCAACAAGACAAAAGGGGGCAAATGTAGACACCAAAATCATGTCTACTCCTTGGTTGACTCTCCCCCTTGGTCCCCTTGGTCCACTTCTACACATCCCTAACCCACACACTTATTAATTTAAAATAATAACTTATTTTAAATTAATAACAACCTCCCTTGACACATCACCCATGCCACCTCACCTCTCTTAGGATGCCTCTCCTTGGATGCTTCCCATCACCCTATGACCAATTTATGACCTATTTTAACCCTCTCACGCTCATTTAACCCACCTTCGACTGTTTTCCCATGACCACTGAACTCAGCAAATGGAGGAACAGGCAGAAGGCCAAAAATAGCCTTTTTTCCATTCTTCTAGCTGTCGATGTCAGTTACCAATTAGACGATGCTAGTGGGATCACTGGCGTCAATTGCTTTAAGCAACTCGAAGGTGAATTCTCTTCTCCCCGGGACAAAAAAATCACAGCACTGAATCAATCAATCACAGACCCAAAATTTGACCTCTCTTCCTCTCTCAGCTCTCAGACCTGGACATCAATAGGAACTCTCTGAGATCAATTATCAGACTTCAACTAAATTCTCTTCTAGCTACAGACACAATAGGGATAAGCATTTCAAACACATCTGGCTCTGCTCCAAACAAGAGATAAGTATTCTTCTACCCTTTTTATTGTTTCAATTATTTAGATCATATTAGCAATTAGTTTTTTACTCATTGCTTCTAAATAACATTATCAACCAGACCAAGCTATCAACCAAACCAGACCTAACTCTCTTTTAGAGAAGGCTGAGAAGCCTTCTTCATATTCTCACTCTTTTTGACACCCTGTCCCTTATCTGACTCCTTCCTCAGACCTTACTCTCTACCATGCACAAACCATCAGACTCCCAGACTACCACAGACCATTCCATCAACCAGAGACCCATCTAGAACTTGTCTAAGGCCATTGCCCCAATTGACGCCAGTCTCCAGGCCCATTACCCCTATCGACGTCAGCATATGAACCAACGTTGGTAGCTTTAACCAAACCGATGTTGGCAGAACAACTGACGTTCGTGACTGTGGCAGACTAACTACAAAGAAACAGGTACGCATTATCTAATTTCCTCTTTGCTAGTCATTTGTCATTTCTTTATTTCTGACACTTTTACTTATAAACAGTGGACTGCCATCCCTCAAGGAAGTCTTTGTGCTTCTAGGACCGGGCTTTGCTTGGTAGTCCACCTTAGCTCTATCTAACAATCTCTGTGTTTGAGTCTCTTTCTTCTACAAGTGTCATCCTCCACAACCAAAGAGGAGTCCCTACAACATCTGGATAATGGTGTGCAGACCTCATCTGGGTACGTACAAACCCCTGACCATTATCTTAGTTTCTTACTTCTTTTGAATGTGGAAAAGCAAAAATAGTTAGAAACACACATGATATGAATGATGCCCTTTACATGTTGGTGTTCATCTTTAGGATGGACTTAGATGCTAATGTCCATGATTTCCAATTAGGTGCAGTCTCCCTTTTGAAGATAGTAAGTAAAAAAAAAGCTTACAAAATGTATTTTGTATATGCCATTAGCACTACCATTAACAATGAGCTCAAGAATTTATCAACATAGAATACCTTTAGGTATTCCTCCTTCCTCCGCCACTAATCATGTACTAGAACTCCAAGTTCTTCTCTTCATATTTCACTATAAATCTCATTGAAATTGGCACCCATCCTAACACAATGATCCCCATCCCCATGTGGACCCACATCTTGTCATCTATACAACATTACTATGAATTTTTATATTTTTTCCTATCCCTAATTCTAATTGACCTTAGTCAGGAGGCCAACACTTTTAGAATAACATACCCCTAGAGGTCATGATTCACTGGTGGTAAAATTCTGATTGATTGGTTCTTCAGGGCCCATTTTAATTTCATTTGGGTCCATAGATTCAAAGATAAGCCATTATGGATCTCATGCCTATTCACAAATAAGATCCTAGCCTTAGAGTTGGCCCACCAATTTGATATGGTGGAATTAATATATGGCACAAGCAAAAATAAAGAAGGCCATTTATGACACCCCTTTTTCAAAGGGAGGCATCACATTGGTGAAGAGGTCAAAGGAGTGCTTACTTGTACTCAAGCTAATAGAGTTTAACCTTGATTAGATCAATGACCAATAGAACTATGACCTAGATGGACACATATTTACCTTGAAGATCACCACCCCATTCAATCATGAGCCCTAGACATACTCTGAGGAGTGAATGACATTAGTGGAGGATGATATCAAGTATTACGTGGAACTATCCAATATCTCATCATACACCCTTAAGCCACGAGGGTCTTTTAATATATTAATTAAAGAGTTTGACCTCATGAAGAAAATGATAAGGGTTCTAAAAGTGTAAATTGTAAAGAGTATCTAGAGATAGGAGTAAATAGATTCTTATTAAAAATATAGGAAAGAAATCAATAAGTGAGAGCTACATTTTGGAGACTTGGACATAGACGAGTAATTTAAAGACCTCTAAGATGAACACCATGAGTAAGAATTTCAAGAAGGAGAGGTCTCAGTCGAAGAAGAATAAGAAGAAGAAGAAGAGGATGCCCCTCTAGTGAAGGAGGAAGAAACTTTTATAAGATAGAGGCCTATGAACTAGATACCTCCTCTATATCCACATCTAGATACCTAACAACAACCATAGGCCTTTTCAGGGTAACTCAAGGTACATACATCTCAATATGAATCTAAGACACAAGCTTTTAGCCTTCTAATAGATCCCTTGCAAAATAAGGTGCAATTTTCTCACCCCTTTCTTCCCACTTCTACTATATTTTCACTCCATCTTTACCCTTCATAGTTTCTACCAAATTTGCACCTTTTTCTTCCACACAACCAATCACCTGCCTTACACCACTTTTAACTCCCCCACCTTTATCCACCATAATCACATCCATTATGGTGAAATCACTCACTATTCCTCTTTGTATCCTCCTACCTTTCTCACCTTCCATCTTAACATTTTACATACTCATCTCTAAGGGAACAATGTCCACTACTTCACAATAGTAAGTGACCATTATTTTTGTCCTACCATAAAGATCCCCCTTTTTGGGGGAATTAATTTAGTCTTAAGAATAATTTCACCAAAATTTAGAGACTACTAAACATTCCAAGAGGCCCAGGTAAAGAAAATGAGAGTAAAATTAGCCAAAGCCTCGATGGTGACTCACATGCAGTTGTTCTTTGACCTAACATAACAATATTTGATGATTACACATATGATGAAAGAAATAATCAAGCCAAAAGAATAGATGCAACTAGGGATTTACTTGATACATATCATTAGCCTCAACCTCAGCTAGGCCAAATTGACTGATAGGGTTGAGTTGATGGAAGAAACTCAGAAGTCTGTCACTATAAACTATATCAAGGTAGGCCAATGTTTGGAAAAAAAGAGATAAAAATCAAAAGAGGGAATGTTACTATTGAATGCCTCAATATATAGGCCAAGGCTAAATATATAAAGATCACTAAAACTAGGTCTGACCTGTAGAGCTACATTACTAATGAGACATTCTAGGCAGAAGCCAGTCAAAGGGCCCAAATGTGGATTCAAGTAGCTAAACTAGAGGCCAAAAAATACGGCTTAAATAAGGAGAAGTAGGCCATAGATAATAAGTTTCCAAAGAAAGATATAGGCCATAGAGAATAAGTTTCTAAAGAAAGATCTAGAGTTTACAGATACCCACAAGAGTCTCTTGGACTCTATAGGCACATAACTATGATTACATTAGTAGATGTAGTAGGAGTCCTCAGCCAAGGACCAAGATATATTACAACTAAAGAATGACCTCATCACTCACTCCTTGACTATAGGTATCCTCCCCATGCTCTATTAATTTCACATATCATATTAGGAGAGGATAAAAAATGTGGCCACCAATTTGAACATGTGCTTAGGTTCATCATGAACTCAAAATGGCTAAAATCATAGGTAAGCACGTTCATAGACCAGGTTCTCACTTCTAGTCCCTAAAAGTTCAAGATTCATAGTTCCTTATCTAGAATATTTATAGTGTGATGGATAAGATGATTTAATTAGCAGGGGTGGCTGATCAAAGGTAGGTGGTGGTGAAAGTGAATGAGTTTTTGAGCTATAATACGGTAGTGTCAAAATATAAGGCATCTTTGGATGCCTTAGATAAAGTGGTCCAAGATATGAAGGAGTACATCAAATAGCTAGTCCAATTGGGACTCCCTTCCCCATTCCTTGAAAACAACATGGTACTATTAAAGGATGAAATAAAAGAGTTGATGAAAAATAAGTAGAATGACTAGACCATTTTTACATCTCTTAGTTAAAAATACCAAGTGTCTCTGAGTTGGAGACCATTTTATAGCCTCTTGCCTAACTGAGATTTTAGATGTTGGCAATAGTATAGGGCTTGACTAACATCTCCTTTTAGGAGATGATTTATGTGGATAGAACCTTTGAATATATGAAGAAAAAGACAACCCAAAGAGGAAGAATTGATGCTTTTAAAGAATGCTTTTCTAAGGTTTTATGTTTGGTGGGCCTCACCCATTTTATAGTTTTACCTCGATTGGTCTACAAAAATAGGAATTTTTAGGTTCTTCCATCCATAGGTGCATTTCCTTATAAGTCATTAAGAAATGTGGATCATAATCCACATTTTGAAGTTTTGAAGTAGTTAGCCTTTTTATCATGGATGTGCTTGGTGAGTTCGGTGAATGGCATGTTGGCCTCTTCTTTCTTGGGTTCTCTTTGTTTATTTGTGGATCAGTCTTAGCACTTCTTGATACTACCACATGGAAAATTGCTGCTCATTCTTTTCAAAATATTCCCATTTCACCTAGGAGTAGTGCTATCTTTACACATGGCATTATGGCACTTGTCCAAGGCAAGTTTATTTTATCAAAACCTTAATTAGTGCCATTGGTTGAAGATAATTAGCCCCCATTTTTATAAAATAATTTTATAGGTAGTTTAAAATACATATACATGTTGCTACAATGCTTCTTCTAAGCATCATGTGGGATTATGAATCTATCAGAGTTGTTACCAGAATCTAGATAATGTGAGTGCAATGGAGACATGATCACACGAGTTGAAGCAAGTGCACACCACATAGATGCTAAAGCAATTTGAAATTAACACAATAAGATAAATTACACAAGACAAAATGGAGAAAACCAAAATTTGATTAACATGAGATGGCCAAAATGAGGACTACAAATAGGAGAGTACATAAGTAACTCCTCCACAAAAGGTGGACAAGGCACCCCAAAAATAGACTGTAACTCCTCCATGAAAGGTGGTGACAAGGTGCTAAGAATAGAGAAGTAACTCCCATTAAGGGAGTTACTTATGACATTCTTATGACACCTATGACACATCTATGACACACACCTCCACATAAGCTAGCCTATCCCACAAATGTAGGAAAACTCCATGTATGCACAAGAAATACAATTTCCCTAATTAATAAATAGGGAAAAATGAAAACCTACACTAATACCCCCCCATAAGCACAACTTAGGTGGGTAGTGTGGAAATATAAAATGGGTCCTAACAACTAGGCCTAATGAGGTACCCATGTACAAATGCAATCTCCCATAAGATAGAGAAAAGGAGAAAACTCGTAGGAAAAAACTCTCCCCCAAAAGAGAGACATAAAAGAAAGAAGAGGCTAGAAGGCCCCCCTAAAGATGATGTGGCTGCAGATGTCGACCACACCCCAAGAAGAGCTCGTAGATGAATGAACTTGCTGTTAGTGAAAGGTTTGGTGAAGATGTCTACAACATGCTCCAAGGAATGGCAAAATATCAAGTTAATGACCTGACTATGAATAAGCTCCCAAATGAAATGCATGTGAATCTCTATGTGCTTGGTCCGCTAGTGCTAAACTAGATTCTTGCAAATTTGAATGGTACTCTAGTTGTCATAATAAATGATGGTGGGTTGCCTGATAGAAATGCCAAACTTAGAAAGAATCCCTTGAAGCCAAATAGTCTTAGTAGTTGCATTAACAATTCCCCTGTACTCTGCCTCTATGGATGATATAGCAATAACATTCTACTTCTTGCTAGACCAACTGATAGGACCAAAACCTAGAGAGAAACTATAACCAAAAGTGGACTTACGAGTCTATGAATTGCCAGCCCAGTCTGAATCTATATATCCAACCAAGTCAACCTCTATGCCAAATCTATAATGAATCCCGTATCTATGTGAACCCTATATGTAATGCAAGATCCTCTTAGTTGCTTTCCAATGCAGCTCATGAGGTTCCTGCATGAATCTGGAGACAAGTCCCACTGTATATGATATGTCAAGCTTGGTGTGAGTCAAGTAGATGAGACTACCAATAATTTTTCGATACCGAGTGGCATCAACCAATGGTGAAGAAAAATCAGCCTCAAGCTTGACTTTAGATAGAAAGGGAGTCAGAGATGGCTTGTAATCAACCATGTGGAACCAAGCCAATAAGTCAAGAGCATACTAGGTTGTGCAAGAGAAATCCCTAAATTTGACTATGAGATCTCGATGGCAAGGAAGTAGTGCAACAAACCCAAGTTTGTCATGTTAAATCTATCCTAAAGAGATGCCTTCACTGCTGCAATAGCTGATGAAGAACTCCTGGTGACCAAAAGGTCATCAACATAAAGAACCAAAATCAAGAGTGAATCATCCTGTCATAAGAAGTAGACATTGCGATCAAAATGACACCTAGTGAAACCCACTATGAAAAGGAAGGAATCCATCTTGGCATACCAAGCCTGAGGGGCCTGTTTGAGGCCATAGATAGATTTCCTAAGTCTACATACTAAGGAAGAATCTTGAACAAATCTTGGCGACTGCTCCATGTAGATCTCCTCCTTTAGGTCTCTGTGAAGAAAGGCACTCTTCAAATCCATCTGATGCACATCCCAACCATGTGTTGAGGCAATAGCCAAGGTGAGTCAGATAGAAGTCATCTTTGCAATGGGTGTAAAGGTCTCTGAGTAGTCAATGCCTGCCACCTGTGAGAAACCCTTGGTGACCAATCGTGCCTTTACTTATAAACTAATCCATCTACTGCAAACTTAGTCTGATATATCAACCTACATCGAACCATCTTTCTTCCCTTAAGAAGTGAAGTCAAATCCTAAGTGTGATTTTTCATTAAGGAAGAATATTTTTCCTCCATAGCACTATCCCACTTAGGTACCCCCGATGCCTCTCGAAAAGTCTGTGGATCTAAAACTGTAGCAAAGAAGGCATGTGGATCTCTCTAAAAATCCCCCTAGTACGTTTGTCATTTGTGGGATCTCCTACGCAAGTGCCAGGACTCTCAAGTGTTTTTCTGGCCCAAAGTGGCCCAAAAGTGGGTGAGTCAGGTGCTAACTCCTCATCCTTTGACTGACTAGAGGTGGATGACTTAGCATCACTGTCCTCGCTGTTTGAACTTGAAGAAGAAGAAGATGTCTCTAGCTCAAGAACCTACTGTGGCTGATCTAAATTTGATGAGGAATCATCATGAAGGAGATCTGATGAGGGAGAAGAAGTGTTAAGTGTTGAGTCTCTAAGACTCTCCTAAAAATGGACACTTCTCTCGATGAACAACTCATGAGTGACTAGATCTAGAAGGTGATATCCCTTAATACCATCTGGATATCCTACAAAGATGCAAGGCTTGGATTGACATTCCATAGCTTTGCATTTCTTCTTTGGAATGTGGGCCATGGCTGGGGATCCAAAAACCCTAAGGTGCTCAACATCAAGTTTCCTTTTATGCCAAGCTTCAAAGGGTGTAATCCCTTTTAAAGCTTTTTGAGGAACCCTATTTTTAATGTAAGAAGCATAATTGATGGCTTCGGCCCAGTACTGTGGTGCTAAGGATTTGGAGCGAATCATACAGCTACCCATTTCTTTCAAGAACCTACTCTTGAATTCTACAACCCCATTATGTGGAGGACTGTAAGTGACTATGTGCTACAAATCAATCCCCTCTATGGTGCAAAACTACTCAAACTTGATGCTAACATACTCCCCTCCATTATCAATTCAAAGAACCTTGATGGATTTCTCACTCTGTTTCTCAACAAGAGCCTTGAAGTCTAGAAATTTTTTAAACACTTCAAGATTTTGTTTGAGAAAATATATCCAAGTGTACCTAGAGAAATCATCATTGAAAGTGAGGATGTACTTGGCCCTTGTGAAAGATGGTTTACGAAAGGGTCTCAATACATCAATGTGGACTAACTCCAAAGGTTATGAAGCCCTCCAAGATTTGCCTTTGTCAAAATTTTGCTTCGGGATGCTTCCCAAGGGAGCACCCCTCACAAAGTCCTTTTGAGAATTAGACACGAGGCAATTCAATGACCATGTCATGTTTGTAAAGTTGCTCAATGTAGCAGTAGTTAAGGTGGCCAAACTGCTCATGCCATGATTTTCTAACTCCATTTGAATGTGTCAGCAATGCTGTTGGAGAAGAATTTGATGCAAAATATGAGAAGGTGTATAACTTGGTTGGTGATCTGCCCTACCCACTGCCACTGTAGTGTCACTATGCAACTCCCTGATAGCCACTGAATCTGGTGAAAACTCAACTCTCATGCCCCAACCAATGTGAGTGATTTGGTACACTGATAGGAGATTGGTTGAAAGAGAAGGAACACTTAGAACATTATTGAATGTTCCTACTTCCATTTCAACTAACCCTCTCCCTGTAATAGAAACTAAAGTGTCATCACCCAGACTAATTAAAGTCATGCTACAAGGCTCTAAAGATGAAAACTCAACTAGTGAAGAGCCCATGTGGTGAGAAGCACCCGAGTCGATGACCCATGAAGATGTGGAAGCTGTTGTAGCTACAAGGGCCTTGCCCTTTTCTTTCTCCTTACCCTTGCCTTTTGCCTTGGTAGAATCTTGGGTAGATGAATTTTTCTTGATGGACTTAAGAACACCTATGTTGTTCTTCTCTAGAAGATGAGTTAGGTTATCTATTTTTTTCTTCATGCACTTGTGTTCATCATGCCCTATCTTTTTACAATAGGCACACTTAACCTTTTCCTTCTTAGGTTTAGCATTGGAAGATGAAGACTCAGTGTTGTTTTTGGCAAGATTGTTGTTTTCTTTCTTCTTCTCTTGGTCCTTATTCTTTTTCATCTTCTCCTTTGTTGATGTTTTGTCCTTACCATTTCCAGATATCAAATCTTGGGGTTGAGTAGACTTCAATATTACCATTTGAATTATCTTATCTTGCTCCCTAGTCAAGTTGGCAATGAATGAATCCAAAGAAGGCATTTTCCATGTAGTGCCAATGGCACTTTTTGTGGCATGAAAAGTAGAGATAAAGACTGAATAGCTTGGACCTAACTTTGCGAGAATAGAAAGTATGAGTTGATCATATTTATTATCTATCCCACATTCTTTCAATTGTAATCTAAGAGCCTTAAACTTAGTGAAGAAGTCCTGTAGGGTGTCAAAGTTGCTAGGACTTAGACTTATGAGTTCATTTTCAAGCTCATGACCTCTCATCTCATTAAGCTTCCCAAATAACTTTTCTAAGGTGTCCCATATGTCATTGGGAGTATGGGAGGATTATAGATGGAAGAGAAGTTTTGGAGACACAGAAAAACTTAGTAATCCATAGGCTTCATCACTACAGTTGTACCACTTGACCTTTTCAGCATCAGTGTTGGGTTCTACGTCAGTACCCATGGTGATCCTATACAAACCTTTGCTTCTACGAATGATTGAAATTTTAACCTTCCATTCATGATAGTTGAAGGGTGTTAGGGGTTTAAGTTGAAAAGAATCCATTTTTAGCTGAATCTAGGTGAAGTTGTGTTGATTGTAAGTTGTGAATTTATGGAGAAAGGAGAATGAAAGCAAAGATTTGCAAGTTGTGAAAAGCAATCACACCCCCCAAAAATATTGAGCCCCTCCAAATATGCAAGTGCATGCTCAAAAGACATTTGAATCAATAGAGAATGTGTTTTAGAGCAATCAGTGCAAGACTAAAGCAAACAAGACGTCGGACTCAGCCGAAAATGCGTCCTGAGAGACCCAAATTTTTGGCACTTTATAAACTAGTTCATTTTTGACAAATAACAAGCTTACACTATGGATAATTGAATTAAAAACACTTTTTCAAAAAATGGCACCCAAATCTGAGCTACCGTTTGTAAGATATTAAAGGTTCAATTTTCCCGTAAACTAGTGTTTTTGCAAAAAAAACACTAAAATATTAAAAAATGCCTATTTTGAGAGATAAATTGGACTTCCAACCACTCCTTAGATTTGGCATGGAATGAATAATCCAAAGGAGGTTTGTGTGAGGGGGAATTGGCCTCCCGCTAACCCAGGCCTCACCCTTTATCTTCGACATGCGAAACAAGTTTAAAATGAAAACCCCCAAATTACAAAACTGTCTATAAAATTGAATATTCAGTCAAATTGACTGATTTTTGTTTTATCAAGTCAATTTTAACTAAAAATAATGAAGCATAGATAGAAATGAAGGATGCCACATGTCCAAGGGGTGCCACATGGGACGCCAAGCAAGGAAGGGGCACCAAAAAATGCATAGTCCAAAATTTTGACTCAAAAAAGATAAAAAAATAAATGTGCAAACTTGTGCTAGAGACCGTATGGCTTGATGTGTGGCAGAACTAAAGGTGCCTTGCTGGAGACTAGTGTGCTAGAAGGACAGAGGCTGAAGGCATTGCAGAAGTTGGTGCAAAAGCTTGCTGTTTTGGACAGCATACAACCTGTTTTGGACACTGTACAAAGAATCGCATGGCAGAAGTGAAGGATGCTAAAGTTGGTGTAGACCAGAAGTGCTTGAACCTATATATTTATGTGCCACATGGCCTTTTGCTATTGGAACTAAAGTTGACTATTTACTAGAATACAAAAGCTTGGCGCAGCTAAAGGTTGGCATAAAAAGCAAAAGCTTGGTGTGGACTGTAGCAGAAAGTATGCCCTACCAGATGAGTACTGCTCCTCCCTTTGCTGCTCAGACAACAATGGCACCCAAGAACAGAACCAACACATGAAGTGAAGACAACGACGACACCCAAAGGCCAAGGATCCCAAGGAAATTAACCAGAAATGATATATATATTTTTATTTTAGATCAGATCTAAAAAATAAAAAAAACAAAGAGAACTCCACTCCTCTTGATTTCAAAATGAACTAAAAACATAACCAGACACACAATTATTGTTCTTGTTCTGATACCATATCAAAGTTGTTGCTAGAATCCAGATAATGCGAGTGCAATGGAGATGTGATCACACGAGTTGAAGCAAGTGCACACCACATAGATGCTAAAGCAATTTGAAATTAACACAATAAGATAAATTGCACAAGACAAAATGGAGAAAACCAAAATTTGATTAACATGAGATGGCCAAAGTGAGGACTACAAATAAGAGAGTATGTAACTTCTCTACAAAAAGTGGACAAGGCACCCCAAGTATACACTATAACTCCTCCATGAAAGGTGGTGAAAAGGTGCTAAGAATAGAGAAGTGACTCCCATCAAGGGAGTTACTTATGACACCTATGACACATCTATGACACACACCTCCACATAAGCTAGCCTATCCCACAAATGTAGGAAAACTCCATGTATGCACAAGAAATACAATTTTCCTAATTAATAAATAGGGAAAAATAAAAACCTACACTAATAGAATCATTAACAGTAGTGCCATATATAGGATTTTGAAGACTAATTACACTCATGAGCCAAAGCTCCCCATTCAATTAAAATGACATCATAATGAGTATGAGTGATAGGTTATAGGTGCCATTTCCTTGTGAGGCATCTATGCCTATATATTTAGGGATATTTTCTTTTGTTTAAGGGGCTAGCTAGTAGTTGATTAATTTTTTTTATTGTATTAGTGAGAAACTATTGTAATAGTTATAGTTTATGAATAAGAGTTATAACAGTTATTATTTTTCTATTTCATGACCTTAGCAGGTACCCCTCACGAGTAGGATTTAATATTGTATAATATGCCTTTAAGGCCTTTTGTACTTTGTTATCCACCTAACAATGAAGAGGATGTGGTCTTTTATATCAAATTGAGTGGAATATACTACTATCTATTGTTTTTGATTCTTTACTTCTATAGTGTTGGATTTTGCTTATGTTATGAGCTTTAAATCATGCACACGCTCTTTTAATTATCTGTGATATTTAGAAGTTTCAGCCATTTTATGAAAATTTAAAAATAGATGCTTTAAAACTTATGGTGCATTATCTTAGTTTATTTTAATTTTACTTGCATTCCCTCTTACCCTTTTCCTCCCCCATTAATTTGAAGAGTCAACTTCTAAAATCCTAGAGGTTACTCTACAGGCCATAAGTTCATCCAACATCTATAAAGCTTCTCATAGGGGGTTGTTTGCCAAAATCAAAATTTTTAGGAATCAACAACATGCACAAGAGTTAATTTCCCCTTCAAGGTGTCTCTTAGGAGATACCTTTCAAGCAGGCACAAGAGTGGAATTTTTCTTTACATGGAAGACACTACTAGGTGATATTTTCAAGGCCCTTATAATACCTTAAAGGTATCTCCTAAGATATACATTTCAAACATGAATAAGAGTGGATCCCCTTAATTAATAAATTTAATGTATCTCCTATGAAATACCTTTCAAACGTGCATAAGACTAGATTTTCCCTTCAAGGTATCTTCTAGGAGATACCTTTCAAATAGGCACAAGAGTGGATTTATCCTTCAAGGAACAAGTGGAATTTTCCTTTACACTGAAGGCACTACTAGGTGATATTTTGAAGTTCCTTGTAATATATTCAAGGTATCTCCTAGGAGATACATTTCAAACATGCACAAGAGTGGATTTTCCCTTCAAGGTATCTCCTAGGAGATACCTTTCAAACAAGCACAAGAGTGGATTTTTCCTTCAAGGAACAAGTGGAATTTTCTTTTACATGGAAGACACTATTGGATGATATTTTGAAGTCCATTGTAATACCTTCAAGGTACCTCCTAGGAGATACCTTTCACACATTCACAAGATTATATTTTCCATTTAAGGTATCTCCTAGGAGATACCTTTCAAATAGGCACAAGAGTAGATTTTTCCTTCAAAGAACAAGAAGAATTTTCATTTACATGGAAGGCTCTATTAGGTGATATTTTTAAGGCCCTTTTAATACCTTTAAAGTATCTTCTAGGAAATACCTTTCAAACATGCAAAAGAGTAGATTTTCCCTTCAAGGTATCTCCTAGGAGATACCTTTCAAACATGCATAAGAGTGGATTTATCCTTCTAAAAACAAGTGGAATTTTCCTTTACATGAAAGGCACTACTAGGTGATGTTTTAAAGGCCCTTATAATACCTTCAATTTATCTCCTAGGAGATATCACAATAGTGGATTTCCATTTTAAGATATGTCCTAAGAGATACCTTTCAAATAGGCACAAGAGTGGATTTCTCCTTTAAGGAACAAGTGGAATTTTCCTTTACAAAAAAGGCATTACTAGGTGATATTTTTAAGGCCTTTGTAATACCTTCAAGTTATCTCCTTGGAGATACCTTTCAAACATGCACAAGAGTGGATTTTCCCTTCAAGATATCTCTTAGGAGATACCTTTCAAATAAGCACTAGACTAGATTTCTCCTTTAAGGAATAAGTGGAATTTTCCTTTACATGGAAGGCACTATTGGGTGATATTTTTAATGCCCTTGTAATACCTTCAAGGTGTTTCCTATGAGATAACTTTAAAACATGCACAAAAGTGGATTTCCCCTTCAAGGTATCTCATGGGAGATAGCTTTCAAATAGGCACAAGATTGGATTTCTCATTCAAGGAACAAGTGTAATTTTCCTTTACATATAAGGCACTATTGGGTGATATTTTAAAGGATTTTTTAATACCTTTAAGGTATCTCCTAGGATATACTTTGAAAAAATATACAAGAGTGGATTTCCCCTTTAAGGTATTAGAATTAAAAGGCACCACCTGAGAGCTCACAGTAAATTGAGAGTCACCACATGGTGAGATACATATGAGTCATCACACAAAGCTACATTCTTAGAATCTTCAAGGAAATCAAAAGGTGCCACATGTCTAAATTTTGAGCCAACTAGGTAGTTTAGTCATATTCAGGCCATGCGAGTACTTATCTAGATCTGAGGTGACAACCACATGTCAAAAGGTGGAAATATTTAGATTTAAATCTAAAATTGAAAGAAAATCAAATTCAAATTAAAGCTAAATTGATTTCTATTGAAATTAATTGTTAAAAGTAATAGTTCAAATTTTGACAAGCTTTTCATTAATACAACACAAACTAGGATCACCATCTGCATTGCACTAATCAAGCTTGCCAAAAAAGACTTATGTGTATTCATCCAAAATTAAGACAATATATAATCTCATCAATCAAAATTTGAAATCCATGGCCAAATCAAGAATGTATGGTACTACCAAGTTAGAATAGGTTTAATTTCTTTATTCATATGAGATAAACACAGTCTTTCAAGATACAAGTTTCAATACCATTATATTGGCCATGAATGACAAACATTACAATGAATTGTTCTACCACGTGGAGAGGCTTTCTCCCTAGATGTTTGCCTTCCAATTGCTAACTCTAGGTTAGCCATTACCTCCATCAATAGATCCCCCAAGTGGTTCTTCAAATAAGACATGGATTAAGCAAATGTAGTTGGCTACAAATATATACAAACAACACCATATACATAAGGTTATTTGTTTATATATAAGGTGATACATATATATATATATATATATATATATATATATATATATATATATATATTGAATTGACTTAAGTTTTGCTCCAAAGATTGAAGGTTTGGCTCCGAATACTAGTGACTTATCTCCAAAGACTAGAATCTATGCTCTAAAGACTGATAGCTATACTCTTAAGATGAAAAATCATGAATGGGAAGAATCCACCTCCATCATTGAGAATCAAGATAATGCCATTAGACCACCAATACTGTAATCCATAATTTTATGTGATGGTGTTTTCAAAAGATCTCCTCCAATAGATTAGATGTGATGGTATTTTAAAAATATCTCCTCGAATACATTTGATATGATGATGTTTTTGAATGGTCTTTTTAAACAAGATTGATGTGAATATGTTTTAAATAGCGGGTCTTTCAAAAAGATTTGGGATGATGCATAATTAATTATGATTAGTACTCATAGTATTGCCAATAATGACCTTTATGACACATCATTAGTACTTGATCAGATAAAGAACCTTCCCATTATATCTTGCATGCTCTAAATAGATAACCATAAATACCACCATCATTATTATCATAATCACATCATATAACCTGATTTTCTATCCATTATTGCATTGTTTCTACCATCAATTATTGTGTCATATCACTTTCCTCTTGCTTCCCCTATTCCCTATGTGAATTTGAGCTTTGCATTTTTACCGTATAGTCAGATTGTAATTAAACAGTGCTTGCTCTAAAGATGGGTGGGAAAAAGAAAAGATTGCACCAAAATCCTCTGATGCATTAATGTAAGATGAAGCATCCAGAGACATCTTTGGAATAATAGGTTGGTTGAATATATTAAAAATGTTTCATGGATTCCGTGAATAAATTATGCAAGAATTCTATGAGAATTTTGATGAAGATCATGCTATTATCAAAGGGAATAATATTCCAATAAATCCCTCTATAATCAATGCTCTATCTAGGATCCCTAAGGATGTAGTAGTTGGCATTGAAAAGATCAATTTTTTTGACTTGATTTATATATTTGTTGAAGAAAATTAGCCACAACCTAGACTAGCCAAATCCCCCCAAGGAGTGCCCAAGTAAATTTTGAGAGAAAGACTTCCTCAATCTTGGAAAAATGTTGTTTTTTGGATAATTAAATACATCACTTCTGATGGTTAGCTTACAGTAGTGGATGGGGATGCTATAAGATTCCTTATTCACTTGAAGAAAGGATTTGTTCTAGAAGAATATAAAATCAATATTCCCTCTTTCTTTCACAATGCTTTGATTAATGTTTCTTGGAAGATAAGATGAGGTACTAGGTCTACCCACCATCATGGGCTAGTTACACTCATTTTTTGCCATTATTTTCTAAGCAAACCAAGGTGTAAAAAGGCTTGCTCCTCTTTCTTCCAAAAGTTTTCTCTAGTTCCTACCAAAAAGACACCACATCCTGCCTCTCCTCCTTCCACTATAATCTGGATTGAAGAACCCACAGTTCAAATTATAGAATGGCCATATCCATCATCATTGGTTATGAATATATTACACCATATATCAAAGAAATAAATGGGAATTTATTCATATCCCCTCATCTTCCTCCAACTAAATTCTGATGTATTTGTTGACTTATCTTAAAAGAAGAAGAAGAAGAAGATGTGCAGGTTGTAGAAGTTATATTTATAGAGGGCACCCTAGCAGAAGTTGTACCTCAATAAGTAGAGCTTCATATGCCTTCTATTGCTGATAAGAGTAAGGCACTCCCGATTAAATAATATTCATATTCTCCACATTATGTCAATGAAGAAAAATAACTGTATCATGACATGGGTTTATCACGCCATGAGGAAACAATCAGACTATAATAAATAGAGTTAGATGTTCTCCATTCAAATTTTAAAGGTGAGGACTTGATGATTTCTAATTTGAAATAAAGGTGGGAAGAATATATTAGTAGAGTTAGTGAACAAAAACTAATTCTTCAAGGAATACAAGTTGAACTAACTAACATCCACAATGTAATGTTTTCATAGACCTGAGAATTGAGTAATTTACAGAATTCTCTTGCTATCAAGGACACATAGATTACTGATTTTTAAAATGCCAATGTTGATAAGCGTAATCTAATTAATAATTTGAGAGAAATTATTTCTGATAGAAATATAATACTTTCCCAACATACCAATAGAATAATAAATCTCACCACTTGGAATTTTGAGTTACAAGCCTCTATTTAGGCCATGCAAAGAGAAACATAAGAAATTATAGTTTAGATAGAGGGTACAACAAGAGCTATTCCCTCTTTCCCTATTCTATTACATGGAATAATGTCTATTTGGCATAGCACCTAGAAGAAAATTCAAAAATTGAATGATGAAAATTCTAAACTTAAGAAGGAATCACATAAGCAATTGGTAGAATCCCAATTTTAATTGTAGAAAGCACGTGATTCTATATAGCACATTTATACTAGTTTTGAGAAACTATTAGCATGTAGGCAACCTTCATCAGTTTATGTTCTTTTCTTATATTAGTAGTTTTATAAATGGTAGATTGAGTTAATTTCCCTTGGTTTTTCACATATCATTGAAGATGAGCATGTATTTATGGACATTTTTCTAAAGAGCTCTGAAGAAAGATAGGATGCCATTTGTGAGTTCTATAGTTTCAATTTATTATTAATATATCAATCTAGTTTTTTGATAAATTTATTTTTAGAGAGACATAATTGTGTGCCTTTCTCTCCACTCTAAGGAACCAAATGGAATCGCAATAGACTAATAATAGATTTTTGGAATTAAAAATCACCACTAGGTTATACATGAGACCAAATTTCTAGAAGCAAAGACACTTATTTATTCTTTTCAACAACTGTAACATACATACATACATACATATATATATATATATATATATATATATATATATATATATATATATATATTAATAACAAGTATCATGAGCTATTGAGATCTAATATTGTTGATTTTAGAGATTTTCTAAACCACCATTATACTAATGGTTTCCATACAAGTATTTCCAAGTGGGAGATATTACCTATTGAGTTCAAGTGCAAGGAAGTCCTCAACCCCACCAATATTAGATGGAGTCTAGAAAGATCCAAAGAAGTTTGATAGATAATCACTCAGTTCTTAGAGGAAAGAGGTTTAGATGTCTATATTGGGATGAGGTTTAGGCCTCCTATCATTATATGTCCTCTATCTCCATAGTAGTGTTGAATTCTCAAGTAGGAGTTAAATTTGAAGCCTGGGTGCATATAGTTGTCAGAGATCTTGGATTCTTACCAAGGGGACACCATGATTGGGGCCATCATTTTGAAGTTTAGGATCTGAGTTATAAGTTTGAATTAGGAAATTTATATTAAGGATCAGTCATCCCACTTCTTTACAAGAGGACTTACAAAAAGTAAATTGTGGGGAAAAAATGACGAGAATTTCATATATCTCATCATAGTTATATAAATTATCCATAAAGTGTTGCCTTTAGTTATATGTTGTATTGAATTTTATATTTAAAGTCTGATCTAAGTAGAATATGAATGAAATTTTTTCTTTATTTATATGTAATTTATTTTTGATTCTTTACCTTGTTATTATGTCTAACTTGGATGTATAGCGTAGTTTTGAGTACAAAAACACATCCCAAATATGGGTAATTTTGAGTACAACAAGACATCCCAATGATGGGGTAATTTTGAAAAGGTAACTCACAGTTTTGACAAGTATTTTGGATATAATTTTGAGGATTTGGCAAGGGATCTCTCAATATTGAATGCTCTGAAGACACTCCAAATATTCTCCATAATTTATCCAAAGATGCTCTAGGTGTGTTCCAAATACATACACAAGATGCTCTAAAGATGTCTAAGAATTTTTGAAAGACTATACAGTGATCTGAAGCTTGTATAAGATGCTCTGAACATACATGGATGTGCTCTAAAGACTAGCTAGATCCTACTACTCAAAATATTAGTTCTACAAATATTTATAAATAGACTTTCTATATTTAGATGTTTTATTTTAGACATTACCATTCATGTTAATGGCTTAAAATAGTCCAAATATATTTATATCTTTATTTTGTAAATTAGATAAGTATCTTTAGTTTGGATTATTTATTTCATGTCTATGATTAGTTGAGTCAGTTTCAATGCCTTCCTATACGTGTGGGAGTCAACTCCTAAATTGTCTATATTTTGAATAAATAGATTTGGACATTAAGATCAAAAATATTTTGTATCCTATGAATAGATGATGAAATGAGTTTAAATACACATCTCCTTCTCATTTTTATGAATTTTTAAGTTCCTAGTTTAAAGTTATGGATGTTTAAGTTTTGGATGTTGATAGTGTGAATGATTAATAAACAATTTAGATTTACTTTCCTACAAACTAGAGTTAGAGTTTCATTTACTATTTTTAAGATTTAAAATTCACATAAAAAGTAAAAACCCAAAATAGTGAACTTCACAACTCTAATACCAAAGGATCTCATTTAAAATAGCCATCGAACACTACCCTAGTTGAAAATGAAAAAAATCTATTGATTAGTTAAATGAGAAGTATAACGACAACCTATCACCAGGTGTATCAATTAGTCTTTTAGTAAACTAATCTAAACTAATGATTACTAAAGAAAATGGTTAGAAAGAGGAGAAGGAGATGACTATATAAAAAAAAGATGATACACCAATTTTTAACACTCCTTATTTCTCTGAGACACACACATATGATAGCCAAGAACTCATACACTCACACAAACTCCATAACTAACTTGTCACATAATTGTTTCTTAATAAGGCTCAAGGAAATGAGATAAAGGAGGAAGGGATGATCATATCCATAACCTATATTCACCTCATGATTGATAGATCACATCCTAAGACCCATAAACATAAAAATATTTTTCATAAAGCCAAGAGAGAGAGGAAAACCACCAAGAAAGAGAGATCCTTCATAAATTATTCATGCACAAACTCGACTAAACACAAGATGAAAGCATATAGAAAGGTAAATAAACTCTTATATTAATACCAATAGGTGATTTCATTATAAAATGGGTATGTATAATCCATACCATAAGATCAATTAGTCTCTTACAATGATAAAAAAGAGAGATATATAGAAGAAAATGGAAGACAAAAGAGGGGAAAATAGATGATGACTTGAGTGATGTCATCCTATATAGCAAAAGTTTTCAATCTTATATATGGATTATTAAATAGTTTAAGTTACCTCCTCTTTCCACTTAGCCTCTCCCACTTTCCAAATTCATCACATCTTCCACTTGGTCTTCTAGAAGCCTCTAGACACTTTGTAAAGGTTTGTCAAATCAACACAATGTTGTATCATGTTAGTAACCAATTTTGATCATACATTTCTCCAATTTGAAATAAAAATAATTGTAAAGAGGGAGAATTAAGATTTATAACACAATAAATGGTATAAAAGATATAGTTTTGGATCAAATATATGGCTAAAAACTAACACATAGTCACACATAGTTGCATAAGCAGCTTCAAAACATGGAAAAATGGAAAATAGTAGAGCAATATATGAGAAATACCCATCATATCTTATATTTAAAAAAATATCTTGAAAAGACACTCAAAAGGGTATTTTTATTTTATTTAAAAGATCAAAATAACCCCTAAGACCTTCCCTCTTAGTGTTTTCTAGTGAAAAGTTGGCCAAGTGATAAACCTTCCTAGAAGGGTCACTTCATACCATCATAACTTTTCACTAGTTCACGCAGCTGTGAAATAAACTACATTACCTTCTCATACCATCATGGTATAATCATATATATTTTCATAGAATTTATAACCTATTTGATCTTAATCAAATGGGATTCAAAAGTGCTCAGTGGGTAGATTTAGCAACTAGGATATGATGAAAATTACTAAGTAAACAAATTAGTGTAAAAGCTGATTTTCATAGCTGTGTATTCCACATATTATATCTAATATGTGTGCACTATCTTTCCTATTACACTCTAATGAAATTTAGATATCACTATTGTAAATTTAAACAAGATTTGACCTCCTTTACAACTAAGAACATGAGCTTAAAACGTGCACATTTGCCAAATCTGAAAACTAAAAACATAGAAAATTGACCAAGTAAAAATTAGCTTAGAAGCTAATTTTCATAACTGTACATTTCTCACATGATAGAATTTTTTTGAGAATTATTGAACCCTCACACTATTCTCACATTTGGCCACCATCATGTAAAATTTTAAGGTGATTGGACTTTATTTGGTCTTGTATAATGGTGTTTGAAAAGTGTTGTGATGACTGATTTGGCACCTCGAAACACAAAAAACTACACACTAGGTAGTTTTCATGATTGTGATATTTTAAACCAATGTTATCAATGCATGTATTACTAGGTGGAGTCATTAAATTTTGATTTTAATCATAGGGAAGTCCTCTACCCTACCAATATTAGATGGATTCTAAGAAGATAAAAAGTAGTTTGCTAATTAATCACTCAGTTCTTAGAGGAAAGAGGTTCAGATGTCTAGATTGAGATGAGGTTTAGGCCTCCTATAACTCTCTATCCTCTATTTACATGGTGGTGATGGATTTATCAAGAAGAAGTTGAATTTCAATCCTAGATGCATAAATTTGTCAGAGATCTTGGATTCTTGCTAGGGGGCCATTATGACTAGGGCCATCATTTTAAAGTTTATGATCTGAGTCAAAGGTTTGACTCATAAATTTTGGATTAAGGATCAGTCATCCCACTTATTTACATGAAGAATTATAAAAGGTAAAGTGTGGAGGAGAAATAATGATCATTTCATATAGCTCATCATAGTTATATACACTATCCATAAAGTATTAGCTTTGGTTATATATTGTATTACATTTAATAGTTAAAGTTTGATCTAAGTAGGATATGAATACAATTTGTTCTTTATTTTTATGTAATTTATTATTGATTCTTTACTTTTTTATTTTGTCTATCTTGGATGAATATTTTATATTTGAGAACAATAACACATCCTAAAGATGAGTTAATTTTGAGTATAACAATAGATCTCAATGATGGGATAATTTGGAGAATGCAACTCACAGTTTTAACAACTCTTTTGACTACAATTTTGAGGATTCAACAAGTGAGATCTAAATATTAAATTCTCTAATGACACTCCAAATACTCTCTAAAATTGCTCCAAATATGCTCTAGGTGTGATTTGAAGACATACATAGGATGCTCTAAAGAAGTCTAGGAATTCTCTAAAGATCTATATAGGGTGAACTAAATACTTGTACATGATGCTCCAAAGATACCTAGATGTGCTCTAAAGACTACAAAAAATATGTGTAATACATGTTGTTGAGAGAAATGAGGAGCATTTTAATACAAAAAATTATTTAAAATACAAAAAAAAATTATTGGATGTAAATGATTGCTGGCACCCAAAAAAAAGTAGCAACCATATAAATCTTCAATCCCCTACTACATCCCACCCCTCAAAAACTTCTCCTTAAATAATAGTTTCTCCTATTTTTAAGGTGTAGATATTTTATAAGCAAGTTTTTAATATATAATGATGCATGGGACCCCTCTACCCATTAATATTGAAGCATGAGGGAAAATTTTGCCACCCCAACTAATAATGCTAGGTGTTATTCAATCATTCATTCATTAAATTTTATAAGGTAGCATGAGGGAAAAGATTTCCACCCCAAAAAATGAATTTTCAACTCAGTCTCAAATGAAAACAATTCAACTCAAATAATAACCTAAAACAGGCCAAAAATGACTTTTCAACTCAGTCTAAAATGGAAACAATTCACAATATCCTAAATAGAGCTAACAAATGAATGATTTGAGGAGATAAAGATCGGGTGGAACCATTGAAGCCCTCTCACAGCATGGCACTTTTTTACTATGATTATTTTCTTACAGTTAATAAAAATGTTTTTTTTTCCCTCACATTCACCATTTGGATCCCTATTGAATACAATTAAGTACTAAATAATCCTAATCTCTATCATTTCATTATTTTGGCCATTTCAATGTTTTCTTACATTTAATAAAAAATGCTTGCTTTCCCCTAACATTCATCATTTGGGTCATTATTGAATACAAGTAAGTGCTAAACAATCTTAATCTCTATCATTTCATTATCTCAACCATTTCATTATTTGCTTACAGTTAATAAAAAAAATGTATGCTTTCCCCTCACATTCAACATTTGGGTCCCTATTGAATACAAGTAAGTGATAAACAATCTTAATCTCTACCATTTCATTATTTGCTTATAGTTAATAAAAAATGTGTACTTTCTCTTCACATTCACCATTTGGGTCTCTATTGAATACAAATAAGCACTAAATAATCCTAATCTCCACCATTTCATAATCTTAGCCATTTCATTATTTGCTTACAGTTAATAAAAAAATGTCTTCTTTCCCCTCACATTCACCATTTGGATCCCTATTGAATACAAGTGATAAACAATCCTAACCTCTACCATTTCATTATCTCAACCATTTCATAACAAAAATCTAAGTCTATCCAAATATCAGTGATTTCATAACTTAAAGTGGTAAACAATGAATAAAAATGTCATGTCAAACCAAACAAATCAAACATTTCAGATATAGTAAAATATAGATTAAATAAATTAAATACCTGACAAATAAGGACCTGCAAAAATGATAGTGAAAAATGGGGTCAATGCTTCCACCACTAATGCCATAGTTAACCTAACAATCAATAAAATAATGTTTTTTGGCCTTCTAAAAGGAGAGAGAAAAACTAAGAGAAAATAATGGAAAGAGAAAAAGATAAACTTAACCCTAATTTCAAAGCACATGATAATTTTTAATTCTATAATATTTTAAAAGTTTATATAAAAATTTGTAGCATACAAAATTATTTTAAAAGAATATTTATATATTTAAACATATTAAATATTTAAACAATGTACATTATTTAATAAAAATATTTAAAGATCTAAACATAAATAATAAACTCAAATAGTTTTTTAATATAAAAATATTTACAAATTTTTATTGTTTATTATAATTATTCTAACTTAAAAAGTTTATTTATATTTATTTATTAAATTACATGATTAAATTTTTTAATAGAGATTTGACTCCTTACTTTTATCCCCATAGAATAGTTTTGAGATAATTTAATTCACCAATTCAAATACTTGTGAGAGCGAGTCACCTTTATTGAATTTACAAAGTAATATTTGGAGACATATTTGACCCCAAAATGGTAATTAAAATAAGTGATGTAAAATCGTACCTAGTAACTCAAAGACCTAGATTTGGAAAAGAATTTTATGGGGTTATCTAAATTATGGTTATGTGAGGGCATAAATATTCTACAACATACCAATCTATAAACATTAACTTTTCATTCATGATGACAAGCCATGTGATATCTCAATGCAGAGTTAGGGTTAAACATTTTAGACAACAACACAAACACTTCAACTTTAAAGCCCAATATTGGGGTTAAAAATACATGGTCAAATCACATCCATGTAAAATCAATTGAATTTAAATAGTAAATTGTAAGCCAAGTAACTTTACTCCTCTTGAAAAAAATATTTTAATACAAGTATCACAAAAACTTCATTTATCAAAATTATATAAATTGTATTACTGATGAAACATAATATTTAATTATATCTCTTAGGAAGCTTTTCAAGGGAATTTTGACCATTAACGAGTACATCCCAAGATTTATGCATCTAAATTCACTCACTCCATTTAACTTCACTAATATTATTATTAATCGACACTAATTTTGCTTATCTAATTTATACCCTGTCATCTCGCTAATTTATCATCCCTTTCTAATTATTTATCTAATGTCTCCCTTCATTGTTTGTCATATATTAACCTTATCCATCCCCACCAATCAATTAATTAATATCCTAAATCCTCATTATCTTATCTTATTTCCCACTTATCTTTTATTTGGAAATTTTAAATTTCCATGGCCCACCTACCCACCTACACTAGCCTATTCCTAGGCTCTCTTACATCTCTAGTCCCTAATCACCACCTAATCCCTATCTAATCCCCTACCTAATCCTAATTAGTCGATAACAGGATTTTAGAATTATCCAATTCTAGAATCCTCTCTATTCTCACCCCTCCTCTCTAGAAGCCTCTAAATCTAGTGGCTTTCAGGAATAATACCCAACCCTTGATCTCTCCAAGCTAATTTTGAATCTCAACCATTGATTCTTCTCTCCTTTTTATATTTAAACAAATACATTCCTCCATTGGAGCTAACTACAAATCATCTAAAAAATTCATGTCTAACTATTAAAGCAATTAAGATTCTCCATGCCAATCTAATCCATCATCGATAGTCCATGATCATGCCAACATAATGTTAAAATTCTGAGTTGAAGGTAATCAATCCAATCCTCTTACTTTAATATTCCATTTAATCATGATTTAGAACATTTAAATTTAGGATTATAATGCTGATTTGAATTGTGAATTCATCTTAATTGTATTTAGTTCTAATGGATCTAGGTATTACTTAGGTAGTTTGATGTTTGAATAGATTTAGATTGCTACAAATTGGTACATCCCAAGATGATCAATGTCATTGTCATCTACCTAAAAACACTTACTATATGGTATTTATATATATATAATTTCCATTTATAGATTGTATCTAAATGTAGATTTATATGATTTAAGGAATTTCATTCCAATAAAATAGAAACATACTCATTTGGGAAGCTTTTTAAGAGTATTTTGATGATTAATTGGTACATCCTAAGATGATCAATTCTATTTTCAGCTATCAACTCATTTGGAAAGCATTTCTAAGACATTATGATGACTGATTGGTCCATTATATGATGACCAAGATCATTTCCAGCTATCACAAGAACACTTTCTATTTTTATAGCATGTCTATAAATAAATTTACCATAAGAAGGCATTTTCCCCTATTTAGGAAGGCATTGCAAGCTATAAGCACAATAATGTCTTCTCAAAGAATGAAAAATGGCCTGTATACCAAAAAAAAGATGATGATTAAAGAACAAAGCTCCAAATGGTGTTTGGGAAGCCTATGATGATGCCCCCTCAAAAGAGTGGTCATCACATTTGTTGATGGATGGTCCCTCAAAAATAAACAAGAAGAAAGGTATAATTAACCCATGGTTGAGATTAATATAAATAAGAAAATCCTTGCATGCATTGATGTAAAAAAGATGTTAATTTTCTCAAAGATGGTTATAATCAGGAATAAAATTTAAAATAATAATTTATCGATAAGCAGTTATAATCAATAAAAGGACTTGGATTATCTAAACATGATGGTGCCCCAATTAAGGATGATTAGCAAGAATAACTCAATGATATAACCTAGAATATAGATTAAAGATGAGTAGGTGCAAAGTGATGAAAAAGATGGATAGAGGAATAAGATTGATCAATAGAAATGATTCAATTGTACCTACCAATGAAAAGATGATCATCTTTATTAGTAATGATATAACTAGAATGGCCAATGGGTTAATTTGATCAAGGGTGGGATGGAAGGATTTGCCAAGGTGCCAAGGAGAAACTTTTGTGGCTCCATTGATTATAGACCTTTCTGAAGCTAATTTTTGCTATAGCATGTGATGGTAGGATTCATGATAGAACACCATAAAGACTATCCCAAAATATGAATAAGGACTAACTCCTAATCCAATAAACACTTGAAAATAATGCACCAATGATAAAAACCATGATGAAAATATTGAAATATGAATATGGATAGACTTAAGAATAATTTACTCAAGGAATCACCCAATGAAATTATATAGACCGAGTTAAGGTAATAGTGCTAAAAGCAAACAAATAGGCAAGTGAATAAACAAACAAACAAATAACCTAAAATAAATAAACAAATAGAAAGCCTAAAAATAGAAGCAAAAGAAAACATCCTAACAATGAAAATACCCCAGTAGGGTGGATTAAGGATAACTGACTAGGATTAGACATGAAAACCATTTTTGGATTTTGAAATACTATGAATGTTTTTGGCATTTTGAGGTATCTTATCTCATTAGAGAATGACAAGATACCTACTCACAAAATAGAAAGAGCATATGGAAAGGGGGACTAAGGTGACCTCAACATAAATTAAGCATGACATACATAGTCCTAAAATGACCTTAAATTATAGTAATTTCATCCACACTAAAGACAAAAAAAAACCAACTAGGTCCCATCAAGTTCTCAAATCCACTAAATGGCTAGTCAAATGAAAATAGTAATGGCAAGGTGATGTAATAATGCATGATAAACAAGTTTTACCCCTAGTTTTCCCATATATGTTTATAAATAGGATACAATGGCATAGGTAAATGATACTAATTTGCCCATAGGTGGTTATAATTAGTATCAAGATTGATGAAACACTGATTTTTTCATAAGCGGTTATAATCAGGCTCACATAAACAAACTTGATAGGATGAAAGATATCTTGCTAGATAAAATATCAAAATACTTTCATAGACTATCATTTTAAACAAAGATCGGATTGATTATTGAAACTTGATTGGAATCCTCTCATAAAAAGTGTGGGAAGAACCAAAGGAACCAAAATCAAAATAGGATTGGGTAGGATGACTAAAAATAAGCTTTGGTCTAGATAGGAATGGAATGATAAGATGGTATGGTGTTGCTTAGGATAATGATGGTTTGATAATTGGGTTAAAATGGCAGGAGGATTTCCCCCAAGCGATGGGGTAAATGGTAGGAATATACAACAATGGCAAAAAGATATGTAACAATGGCAATGACATGGAAATGTGAAATGGTATGGTACATGTTTTTGGTCTAGTTGTGGTAAATGGCATATGATTCTATTTTTATTATTGATATGGAGATGCACATCTTAATCTATAAATGATACAAACATAATACTCAATGTTGTTAATTTCTATCCCACACCTCATTTGAATAACTACTCCGAGAATTGCCTGCAAAATGTGATCCTTAAAATGTTGTGATCTTCATTGATCATTGATTTTGATTATTTTAAATGTTGAGATAAGGTATATTTGTAGCCTCTATAAAGGAGAGGGTGACCATGGATGGTAAACAAGGATAAATAATGGATTTTAGGTTTTATTGTGAATTGGAATGGTAGAAGATAATGGAATGTGGAATGGTAGATGATAATAGAATGTGGAATGGTTGGGAAATAAATGAAGATTGGGACATTCAGTCACATGTAATGTTGTTGATGTTGGATTCAACATAAATTTGGTTGTGGTAGGGCTAAAGACTTATTTTCTTGATAGGACCAGTAGATTTTTTTGTTGTTTGGGCCTGAGAGTAGATACCATTTGATTAGGCTATATATTGGAAGCTATTTTGATTTGATCTTTGATTTTGTCTTCATCAAGTAGTGAATAGCTTTTGTGCTTAGCTATTGGTACCTCAAAGAGGTTTTCACCAATGAATTTTTCTTGATTATCTTGTAGTGCCTTTGATAAGGTTTCACTAAGGAATGTTGACTTTTGACTTTGATTTTCTTATAGCACTTCTAGAAAAGTTTCACTAGAAGATGTTGAGTTCTAAATTTGATGATCCCCTAACACTTCTAAAAAAGTTTCACTAGGAGAGTGTTCTTATGCTATATGAATGTGGTCTTGGCCTCCTTTCTCTTCTTCAATTACTATATCACCATTGATGTATTTTAATAAATTGTGATTCTATCAATCCCAATTGACATTGGTGGGAGATGGAATGTCAATGATATGGCTATTTTGGTTGATGGTAATGGCATGTGGAATAGTAATGGAATGGGGAGAGGCTGTACAATCCTCATAGAAGATACTAAGATAACTTGTGTCAAATCTAAAGTACTCATCCTAAAAAATCATAGAAGGATCACAAATGTATTCAAATTGATCTGCAAGGCATGCATAACTAATGTTGTAATAGCCAAGAACATATTCTTCTTATGAATCTAATTCTAACTTAAGGGACTCTGAATTTGATGTTGAGACTGACATTGATTCCGATTTTGATTCTAAATCTAATGTTGATCTAAGAATAGAACCTGACTCTAACTCTGAATCTTTATCTAATGAGTACTCTGTTACAATGATGTCTTGTTGACTGTTTGGTATTAGACACGTAATGGACTATGATGACATAATGGGCTCAATAAAGATTGGTTTGTCAAAGTTAGACTCCTTCATAATGGAAAAAAGGTCAAGAGATAACTCCTTTGAGACTATATTTTCAATAGGAGGCTCTTAAAAAATAGGCACATGATCGAGGTAATGATTTACCCAAAGGTGGTTATAATCATTACAAAGTGACTTGACAAAGACTGGCTCATCGATGTGAGACTCCTTGATAAATAGTACAGGATCAATAGGTGATTCATCATAGGTTGACTTATCATAAGTGATTGGTTCAATAAAAACATCTTCGATTAGTTGGTTGTCTTGGCCTTAGTTTCTAATGAGTTGGAAAATACTAGTTTTGAACACAGCTTGGTCTTCAAATGATTGGATGGGTTGAGGTTTAGATGGGATTGATATTAGATAAGGAATGACTTATGGTTGGATAATGGTAGGGCATTGGGGAGCATGATTACTTGCATGATCCAAAGGATGAAGTCTTGAAATGGTAACAATAGGGCAGTGTGGAGCTTGATTGCTCATGTAAGTCAAAAGACTAGCTCTTGGTATGATGAAGGGTCATTGTGGAGCTTGATTGCTTATATAGGCCAAAGGATGAGGTCTCAAAATAGTAATGGTATTCTTTGGATATTGCAGATCTTGATAGCTCATATAATCCAAAGGAGGGTTAGGGGTAGTCGATGATCAAATAAAAAAAAGATGTCATGAAACATGAGTGCTTACATAAGCCAAATCATCTAAGTCTTCCTCATAAACCATATCATCCTAGTTTTGAGTTAGATCATAAGCTGGTTCTTGACTATGTTCCATGTACTGATTATTAAAAAGAGGGTATGGATCCATATCCCAAATAACATTATTTGTAGTTGGGTCTTCAAATTCCTCCTCACAAGCCTCTTTATGCCAATCAAGGTCTTGATTTGAATTTTGTGGATTTTGACTATGTTCCCCATATAGAGTATTATAGAGAGAATAATAAAACTCCTTAGAAAATATTTCTCTATAGGGGTTCCTAGTGGGATTTTGTGTAGCCATTCTATCATAAGTTAGATTTTACATGACTCCACCATAAGTGTAGCTAGACATATCTACGTAAATGATGAAAGCTTCAAAACAAATTTTTTTAGAGTTCTACAAACTTTGAAAAACTATCCAAAGGATAAATGGTTCAAACTTGGTCAAAGGGGTGGAGTTATATCTCTAATATGGTCTGCAAGTGGAGTTGTATCTCCAAAATGATTTATGATAAGACTTGGCATAAAATAGTCTAACATCAAATGTCTAATATCAAATGTCATATACACAAAAGGTCAAGCATCTAAATAAAAACTAACATGTCAAAGGTCTAGGTCAAAGTGTTCCAAACAAGGTCTAAAGTAGGAAAGGGAAAAGTTGAGTTACTAGATCTTTTGTCCAAACATGGAGTCAAAAGCTAGGATCAAATAAATAGGCATATGATAGGACTTTTGGCTAAATGGCATCAACATCTAGACTTGAAACAAAGGTATCATGTGATTTGATTTAATCTAACAAGTTTGGAAACAACTTTGATATAAATTCGACACATGAAATCAAACATAAACATGATTAGTTGGTATAAGTCATAAGACAAAAGGCTCTTTGAAGAAAGACTATATTTTTCCAATTAAAGGCACAAATAATGATAAGGATAGGTACTAAACAAACAAACCATCAATATTTTTCAAATTTGGGTAATCGATTAACCAAATTTATGTAACCCAAAAGAGAAAAAATTGAGTATCAATCCCAATAATTAATGCCTAAATAGAAATCAATCAATGTTTGAATCCAAACTTAACAAGGTTAATTAAAAACTCAACATTGAAAACAATTATTTGACCAAAAAATCTAGACAAGATTGGACATCATGACAACACAAGACAAAGGTCCAAATGGTTAATGTGACATGATTTGAAACTAATGGTTTTTGGTGCAATGGTAAACAAGTTTTGAAACAAATTGAGCAGCCAAACAGTGTAAGGATTCTTGAATAATGTGATCTATATTATGTTTCAAAAACTCAAAAGACTCAAAATGTTTTGACATGATTTGGGAATCATAACACTAACCTCCTCAACTCAAATACATTGTTTTGACATGGCTTATGAACAAACAAACTAGTTTTAGTCTCAAAACATACCAAGTAAAAATGACTAAAATACACTAAGTATAATCATCCAAATCCTAGCTAGGGTATGGAAATATGGGGTTGATTAAACTATCAAGTTTTTGAATATTTATAAGGGAATAAATTATACAATGACTTTCACTTCAAACAATGCAAAAGACAAGCATGAAAATTAGGTGACCATGGTATTGGCTAGTTGTAAAAAGGTCTAGTCTTTTTTACAACCACTACATCTTGTTATTTGATTAATGTAGTGCAATGTCTAAATACAAATACATCCCATGTGTAAATCAAAAGGAGTAAGTGAAGTCAATACTGAGAGATGAAACCATAGGTCAAAGCTTCCCTAAAGAACTCATGGAAGGTAATGACGTCCCCCTCACAAGCCATGTTTGTATGAAATAAAAGACTAATAAAAAGACTTTAGGGTCATTTTCAAGGTCACCCAAACTTTGATGAGTCTTTGGGGAGTGCTTTAGATGATGTGATTTCTATGCCTTGGACTAGGTAATTTTCAAATAAGGAAAACGCTTTTGATTCCAAGGGTTCCCTAAAGGGGATAAATGGAAGAGCATACATGCAACATCCTTGTATTTTATGAAAACAAAGTGCTAATTAAAATAAGAGAAAAAAAAATTGACAAGTGTGTTTAATTTTAAGCCCAAATGAAAGATTTGGTGGTGTTTATTTGACCCCTTGGTCTTAATTTGTAACTATCAAAGCTAACTACAAGATTTAAGCAATATCACCTAAATGATTTTCTTTTAAGCACCAAAATGAAAAGTTTGATTCATTTTAAAACACCTTAAAAGAAGTTTAAAAGGATCTATTTAAGCATGCTTTGATGATTTTTAAATTAAAACCTACAAAAAAAATGTTAGAAAGATGTTTAGCTTAGAAGCACTTTTGAAGATCAAACAACCAACTTAGAAAAATGAGCTCTTAGATTTGTGTAAAAAAAAACACAGTGACCGTCATCAGTTATACTAACTGATGATGGTGACATTTATGCAGATTGAAGATAGTTTTACTAAATGATCATGGTTATGTAGACTAACATCAAATTTACTAACTTAAACGATGATGGTTATACTTAATTGACAATGGTTCATTAATGGTTTACTCAATCGGTGATGGTTACTGTATAAACCCATGACAAAGAAAAATGGCAAAACATAGTTAGAAAATCAAATTGCAAAAGTTTTAATGATCCAAATAAAGATTTTAAAGTTTCATAATGATATTTTTCATGTGTGGGATGCATTGGGTCCCATCGGGCATGCCATTATGTGAGCTATGAATTTGACTCAAGAGAGAATGGTTAGTATCGTGTTAGTTTCAAAGTGAAAACAAAATAAAATAAATACACTAACTAGCATAATATCTCTAGGCTTAGACACTAAGGAGAGCTTAGTTAACAAACATGAATAAAACACACAACTAAAATGCAAAAAAAAACTTATTTTACCTTCTTTGGATGATCCAAAATGCTTGTTGTAGTGGCTTGCTCGGCTTGTGCTCATGAAGTCTTCATCAAAAGAGGCTTGGTTATCTCCTCTTCTCCTTGGCACTTTTGGCTTTAGCTTGGCTTGGAATCAATTTGGCATGGTAAATTTTCACAAATTAACCTTTTGAATATATTTGATCATAATAAATTTTGACCAAAAATAACTTTGAAATGATGTTCATGGCCTCTCTATTTATAATTTTTTGTAAATGGTTAGAATAAACCTGAACCATCCATCTCAAGATTGAGATGTGTGGCTAAAGATTAATCCAATTATGTAATTAAAATCCATAAATAGGATCATAAATATTTGGTATAGAGGAGCAATTAGATCCATAAAGGGCATTGATGAGGCATGAAGGGTCATTATGAGGCATGGGAAACCCATAATCTTGATATTTGTGGCATTTATGGCCTAGGGATGTCTTCCCAAGAAATGAGGTCACTTAATGATGTAGATATTCAATATTCATTTCTAAAAATAAGTATTTAACAAGTTTCCATGGAATTATTAATTAGGCTCTAATTTGATTTAATTAACTCTTAAGCATGATTAAGCACTTTGTTCACAAATTACTCAGATTGATTAAAATGCCTTGTTATTGGTCCAAAATTTGACTGGATTGGAATTGGAAGTCAATGTTAGATGTGTTGGATCTTTGATCCTATTTAAGATGTTACTAATATAAAATAACAAAGACATGAATCTTGTATAATAAATTTTATAGACAAGAGCAATCCAGAGCACCTAAGTACAAAATTAGCATTTTGACTTTAAATGATCTAATCAAAGTTAGTTGACCCATAAATTGCATTGCCCCATTTTATGATACTCTAGCCAAACTCAGCAATTGAATATGTCAAATTCAAATCTTTTAATGCATTTTAGTGTTTTAAAGCCAAATTGTGTGCTTTGGGTGGAAATTGGTCAAAATCCTGATTGGAGGTTATCAGTGGCCAGATTTAGGTGTCTAAAATTTGATGTTTGAATAGATTTAGATTTCTACAAATTGGTACATCCTAATATGATCAATGCCATTTTAATCTACCTTAGAACACTTACTATATGTAGTATTTTATATATAGAATTTTCATTGATAGATTGTATCTTAATGTAGAATTGTATGATTTAAGGAATTTCATTCCAATAAAATAGAAATATACTCATTTGAAAAGATTTTTAAGTGTATTTTGATGATTAATTGGTACATCCTAAGATGATCAATTCTATTTTCATCTATCAACTCATTTGGAAAGCATTTCTAAGACATTATGATGACTGATTGGTCCATTATTTAATGACTAAGATCATTTCCAGCTATCACAAGAACACTTTCTATTTATATAGTATGTCTATAAATAAATTTTCATATATTATTATATACTACACTTAATCCTTTTATAGATGTATTTAGATATAGATTTGTATTTTAGATAAATTCTTGTAAATCAAGTTAAAGGAACCAAGGTGGGGCTTTTTCACAATCCTCATTACAAATGATTAAGGATTTGGAGTAAAAAAATTATCTCATTGAGAAGAACACCTAAAAGGAATCTAAATTATGTGCTTGATTCACAATATGTCTTACATAAACCTCTTGAATTAGAGGTAGCATTTCATCCCTTGCCACCACATTTTGTGGCATTGATATTTTATACTTATGAGAAACAACTAGGTGACTCTGAGCATGATCGAGAAATGAAACTCCTTACATTAAAATAAATATTAATGTTTGGGGACACTACATTAGCCTCATCCAATATATGAAAATTTAAGATCAAAACATATTACAATGTTAATCCAATTGAACCAGAATTTGATACCAATCAAATAGTAAAAATGATGGTGCCATAGTGAGTTATATTATAAAATGCATCACATAAAAAATTACTAGATTCACAAAGCCTATAGTGCTTCTTATTATGAAGTTCACTTAGTTTCAACTCATATCTCTCCCTACACCTATAAGCAACCCTTGAACATATTTGGTCAATCCCTGACTTATATAAGTCCCAAACAATTACACTTGATGGGTCTCCTACCATGGGTTTTGGATCACATATAGGGGATCATTAGAATTAAAAAATGTTTAATAATCCATTATAAGACATATAATTAAAATTATAGAAATTCAAATATGGAAACAGAAGTAAAATTATCATCATGAAATTTTGGAACCGATGATAATGATTTAGAAATAATAGGATCTTGCATAATAAGTGGAGTTTCATCCACATTTTTTGAAGATGTAACATAAGCAAATTGTCTAATAGGGATTTGACTCCTTAATTTTTAGCCCCCCTAGAATACCTTTGAGATAATTTAATTCACCAATTCAAATACTTGTGACACAAAATCATACCTAGTAACTCAAAGACACAAAATCATACCTAGTAACTCAAAGACCTCTTGGGAAAGGATTTTGTGTGCTTATCTAAATTATGGTTATGTGAGGGTATAAGCAATCTACTTCAGAAGACTCACTATATATATTCTTTCCATATATAGACTTTCCATTTATATATTGTATCTAAATGTAGATTTGTATAATTTAGTGATTTTCATTCCAATAAAATAGAAACATATTTGTTGTAACAAATTACACTTGATGGGTCTCCTGCCATGGATTTTGGATCACATCCAGGTGATCATTTAAATTACAAAATGATCAATAATCTACCACAAGATCATAAAATAAAAATTATAGAAGTTCAAATATGGAAATAGAAGTAAAACTATCATCATGAAACTTTGGAACCGATGGTAATGATTTATAAATAATAGGCTCTTGCATAATAAGTGGAGTTTCATCCACATTTTTTAAAGATGTAACATTATTAATTATTAATATAGTTATAAGAAATAAGTGGTTTTGGTATAATAGTAGGCATACACATTGGAATAGATGGTGTGTTTCAAACATATATGTTCACTTCAAATTTTTATCTGAACCCAAAATTCTTTTTGGTTGCTTCTAAATTTTTTAATGCCATTGTAAAAAAAGTAATTTATCCATTGCAATCACAAAGACAAAACCTAATTACCCATAACTGAGCTCTTTATCTAGTGAATATAGATGTCCCCTAATTGAAACCAAGGAAGTTTCAATTTTAACATAGAGATTGTGCTAAGAGGCTATCTCTTTACACGAAGAATGTAAGCCATCATAGACTAAAACATTGCATAATGATTTAGATCCTGATAGGTTTTCACCTATAATTACTTTAGATGAACTTATTTTGACATTATCATGGGTTTGGAGTAACTAGTAGGTTTAATTGTTGATTTACACTCTTTTTATTCACATAACCCCTCGCACCAACACACACACAAATTATATAAGTTAGTTATTAAATAAATATTGACATATAATATATATCATAATATTTTTATACATTAAATTGATTAATTATATATTAATATTATATATAATTTATATTTTTTTATAAAATATATTTTAATATTATTATATCATATAATATATATGTTAACATAAGTTATAAATCAATATTATATATTTTAGTATAATATATTTCAATAATAATATTATATTTTTAACAAAAATAAATGAATTTTTATGCCTTTAACATATTTTATAATGCCAAGTAACACGAAAATGGGTTTAGATCCTGCTTGATTCAACATTATGAGGTCAAAAAAGTGATCATAGGTATGGATTTAAAACTCTATGGTGCTTAACCATATGCATAACAGATGAGGTGGATTACTTCAAAGACTAAATCTATCAATAATTAATAATATTTGGTAGGAAATAGGCATTAGATTAAAAAAAATTAATCATGTATCATTAAGGTTAAATCACATATCATAGAGCATTAAATTTGGTGTTGTAGACAACACTTGGCATAAGACATGGAGGAGTAAAGTAGATAGATAATCAATTAATTTCAAGTAATGTGAATGATTAATTTTGTAGCCCTTGAACATTGGTTACTAGATGAAAATTCAAAAATACATGGCCAAATAACATCCATGTAAAATAAATCAAATTTAAATATGAAAATGTAAGCCAAACAACTTTAATCTTGAAAAAAATATTTCAATACAAGAATCACAAAAACTTCATTTATCAGATTATATAAATTATATATCTATATATTGTTAATAGTATATAAATAATATTAAATTTTTAACAAAATTAAATTAATTTTAATTCACTTAATGCATTATATAATGCCATGTAACATGAAAATGGGTTGAGTTTCTATTTTTTTAAAAATTACAGGGTCAAAAATGTGATCCCATGTATGGATTTAAAATTCTATGGTGCTTCATCATGTGCATATCATATGAGGTAGATTTCTTTAAAGATCAAATCTATCAAATATTAATGTTTGTTAGGAATTAAATTTAAATTTACAATCACATATAAAAAATTTGAAATCGTGTATCACAAGCATTAAATTTGATATTACAACACTTAGCATGGACAGTTGGTAGTAAAGCAGATGAACAATCAATTAATTTCACATAATGTGAATGATTAATTTTGTAGCCCTTCAAACTTGGTTATAAAAATTCTAAAAACTATTAAATCACATACAAATTATACAAAATAGTCTCTATTCTACTTTACAAATGACCATCAAATTTTAGTTAACCATCAAGTCTTTGGAGATGTAATTTCAAGTAGTGATACGTAATTTTTCTATTAAATAGATTCAAATTAGGCTAAAATTTATTTAGTGCCAATGAATATCCATCTCAAGGAGTTTATTTCTCCACTCAAATCCTTTGGTTTATTTCTCTAGTTTATTAAGATCAGAATGATTGCTTACTAATTTCAATTTTGAAGTCTGACTTTGAAATGTGTTTTTGACTGCAAGTGCCACAAAGTGAGCTGAAGATATGTTCATTAGTTTCCATGGATAAGATTGGTTAGCATTTTTTACTTGTGTATATTGTGACATTGTTGGCTATTTTTTGTAATGCATAGTTACTAAGATGCATGTATTTTCTCACCTACAGTTAGCTGCAATTTTTGTAATATAATGTTATAAACTCTTTATTTCATATAATATGAATTAATTATTTCCAACTATAGTTTTGTATCCAATCATATTTATTTATTTATTTTCAAATAACTTTTTAAAAGTAAAATAATCTTAATTTTTCTAAGCAACATATATTGTAAATTTTTTTAAAGAATGTAAGACTGCAAATTAGGAAAAATAATCTTACAATTTCTCAATGGCACTTCCTCAAAAATAATTATAAATCTCCTAGCACGAGACCCCTACCTTAATATAGGTGAATTTGATTAAATGGTAACATGTCAAATTGAAAGATGAAAATCTTAAAGAGAGAGATGTAATTCCTACTATGCTAATGTCAAATTATTAGTGGTTAGTTTGAGAGATAAAAAAGAAAAAAAAAATTCATTATTCAATACTCCCAAAATTAATGTGCCACTTTTAATGTAATTCATACATTTCCCAATCCACTACTGCCACTATCCATTAATGAGAAAGAATTTTTGGGACTAATGGTGGATGGTTATGATGTCCAACCTTTTAACAATAGTGAGTTTCCTTCATATTTTTTGAGAAAACTTTAATGTAATTTTAATACCATGAATGAAATTCTTTATTAATTTTATTATTAAGAGTTTTTAGGTCCAATAAAAAGGCTTTCGACAGGATAGGCTGGGTGCATATCATGTGCCTAATCAACTTGTGAGAATATCCATAACATAACCACTTTAGCTTAAGACAATCCCATCTATAGTGAAGGATGTTGTAGAGATTGATTGTTTACATGCACTTAAGGCACTTACTGTAACCCTGATGTAACATATGAGCTAATTTTCCCATGCTGATGCTTATGAGAGTAGACATGGAGATGGTCCAGCTAACACTACTACTCAACCACACTAATGAAGATCTTATAATGCTCTATGTACTAGAACTTAAATTATATGAGGAAAAGGATTTGATGTAAACCAATTATGGTGGTGTTTTTAATTGGATAGATGATATTATGGTTTTGACCCTTATTGCAAGAAATGTGATGACTAACTGTCATTACACATTTTCATGGCCCAAAACATGGATGCCACATAAATGGCATTTTGGGGCCATATTTGATGGATTTATTATTAATACTACATTTTGGTGCCATTTTTGGAGGTTTTATCACTCATACAACATTTATAGGATGTAAGTGAAAGATGTATTAACACAACACCCAATATCCTAAGCTTAGCTTATATAATTTTTAGTATTTGGTAACGACAGATATATGGGGATTAATCAATATTATAAGCCTTGTTTTGACTATAATTTTAAATGGAATCACTTCTTCGTATAATTATCTTTGCTTCTCATTTTTGATTTTTTGAAACATACATTTGGTTTGGAAATCTCGCCTGCACCTTTACAAGTATATTTTAAATTTGACATGTAATTTTTTTGTTGGAATTCTTAAATTATAAATAGTGTTTAAAAGATAATAATTATTTTACATAATAATAAATTACAATAATATATAATACAAGAAATATCCCAACTAATATCCTTAATGCCATATGAGTTGAAGGTACTGATGCGAGTTAAAATAATCATTTCTGTACACAAATATGAGCTCATCTTAAAGGGATGGATCTTAATTAGGTTGATCCATAATTATTCAAAAAGGAGGGGACTTAATTATTTTAATGAGTCTTTGGTGGGATTCCCTAACCATTCATGGTATTTTTAAACCCACTCTATCTAAAAACTTCATTCTACCTACTTCAACTCTATGCACACAGTCTCCATGGGTGGCGATAGGGATAAATTAGAGCTCATTTCCTTCAGGGAGGTTTGTAAGTAAAAAAAAGTATGAAATAAACTAAAAAATGGGGGACTCACTAAATTCATAGAATGAGTCACATAACATAATGTTGAGATTGCCCACAACTTCGTGGTGGCCTAAAATAAGCAAAAAGTGACCATTCATGGCATCACTATCAGTGCTTCAAAGGAGTTCATTGGTGAAGCAATTAGAATTTCATGTGAGGCATTTAAATATAAATCAAAAAATTAAGAGTCACTGTAACTATTTTTTAAGATGAATGACTTTGTGTAGATGGATTAAAAAAGCTTTCCATAGGTTGATCTCCCGCATTACTAGCCTGACATTTTCCTTTAGATCATGTGTTACATGATGCTTGAAGGTAAATATACCCTTATATTTTCCCACCACTTTTTTATTCTAAATCATTTTATTGGTTACAAAATCAGTTTGCCCTACTTTCTACTAAAGTCCCTTGAGAGTATAGTCTTGCTGCACCAAGTGAATGACACCAATCGGCTTGATTCTCCTCCTGGTCAAGCATGACCAATCCTCTTATGGCTAGGAGGTTATCCCTTAGGGAACCTACTCTGGGGAGGACTTCTACGAGGAATCCCCAATGGAGGATCCCACCAAGGAATCCCACTAGCCCTCTAATCGCACCCCCCAAAATAACTTATCAAAGTCCCTCCCTAATGACATTCCCTTTAAACTATTTATCCCCAAACTAAAACCTATCTCACTTGAATTGGGTACCCCAGTGAAGACAACCTAGAAAGGGAAAGCTGTTATGATTGATGATATGGAAGTGAACAAATTACAATAAGAAAATTTCAATTCCAAGATTCAATAAATAGGGTTAGGTCTGACCAAACTCATTCAGGATTGGAACTCATTACATAGATAGGTTAAAGCCACAATTCAAACTTTTGTCCAATCTACCCAAGCCACTTAGTACCCTATCTTTCATTCACAAAATGTTTTAAAATCCCCATCAACGCTCACCCAAGGGGGTTCCTCATAAGCAGTCCCCCATGTAGGTTAAAGGAAGAATTCACCCTCAGATGATCTTCTTGGTTGAAGCTACGGAAGGCTCTAGGAATCGCACTTAGGAAAAAATTTCTAAGGAAAATTGGACATTTCTATAAAAGGAAATTGATGATGCTAAAGTCTCTTAGGAGGGAGTTTCATCTTGATTCTATCATGTTTTATTATTTTTTTCTCTCATCCTAAGTATTGTTACTTTTTTCTTTTTGGTTCTTTGGCCCTATTTATGGCATGTTAAAATTTTTGTAATGCACTTTTATGGTTCCAGGTCCATATAAAACCTAGCTTTTACCTCATCAAATAAAAAAAATACAATTATATATATATATAATTTTTTAAATTGTAATAGGAGGCATTACCATATTTTTCCTAACAAGATTATGAACCATCTTGTAGCTCATATAATATTATAGCTACTTGGTTGATGTTTATATATATAGAGCTAATTTTGAATGTTTTAAGTTGTCATTTATGTAGATTCATGTAATCTTATATATATTATTGATTAATGATGATATTTTTTTTGTTTCATTGTTGACCTCATTTGAGACTCCTCCATATATATGGGTAGAAGCAGACATAGGCATTGCTAATGTGATTTCATCTTACCAAGGTGTGATTCAAATTTTTAAATTATGTTTAAGTGTAAATATGGATTTTTTTTAATAAATTTCTTGACAAAAGAACACCCATGTTCACATTTTATATTCCTTTAAGAATTATATATGTACATACATACATACATACATTTGACCTTGTAATTATTTTTAACATATTATTATTTGAATTTCATTATTTTATTGAAAATCTACATATATATTAATCATATCTTCAAATTATTTGATCATAAAACACATGTCATCAAAAGAAGCCGATCACATCCTTCAATATTTCTATATCACTATGTCACTAATCATGTAGAACATACTTGGCCTTTAGTTGATTATGGACAATTTTTATGGGTTAAATATGTCCACCATATCTTCTTCTAGTAGTATTGAGTATCTACAATAATATTTTCACTACCCAACTAGTAGCTTCCTATCATAATTTTAAATAACTAGTGATGTTGTACTTCATATATAACTTATAGGTGTGTTAATTTCTTGTATTCACATTTATGGAGAGGCATGGAAATTTTAAGGATACATCATGGAATGACAATATGATTATTAATAATTTTTATATTATGTGATGTATTAGTTCATTGTATTATAATAATAATTCATATAGATTAGGTTTACTAAAAAAATTAATTAGTCAATGCTACACAACCATCTAGCAATTGTTGTTATTTTAAAATTGATTTAGAGGTGGAATTATATACAAAAATTGGCATGGTTCATTTTGGTAAACTATAGAGAGATTATTTTAATCTTATGGTTGGATGATAGAACCTTATCTAGATTCAGAGAGATTTAGACTTGTAGAAAATAGTCAAAATATTTGCAATGGAATTATGATAGTGTTTAAATCTTAAATTATCAGTATGGATTTACTTCTTCTGTTTATCAACACTTGAATATTAATAAGTAAATTCCTCTTTCATGTCCATTAATAACATCAAACATTAAACATACATTGAGTGGGAATATATATTCATCCCCCTTGATGTCAACTTCAATGAATACTTTGAACCACGATGGGGATTTTTCACAATCTTCATTATAGATGATTAAAACATTGGAGGAAAGAGATTCTCTCATTGATAAGAACACATAAAAAGTATCCAAATATGGCCTAATTGATTCAAAATATGTCTTTCATAACCCTCTTGCATTATAGGTATCATTTCAACCCTTGTCACCATACTTTGAGGCACTAAAATTTTCTACCTATGAGACACATGAAAGGTAACCTTGAGCATGACTGAGAAATAAAAATCTTTGCATTAAAAATGCTAAAGTATGGGTCCAATACATTAGATTTATCTAATAAAAATTTAAGATCAATCCATCTTATAAATTTAATCTAAATGATCCAAAATGTGATAACAATCAAACAATGAACATGACAACACCACATCAAGTTGTGTTACAAAATACACCATGTAAAAAAATTATTAGATTCATAATATGTCAACCATATCTTCTTGTGGTAGTATTAAAAAATTATAGTAATATTTTCAATGCCCAACTAAATTATGGCTTCCTATCATAATTCTATATAATTAGTGATATTGTACTTCATATACTTATATGTGTGTTAATTTACTATATTTGCATTTATGGAGAGGCATGGAAATTGGATGGATGCACCATGGAGTGACACTATGATAATTATAATTTATGGGATGTATAATTAGTTCATGATTTTATTATAATATGCATATAAATGAGGTTTACTAAAAAAATTAATTAGTCAATGCTACACAACCATCTGGCAGTTGTTGCTATTTTGAGTCTCAATTAAATGAAACAACTCATATTTACAAGACATAGTTAGAGATCTACACTTTTAAGAATTCTTGGATGAAACCTAGATAACTACCACTATATGAATGTTTTGTGGTTGTTTAATTAAATATCAAGGGCACATGAAGTAGTCAAAATTATATTAAGTATGAAATATGTTTCTGAACATTTGATTGTAGTTCAAGTGAAATATATAAACAACTCTTAACATACATGTTGAGTCATTAAAATTGATTTATAGGTGGATTTGTATATAAAAATTGGCATGGTTCATTTTGGTAAATGGTAGAGGGATTATTGTTATTCCTATGGTTAGAGGATAGAACCTTATTTAGATTTAGAGAGATTTAGACTTGTAGAAAATAGTCAAAATATTTGCAATGGAATTGTGAAAATTTTGAAATCCTTTTATCACAATGGATTAACTTCTTCTATTTATCTCCACTTGAATATGAATAAGTAATTTAGTAAAATAACATTGCATTCAAAAATATTTCATTTAATGAGGCAAAAACTAAACACTCTGGAAAAACATTTAAACATAAATTATTTAGTAAAAATATTTAAAGATTTAAATATGATAAATAAAAATAAATAATAAACATAGTTTTTAAATATAAAAATAATTACAAATTTATATCATTTATTATAATTATTCTTATTAAATAAGTTTATTTATATTTGTTAATTTACACGAGGAAACTGTCTAATAGGGATTTGACTCCTTAATTTTTATCTCGCATGGAATACCTTTGAGATAAAATTCACTAATTCAAATCCCTGTGATAGTGAGTTGCCTTTCTTGAATTTACACTTGTGACTCGATCAATTAATTTAAATAATTTAATAACATAATATAAATCTAACATGGTTAGATATCAAATATGATATAGACCATTACAGAGGATGTTTATTTTTCACATCCATTAATCACATCTAACATTGAACATACATCGAGTGGAAATACATATTCATCCCCCTTGATGTCAACTTTAATGAATACTTTGAACCAAGGTTAGGATTTTTCACAATCCTCATTACAAATGATTAAAGCATTGGAAGTGAGAAGAACACCTAAAAGGCATCCAAATATGGCCCATTTTATTCACAATATGTCTTACATAACCCTCTTGCATTAGAGGTATCATTTCAACCCTTGTCACCACACTTTGTGGCACTAAACTTTCTTACTTATGAGAAACATGAAGGGTGACCTTGAACATGATCAAGAAATGAAACTCTTTGCATTAAACAAGATATTAAATTATGGGGCCACTACATTGGCCTCATAAAATACAAATTTTAAGATCAATCCATCTTACAAAGTTAATCTTAATGAACCAAAATGTGATACCAATCAAACTATGAACATGGTAGTGATAAATCAAGTTGTGTTATAGAAAGCACCAAACAAAAAAATTACTAAATTCACAAAGCCCCTAGTGCTTCTTATTTAGAAGTTGGCTGAGTGTCAACTAATATATCTCCCTAATTGAGGTATTATTAGAGGTTGAAATGATTAAACCTCTTGCGCAAGGATATTATTAATATGATGAGAATGCATATTGTGATTTCCACTAGGGCCATATGCATTCTATTAATAGATGTTTTTCCTTGTGGTGTAAGATTCAGGACTTATACGAGTCTTAATAAATTACACTTGATGGGTATCCTACCATGGGTCTTAGATCACATCTGGGGGATCATAAGAATTAGAAAATGTTTAATAATCTGCTACAAGACCATATTACAATGAAAATTACATAATTTTAAATATGGAAATAGAAATAAAATTATCATCATGGAATTTTGGAAACAATGGTAATGATTTAGAAATAGGATTTTGCATAATATTAAGTGGAGTTTCATCCACATTTTGTGAAGATGTAACATTAATAATATCTTTAGGAGAAACAAGACTATGGTGGTATACTTGAGAATGCATCATCACTAGGTATAGTCGGCATACATGGAATAGATGGTGTCTTTGGAACATGATGCAAGAGCATCTGCAATGGCTACCTGAAGACATGGTCATGATTAAATTTGAATTTCAATAATTTGTATTTTCCCTCTAATATGTTGTTACTGAGGAGTAA
>JARHVA010000589.1:4692500-4890000 GCA_037957365.1 Torreya grandis | reverse complement strand
TTATTGAAGATAGATATAGATGTACATTTGTGTTTATTTATCCCTATTTGAACCTCACATGTATCATTATTTAGCTCTATATTGAGGTTATTCATCTCAATAGTCCATGCATTTGATGGTCTAAACAACCTCTACAAGCTTAGAAAAGGTCTTAAGACTACTAGACCCTTGACTATAACATATTTTGACTTGAAACCAAGCCTATAGGTGTCTCAAAGACACCTAATTGATTGATTAAAGGCTAATTTATTGGGCTTGTTGATGCACTTATTGTGATCCCTCTATCACTAGGGAATAAGGGGAAAGTAAGAAACTCAATTTTAAGTCTTAGAAGACTTGGGGCTTGAGTTGATTAAATAACTACTATTGGAAATAACATAAATAGTAGAGATGTGAGAACCACTTTGAAAGTCTTCTAGCAGACTCTGATGTAGGGATAATAGATGTTTATACAGTGATACTTATTCTTGCTAATGTTTATAAAATTATTTTAAGCTTTGCCAATTATTACCCAAAATGTGAATGAACAATGGATATTTATTTAATGAACTAAGCTAAAGTGATTCATGGGTGGATCCAAGAGTGAGTAGGGTAGGAAAGAAAAGATATTGTGCTCAAGATGATTAAAGATACTAATTTTGATAACTTTTGAGGCAAAAACACATGAAACTAGCATCTACCAACTCTAGCATAATTCTCAAAGATAAATAAATGTATTTGAAGATTTAGAGGAAAGAAATGCATATGTCTAACAAAATACTATATATGAAAATTACTCACATATGATAAATTGCATGGCACATTCAATTGTAAATGAGAAGACAATAGAGCAAATATACTATCAAATTAGTCAGCGTAGTGTTAAGCTAACAGATGCATATAATGTGTGTTATAACCAAATTAGCTTGTAGAAAAGAAACTATTAGCTATCTAAAAGGGTGAGAATCAAAAATCATAGAACACACATAAGATAAAGTTACAAACAAACTTTAAAATTCTTTGGCTCCTTGTATTAATTCTGGTAACAACTATTTTTTGGTTATAAATGAGGGGGAAACCCTAATTTAAAGGCTCAAAAAATTCCTAAGTTTATGTGGGCCCACAAAAGGCACCCAAAGACAACTATTGACCAAATTTGACCTTGTAGGTTAAATTGGGGTACCTATAGGTAAAAAATTGATTTTTAGGTGTTTATCGGTATAATACATATGCCACAAGGTGTTTTATAGGTTAATTAATGTCATACTAGCCTTGGTCCTTAGTTATTTTAGTCTTTTTATTCATTTTGATGTCAAAAGAGGGAATTTAATGAGTTTTAAAAATTTCTTGGAAAGTGTGAAGGTTCTAAAATATTATGTCATGTGTCTTCACATGTCTTAATCAACTATTGGTAACTAAAAGTGGTAGGTGCTTCAAAAGAAAGAGTAGTTTTCTTAGGAAAAAGGTGATTTTAGCACTTGTATGACCCATGGGGAAGTGTGCCACATGGGATAAGATCATATAATATACATTTAGCTTCTTAAATATCAATTCCACATTTTAATGCTTTGAAGGTTCTATTTTTGGCCCAAAACTATTTTGCTCCTTTTTCACCCTTTTAGGCATACAAAACCACTCTTTAGGTTTGTACTTGGTATGGATAGTAGAGGAGTTTTAGATAAAAATATTTAGGGAGGTGAAATTAAACTTATATACTTTAATTTACATAATGATATTTTAAATAATGGTGTCTTGTGATTTATGAACCATCTTCATGAAATTGACTGTGTTTTTCTGCTTGTTGTTTCATGCACCCTATATGTTTTTCTCCATTTTTGGAAATTATGTATGAAAAAATTGGTGATGTTGACTCCAAATGATTTTTTTTAATCTCTTATTAGATTCCATCTATGGTTTTTTTCAAATTTCATGGTGTTTTGGTGAGTAAACCATCTCAAGTTGGCAGTTTAGTCTCATTTGGGATGGTAGGCAATTTTTCACCATTTTCAAAACTCCCATGCTTTGATAATAGTTTAAGATGATGTATATATATTAATAAGTATGTATAAATTCCATATTATTCACTCTTCATTTTTTTATCTCACTACATCATGCTTGGATGAAACTTATAGTTTATTGTTATACTCAGTCAACTCCTTGCCCTATTCCACTTATAGCCATGTTGAATCACATGTGAAGATCCTATTTAGTATGTTCATGGATATGTATTATAAGTTTCAATAGGTTTTAATGTGTTTATAAATAGGAAACAATAATTAAAATCCTTTGAAGAGTGTGAAAAGGGACTATGCCAGTCATATTGAACATTTGCATATAGTTAGCCATGGACACACACCTACAAGTGCTCTCATGGAGAATTTCTTGATGAAAGGGATATTTTGAGATATTAATGGTTTTGATTGAAATATTAGTACATTTTGAGATTTTGAGATGAATATAGAACTTTTTGAGGGACTGTATCTCTTGCTCACTATGTAAATTAAACTTACTCCTTATACACATTGAATGACCACCTACAGGTGGTACCATAGAGGGTTAAAAGGTTTTTTTAAGGTGATGAAATAAGTTTTTGAACCTTTATTTAGGTCATAGTAAATTTAAAAAATCATAGTAGACCTTTTGAATTGGAAGGTTGATAGACAAGGAAGTGGGAACCTTCAAAAGACCAAGTGAACAATTTAGGGACCTAATTCCCCAAAAATGCAAAACAAAGGCCTAGGGCCATTTTGGTAGAGCCATATGGTAAGGTTGTCAATGATTTTGATGCCTCATATTGTATGTTTTTTTAAACTCATGCATAGGATAAACACCTTGCAAATTTTGAAGGATAGAGGGTTAGTGCAGGATGGTGATTGAGAGGCCTAAATTTGCCTACAAAAACACTAAACTCAGGCATTGATATCTATAGGACTTTGATAAAAAATTGACCTTGCACTCCATGTTGATAGTTCTAGACTATTCCATCAAGGTGGAATGGTTCCAAGTGGTTCAAGTGACATATATGACCAAAAGGATCATCAGAAGGAGATGATAATATTTGTTTTGTTTCCTACCTATACCTATAGATCCCCTATTCACCATAAATGTAGCCTACAAGCTGGATATAGGGTTATCAAAAATATTAATATTGATAGCCTTATTAACAAATATTTTTCCAAGAATTAAAGGGATAAATTTAGATAGAGTATGGTGTAGATAGATTAAAATGGGGTTTATTTATTTTCAACAAGGTTTAGATCATAAATAACATTTACATGACCTCACAATCAACTGTAGTTGATTGTGAGAGGTAGAGAGCAAAGGGAATGTGTTTGATGATACCTAGACTTATCAAGGTGGATAGAATGGATAAAAATAGGTGTGAAACAAAAATAAGGGAGCTAGAACTGTAACTAGTAGTGACCCAAGCGGTGACTATTCTAGGCATTGAACCTAACAAATTCATGTTTTAGGTGAATAAAATCACTATGAGGTGTAATTAAATATTTAATAATACCTTATACTAAATTAAGTAACTCTATAAGTGTTATTTTCACCTACAGGTAGAGAAAATATGCAGGTAGGTCCAACTTAACACTCAGGCCTAATTGGGCAAGAACACAGTTAAAGGTGTAAATATGGATGAGAAAGGTTTATAATCATGATGAGAACCTATATAATTATATTTAACATAATTTAATAACCTATATATGTGGGAAAAAGGTAATAAAAGGTTCTAATGATGCATCAGACAACCCATTCCTCAATTCATGTACATAGTCTATCATATAAGGAGTCTATTTTGGGTTTTGGAGTGATTTTGAGTCAAATGACCTAATGGAAGGATATATTTTTATGTTTGAGGTATTTAAAACCTGATTAATCCCATCCAACATCTAATTTTTTTTAGAGAATAGGTTAAGTTCCCTCTATTTTATCTTAGATAGAGGGCACTTTCCTTTAGGCTTAAACTAGCAGGTTTGGAAAGATGTGTAAGATGAATAAACTAGAAGCTAAAGAGACCCTTAAAAAAGGTATGGAAAGATGAGGGAAACTTATTAAAATCATGTAAAATAATAATAGACATATGAAACTAAACAGATTAGTCTAAACCTACAAGGGTTGAGATAGGTTTGTTAGGTAGGTTTAGGCCTAAAAGCCAAAAAGAGAGTCATTGTTACTTCATCCTTGAGACGATAATCATAACTTGTTGAGGAATTTTTGTGGGAAAATTTTGTATTTTTTAAATCTTATTTAATTAAAAAAATATAATTGGATGGCCTAAAACACAAGGGTCTCAATTAGGCTCATTAAACAAGGATTAGATCTAGTATCCAAAGAGGAGGTCATTCACACTTTTAGAATTAGGAATTAATTTAAACCTATTGTAACATGTTTATAGGATAAATAAATATGTTTTAAAAAATTAAAATTTTAGATAAAACATTAGGAGATCCATTTTTAACTCAAGGACAAACTCAGGCCTGTGGGAATTAGGAATCAAGCTCGAATAGGTAACTTCAAATGCTCATATCTCCCTTGGTGATTTGAATAGAGACTGAAGGAATTTGGAAATGTTAATATGGTCCTTTAACATCAAATAAATGATATTTTTTTATAATTTTAACATGAAACCTATATGAAAAAAGCTTAGGAGCTAAAATAAGCCTAAAAACCTTACTAAACCCTTGAAATGGCTAGTTTGGAAAAATGAGGTTGTAAAGTTAATTTAATGGAATAGTTTGCTCAGGTTGATGATTGTAAAATATATATGAATCTTTTAGGCTCCATCCCATACTTTTGATTTTTATGAACTTGTATAGACATGGTACAAAATAGGGCTTTCTTGATAGTTTTGTGCATTGTTCAAGTTGTAGGAGGTTCCAAGAGATGAAAACAAATTTTGGAGGAATATTGAGAATTTTAAAAAACCCCCATATTAATTTAATGCCTTAGAACAAATCCTAAGTTCCTCAACAAGATTTCTCATCTCAACTAGTCAAAATTGGCATAGTGAACATAAGGGTGAGAAGTGTGAAAACCTCAAGTGGATGTCCTTTTAAGGTGTGATTAATGATTATAAGGACATGGAGGGTATTTAAAGGTGTCATACACCACCTACTATGGATTTTTGTGGGAAAATAATTCCTTTTTGGAGGCCAAGTGTGTAAGGTGTATGAAGGAGGAGTTTTTTAGACTGTAGATGATGATGGCTTATTCCCAGATGATTCTAGATTAACAAGCCTAAAACAAGTACATGAAGAGGCATGTGTGATAGTATTCAAATTCATTAAAATCATCATAACTATCCCTAATAATTTTTGGGATGTTCAAATAGGTCTAACTAATAAAGGTAGTTTTTTGAGCCAAAATGAGGAGTTTCATGCCACTGTCATGAGTTTTATGACTTGGATGGACACTTGTGCTTCCTAACATTGTATGATTAGTCCCACATCCTCTTCTCATGTAAAATTAACTTATTCTCTCATCTTGATAAGTGTCCCTGTGACCCTTGGACTTATTTCTTCTCCTCTCTCTCTCAAGTTCTATAAGAAATAGCCATTTTGGCCATGGTAACTTATGCTCCACATGAGTATGGTGAAACCTTGCTCATTTGCATACCATTTGATCAATAATAATACTAATTTTTTACATCTTCATGAATATTCATAGTGTGTTATAATTTAATTATGGATCTTGCTTAGTGAATACTATGGATTTTTTAGCATGTTGTCTCATTCTTTCATCCTATTTACAGTTGGCAAGCTTCTTCTTGCAAGGCATGTGAAGTATTATAAGAAATTTCAAGGATTGAGTGAGTTAGTCTATTCAATAGTTTCATTAAATGCCTCTTGTATAATCCTCCTAGATTTACACATTCATCCATAACATCATAATGTAACATTAATGTGATAAGATGTAGATTGAAGGAGTGTATGTTTGGTTAGTCCTTTGTTCTCATGTGTAACATGTTTTTAGTTGGAAGTCATCATCTTATTTGGTGTATCACCTTCTTTATAATAGTTTGATTTTATTTATATCTTTCCCTTCCCCTAAAAAAAAATTAGGTGAAGTTTTGATAAAAAGTGGTACATCAAGGGAGTCAACCCTATCTAGAGATTCACCTCAACCTTAGGCTACCCACAAGCCTAGAGGTGTTTCAATTGTACCACTTGGATGAGGAGAGATTAGGCATCTCCTCAAAGGGTGAAAATACAAGTTACAATAACAACCAAGTGGATAAAATGTTGCATTACAAATGAATAGTCTTCATTTAAATTTAAAAAATAAAATAGAATATTTCTAAGGGCCTAAAGGTGGTTGTTGGCTGGCTTGTTGTTGCTATTTTTGTTGTGTCTTCTTTGGTCCATAATTTTGATTCACTTTTAGTGCTCCCTATGTCACTAGGGAACAAAAATAAAGTTAAAACTCAATTTAAAGTCCTAGAATGACTTTGGGCTTGAGTTATTTATACAACTATTACTTAGAATAACATAAATAGTAAAGATGTGATCACCATTTGAAAGCCTTCAAGTAGAACTTGCTATAGGGACAATAGATGTTGTGTAGTGACACAATTTATAGCTAATCTTTATGAATTATCTTGATACTTTATAATGAATTCCCAAAATGTAGATGAATAAAGGATATATACAGTATGATCTAAGCTAAGGTGATTCATGGGTAGATCCTAGAGCAGGTTAGGTAAGAAAAGAAGTTGTGTACAAGATGAAGTAAGATACCAATTTTTCTTAATTATAAGGCAAAATACAAGAAACTAACATTTACCAGCTCTAGTGTAATTTTCAAAGATGAATAAATGTAGTTGAAGCTTTTGAGGAAGGAAAATGCACGTGTCTAACAATATATATTGCATAAAGATAACTCACTCATAGTACATTTCACAACACATCTAGTTGATAATGAGAGGAGATAGAGAAAGTATGATACTAAATTAGTTAGCCTAGCATTAAAATCAAACTAACCAAATGCATGTATAAAATGTAATTTCTAAATTAATTTGTAAAAAGGAAATAATCAAACATATAAATGAGAACACTAAGATAGACTCTCAAATTCTTTGGCTCTTTTTATTAATTTTTGTTACAAGCATTTTTTTATTTACAAAATGAAGGGAGACCCCTATTTATAGGCTTTAGAAAATGCCTAAGAAGTGCTTGAGTGGCCCCATAGGTGGAATACAAATACTACTAAGTGGCCTAAACTTCCATATTTAAAATGGAATATTCTACATTTGATTTTACAAAAAGACTACAGAATATGCCTAAGGGGTTGGAGGTTGTTACTAGCTAACTTATAGTTATTGTTACCATAACCTCTGCTTCTTATTTTTCTCCTCCTAGGTCCATACTTTAGCACATTCTTGATAATTTTTGTCAATTTGGGTTAAATCTAGGATCATGGGCTAAATAAATCTGATATCCCTTAGATCATCCTACCATGCTCCATGAGTATGGTCTTGAGTGACTCTTCTATTGCCTCTACCTTTTGTAGTCTCTGATTGGAAAATGTTACAATGTCAATCACCTTTGTAGTTGTCTTGGTACTAGTCAGATCTTGATGGAAACATGTAATGAAAACCTTCATCGACACCCTAAACTCTTGTACTTTCATGAAGGATTTTTAGGCTTGGTCACCTTGATAATCATAGTGTCCTTTAGTAAAGTGGAAAATTTTAAACTCAATTTTCTTAAAGGTTGTGTTTACATCTTTGATTTGATCAAAATAGGTCTTTAAAATACTCTTTCTATTCATGAGGCTAGTCTATACAGGCATAATATCTTTAGGAGGTAAGACTTTGAGATCTAAAAATTTGTTGATTCTTTCCACTCTTGCTAAGTTAGCTAACTTGGTGTCATAGTGGAAAAGACTTTCATCAACCATGGTGATTGCCTTGGCCTATTGGATGGCATCTCCTTATTTTTTATTCATAGCCTTGTAGAGGTTAAAGACATTAATCACAACATTGATTATTGAGATCAGTGTGCCCTCTGACATAGTGGGTAGCATTTTTTCCTTTAGTCTTTTTAGCTTTTGATACATCCCCTTCATTAAGGTTATAGTTGATTCAGCCCATGTTTGCACTAAGGATATGGGGTCCTCCTCATACTCTTTCACCTCTTCAGGGTCTTCCTTTCTCTTCTTAGCTAGGGTGAAGAGTGGCTGTTCAATTTCATACACTACAGCTAACTCAATTGAGGTTGTTACACTTGTCTCCTTACCACTTTGTTCATAGTCCTAGTGGATGCATCAAATCTCATGCCAATTTGGGGTATATCTTGGCTTGTTTGAGGCCTCCTCTACCTTATTTTATACATCATATCACTTACCCAATTTGGGGAAACTAAGGATGATGGTTAAGTAAGAGGTGGTTAAAATGGGAGTGCTTGGTATGAGGAAGAAGCTAAGGTAGAAGCAAGGATATATAAACTAGTTGGGTCCAATTGACCAAATAAATAAAAAAAAGACTTAGTTGGGCCCATATCTAAAACAAATAAAGGTAGTATTTGAGGCCCAATCATTTTTATCATTGTGGTGAGGTGAGGTAGTTTCTGCCAAGTGAATGATTTGGGAATGGGACTCATTGGCTTGATGGGTGCAATGAAGTGAAGGGTGAGGGATGCACTCATAGTATATGTTTGGGATGGGGTTATCTCTATAGCCTAAGAAACATCAGTGCTTTGGAAGCTTTGTGGAGTTGTAAAATTTCTAGTGGTATGGGAGATGAATTGGGGAATGGTGCTTCTATAAGAATTAGTGGTAGGAGATGTGAACATGGGGGTGGCATAGGTAGTAGTAGTAGGGGTAGTTGTAGAAGTGTTAACAACTAGAAATGAAGATAAAAGTATGGTAATTATAGAATGGATTTTGGAGGCCAATGGAGGTGACATTGATCTACCTATTTTATTCCTAGGGGACCTTTTCCTCGCATATAATTCTCAACTATTTGCCTAGCTAATGCATGTAATCCTCCTAATGAGATCTTGACTCCCCACTATTCTTCCTCAAGGTTGATGATATTAGGACATGGTTGGTCCATGTATTTTGTGGTAACTTCTTCTATAGGTGTAAATCCAATTACAAGTTCTTGTGAAGGGATAGGTTGGCCACTTAAATCTTGTGCTCAGATCTCATAGGCATATTATGCTTACTTGGAGTACACTAAAGTAGGGGCTTGCATGGTATATTTATGATGAGAAGAGTGCCATCTCCCTCTTATTCTTATTCATATTCATATTCTTATTTTTCCTTGTATTCCATAGTAAACATGCTCTCATGGGTTTGTGGTAGATGTGGCCTTGTTATATCCTCCTTCCATCCCAGTCAAGCCTCATATTGATTGGTATGTTCTTCTTAGTTGTATTTCTTTAGACTACCTCATCATTCATTGCATCAAGGTATATCTATTCATATACCTCATCCTAGTTCTCATATTCCATAACTACATCTATCTTGAATTTGGTTAGGTGCATATAAATGACTTGATTTAGATCCCACATTTGAAGGTCATCCTTGGGCAATAGGTAGGAATGCCTATGTCATGCTACCACTATCACATCTTGCCATTGTTTCACCTCAGCCCTCCCCAATTGATAAGGAGCCTTGTGGGGAGGTGTCTTCTTACTTTTAAAGAGGCCATCAATTCCATGGATCATCTGGGAGGCATCTCTTCTTTTGATAACTTAATTAGAACATACTTTGGTAACCTAATGGGAGCTACCATTACCCCTTCTATTTAGATGACTGTATAGTCAGCGTAGAGCCAAAAGCTACCAATGTTCCTCAGTTCCTATCTAATCTCTAATAGAATCCTTTGCATAATACATTATGTGACTGACTTTTAGATTGAGGGATAAAAATACTCTATAATTATTTTGATATGGTGCCTAAAATGGTGAATATACATTGCATAATATGTTTGAGGCATGACTTCATCTCGCTCAAGAGTCCATGTGTTTGGACCTAATTATGTCATTACACAAATGGAATCTAATAGGTGGCTCATCATATAGAATGGAGCTCCATTCCTGCATGTGTCCTCCATAGATATAATCAAGTTATCACTAATAATATCCTTGATCAGGGGAATCTGTTAATTCTCCAAGATTAACTATAATAGTGGGATTGTCCTTATGTCTTCATATCCAATATGCACATTACCAAATAACTTATTCAATAAATCTATACCAATCCTTACCCCTTTTATAAATTTATGGATCGATATATCTCCTTGATTATTCATATAGATAATCCTTTTGTGGGTTATTACCCATGAAGCCACGACTTTATTTAGAGTGTGTACCTCATACCAATTTTTGATGATGCTCTAGTTATACTCCACTTATGGTAGAGGTAGGTCATAATATATTTCAAAACTTGACCCCATAATGAAAGAAATGGGGATTCCCTAGTGTATGGATTTAAGTAGCCCATCCTCATATCTTGACATCTTGAAGATGCCATAAGCTAGGCATACACACAATATGACCTCTAGTTTTACTATGTCTTTATGAAGATCGACAACTTGGATTGCTAAGATATTAGAAGAAATCTAAATGACATTGGGAATGGTCTCAGAATCATCAAGGTCCTTGTCCTCTTCAACATTGTAATACACACTGCTATATTTTTTTATCCCTTGTGTCTATGGCATCTGGGATAAACTTCTTATCTTTAAAAATAACTGAATTGCCAAACTACAACAAGAAACCATCATTTCCATAGGGAATTCCCTTACCAAATGTTGAGTGTCATACTCAAGTAATTTTCATAGTATATTGGGTAGAAATTGACTTTCTCTTTTAATTTTTTGTAATTTCATAGCTCCAACAATGGCAGTCTAGTCATAATTCACAAAGAGTTCAAGCTTGGTAGGCTTGAGAATGTAGATAGTAGAGAGGTAAAACACTTAGGGATTAAAATGTGATTGTGAGTAGCTATATTCAAGTTGAGTATCCTTTAGAAGATTAATTTGATTAATGCAACATTGGTGGTAATTCTAGCTTGTACATCATTAATGATGATCCTGTCACCTTTGTATTCAAATCTTAGTGTTGATTTTCTTTTGATTTACCATAAATTCTAGCTTTAAAGGTAAAGGTTTCCATCTCTTGACATGTGGCATGCCACATCAGGTTTAGTTGGGTACACATAGGGCCTAAATGTGACTAGGCCACTTAGTTAGCTCAAATCTAGACATGTGGCATTTCCTAATTGCTCTTGGAATCTTAGAGGCCTTGTGTACAGTTGTTGGAAACATTATATCAAATAGCTCAGGGGTTTTTACATGTTCCCTCAAAAATATCTCATGGGACTTAGATCATATGGTATAGGTATACCCATGTGTCAATCTAAAATAAGTACATGGAATCATGTCATTGGTCCAGTAGATTCATTTCAAGTGTCATGCATGGAGTGTATTTTTATTAGCAAATAGTGTAACTAAAATTTCTAATAGGAAGATTTAGGGATTTGAATAAGCATTATGGTGATACGTGACACATTAAGGAGTGAATGTTTCCCTTATAATTCCATTTATAATTTTATCTTCCATAAGGCATCAAAAACTACTACCTTTAAATTGATGTTCACTTAAGGAAGTAGGTGGAATATCCCTGGTGAATCTTGTCTATGCATTTCAAATCAATTTCACAGTTAATTATCTGTTGTTTGAATGAAACTAGGAAAAAAATCATAATAAATTAAATATTCATACACGTAATTTATGTATTACAAGATGAATGTTTAACTAGAAATTGTTAAGAAGTATTAAATCAAAAATTTATGTAGCCAAGGGACTTATAAAGCTTGATACTTTGACATTTTGAAAAATTAAGATAATAACATCCCCATTATAGGAATAGAGGGGAGTTGAGCATCAAAACATACCTCTACACAAGCCAAGTAGTCTTGATCTATCTAAGTGAAGTCCAAGATCATAGGTTAAAACAAGTCTAGTATCTCCTAGATGAGCCTGCCATGCTTTGTGAGTACTAGCCTCAGTGCCTCCTCAATCACACCCACATTTTCTAACCTCTAGTTGGAAAATGCCATAATTCACATTACCTTATTAGTTTTCTTTACATTATCTATATCCTATTGTAATTTATTCATGATACCTTCATTTGTGCTCTGAACTTTTATTCAACCATAAAGGAGCCATTAGGTTTGGTCACCTTAGTGACCATGGCTTCTTTCAGCAGTAAAGTGATTTTGAATTCAATTTTCCCTAAGGATATATTTTCATCCTTTATTTAATCAAGACATATCTTCAAAGTCCTCCTCTTATTCATGAGTATGGTCTATGTTAGAATAATGTCTTCAAGTGGTAGAACCTTGAGGCCAGGGAATTTATTGCTTCTAATAACTCTAGCCAAGTTTGCTAGCTTGATGTCATAGAGTGTAAGCTTTTGGTCAAGTTTCATGACTATTCTAGATTACTAGATTCCATCTTATTTCATCTTCTTCATCACTTTATATAAGTTTTAAATACATTAATGATAGTGTATATTATTTAAATTAGAGTATTGTTTGGAACTATTGGCAATGCTTGTTCCTTTGGTCTTTTCAATTCCTATTGCATCCCCTTCATTAAGGAAATTATAGAATTTGGTTATGCTTAAACTAAGGATATCAGGTCCTCTACATATTATTGCACCTCTATAGGTAAATGACATTGTTTGGGTTACATTCCCTAAATCATCCTTAGGTAATACGATGAGTTTTTATGCCTTATAGCTATTACAATGTCCTGCCACTTTATGATTTTAGTTCTCCCCAGCTTATAAGGAGCCTTGTGGGGGACTATTTTATTTTTTTATTGAAGTTGATATCAATTCCATGTAGTATTTTATATTCCATATCCTCCTTAACTAGCTTCATTGGGACATACCTTGGAAATATAAGGGGATCCACCATTATCCCTTCCATCTAAATGATTGTGCAATTTGGATATATCTAAAAGCTTCCCATTTATTTCAATGTTTGTCTAACCACTAGAGGAGTCCTCAACATTTAACATTAAGTGGTTTATTTGTGTACAAAGGGTAGGAATATTTTTAAATTATATTGATGTGGTACTTGAAGTAGTGATGTGCATTATTGAGTATGTCTGGGGCACAACTTCATCTCGCATAGGAGACCATGAGTTCTGATCTAATTGGGCAGTCATGAAAATGGAATCCAATAAGTAACTCATTATTTATAATGGAACATCATTATTTAAATTATAATTCATATCAATGACTATATTATTTCTAATAATATCCCTAAGTGAGGGGATCTATTGATCCTCCATAATTATTTGTAATAGTGGGATAACTCTTATATCTTCATACCAAATGTGTACATTACCAAATATTATATTTAGTAGGGTGAGGCCAACATAGACTCCCTTTCTAAAATATTTAATGGGTATGTTCCCTTGGTCATCGATGAATACCACTCTAGTTGGGTTTATTATCCATGAAGCTAAGATTGTCTCTAGTTTGTGTTCTTCATACTAGTTATCAATGATGCTCTCATTGTAATCCAACTATGGTAGGGGCAGGTCAAAATATCTTTCAAATTTGGGCCTTGTAATGAAGGTAATGAGAAGTCCTTGGCTCATTTACTTGATCAATCCATCTTTGCATCTCAAATTCTTAAAGATGCCATTCACTAGGTCATTGCATGGTATGACCTCTAGTTTGGCTATGGCCTTGTGGAGATTGGAATTTTAGACTAAAATGATGTTTCAATCCAATTTAAGAATGTAGGGCAAGGTCTCAGTTTCATCAAGATACCTAGATCCTTCAACATTATACTAGATGTTGTTGTAATGCATGTCCACTGATTCTATGGCCTTAAGGTTGAACTCTATGTCCTTGTACACAATTGAATTAATGTATTGAAATAGAAAATTATCATTATAAAATGAAATTCTCTTAACCAAAGTAGAGGGTCCTACTTGTGCCATTTCTATGATATCTTGAGTAACAACTAACATCTTCTTATACTTATTTGTAATTTTTTAGCTCTAATAATAGTGGTTAGGTGCAATTTGTGAAGAACTTAAGCTTTGGTTTAATTGGGGATGTAGGTTTTAGAGAGAGAAAACACTTAGAGATTTGAATGCAAATGTAGGTTATAATAGCTGAGTTGAGTAGCCTTTTGAAGATTTATTTGATTAATTCAAGGTTTGATGGTAATTCTAGTTTGTGTTGCATTAATAGTGAGTTCATCAACTTTTCATATCTTCAATATATTGATTATGTCATTTAATTTCATTAGAATTTAAATTTATCACTAATTTTCCTTTGATTCACCATCAATTTTAGCTTTAAATCTAAAGTTTGTAACCTTTTAACATGTGACACCTTCTGATTACTCTCAGGGGTTCTCAAAATGCAGATTAGTGATGACTTTTTTGTACTATTCCATGTGGTATATTTCTATTCATGGCGAGCTCTTGGGCAAGGCCCTCTAATTTTGGTTTGTTGTGGGGGTGCCACACATCATTCTTATAGGAAATCAAAGTTGGCATTAGGGTTTTTGTCAAATAAAAAAGTGCCATGGTTTTATCAAATCCCTTGCAAGGACCTTTACAATACATATGGAAGGTATTCCAAGGCCCTTCGAGGTATCTCTTAGGAGATACCTTGAAATAAAATTCCAATCATGTGCATGTTCAAGGTATATCCTAAGAGATACCTTAAAAGAAAATTCTAATCATATGCATTAGGGTTCTTGCCAAATAAAAAGGTTCCATAGTTATATCAAATCCCTTGCAAGGACCTTTTTAATTAACATATAACGTATTCCAAGGCCCTTCGAGGGATCGCCTAGGAGATACCTTGAAATAAAATTCCAATCACGCGTATGTTCAAGGTATCTCCTAGGAGATACCTTGAAAGAAAATTCCAATCATGTGCATGTTCCATATATCTCTTAAGAGATACCTCAAAATAAAATTTTCAATTATGTGTATGTTCAAGGTATCTCTTAGGAAGTACGTAGAAATAAAATTCCAATTATGTGCATGTTCAAGGTATCTATGACAAGACCCTTTGAAATTAATACAAGCCCTTTCAAGGTAATCTCCTAGGAAATACTTTGAAATAAAATTTCAACTATGTATATGTTTAAGGTATCTATTAGGAGAACCCTTGAAGGTACTACAAGACCCTTCAAGGTATCTCCTAGAAGATAAATTAAAGGACATTATAGTACCTTTAAGGTATTTCTTAAGAGATACCTTTTAGACATACATAAAGGTATCCTTAAAGGTATTAAAATTCCCTCTAAGGTATCTCTATATATTACGATAACCCTTAAAGGTACTACAAGAGCCTTCAAGGTATCTTCTAGAAGATACCTTGAGGGGCATTAGAGTACCTTCAAGGATACTTTGAAGGTATCTCTTATATTTGAGTTGGTATCAATATTCTTTCCAAATAAAAAGGTGCCATGGTTGTATCAAATCCCTTACAAGGACATTGCAATCAACATGTAAGGTATTCCAAAGCCCTTCGAGGTATCTCTTAGTAGATACCTTGAAAGAAAATTCTAATCTTGTGCATTAATAACATTAGTCCATAAAATGTATAATACCATGCTTTGTTCTTCTAATTGTAGAGGGTAAGGAGCAATCCAATTCAAAATTTTATCATACAAATAGAAGGTTCAACAAAAAAGGACAAAATTTAAAAGTGAGCCCCCATTTCTTGAAGAAGAAAAGGGGGATGTTGGGTATAATAGTATCTATTAGGAGAACCCTTTAAGATAATACAAGACCCCTCAAGGTATATCCTAAAATATACTATTGTCATCAAATTGTGCAACCTAGGATACTCTATGAAGCTCCTACAATTTGATGCAACATGGAATCATCTCTCAAGTTTATGGGAACTTGTAAGAGAGATGAATCTCTAGATTATGAGGGATAGCTCCCTAGATTTTTTCTTTAAGTGCTTATCACCTAATTTAATAGTTATTTATAGGAAAAGGGTTAGGATTTTTCATGAAAAGGAAACTACACTAAAGAGGTGATACACCAAGACATATCCCACAGACCATCACACTCATACTAAGCAACAAAGCTTTTGAAGACCAATTATAGGCATTAAAGGATCCTAACATAGTGCTTCAATGTGAAGGTAGGCACACATAGGATAATCAACAAGATAATTGATCTAGGGGTAGATTTCACACCATATAAACAATTTCATACTTGAAGAGGAGCTTAGTACATTCATACACTTCACATGACCTATTAAAATCATAAGTCTTGCTTAAACATGAAGGATCAAGAGGAGTAAGGATGACACTATCACTTAGCTCCACTATACATCACTCACACACTTATAAAAAATGTTCTTAACTTATAATAAGACTTGTATTCAATGTTGAAAGACAAAATTCAATGACATACTAGTAGGGCCTCGCCATACTAGCTATGGTCTCCTTTACAATAGCCAAGATGGCTTACATTTATAGAATTTGGAAGAAAAAAGAGAGAAGTTAAAGAGGCATAAGGATAAGTTTAAAAATGTGAAAATCAATTAAAAACATATAAATCAGTTGGAAAAGGAGTTATGAAACTGATTTTCATATCATTCTATCCTAAATTAGCCTCTTCTCCAAGTGTGGCATAACAATCTCCTCAATCATTCTCTCTTGTGAAACTAACTTCATGATGGGGTTTCAAGAACACTGTAAAGAAGGTTAGGGACAAGTGTTGGATGTAAATTAAGTGGAAGATAGATCAAGTAACTTATGTAGATATGTGTCAATCCCAAATTGAGCACCTTCCTTGATGTGTCATTGAAACTCTTCCACAAACATCTTTGAGTGTTGAAACTCCTTCTTGACAAGTGGAAAAAGGAAAGAGTTTGATCATGAGGTATCTTGGATAATTAAATTTTCATCCCAAGGACACTTGGAAACCTTCTTGAAGCATCTCAAATAGTTACATCACCTGCAATCATCAATTCCTCTCTTAGGTGTCACAAGGCCTCTTTGTCTCATTAGGCCTAATTTGGCCAAAATAGATAAAATTTGGATTTAGATCAATTTGTGCAAGAATTATTCATGGAAGGCCTATTTTCATCATATAGGACTAAAAACAATCCATTTGGAATCAGAAATATTTCACCAAAATCCCATTTTTCCTATAGAGCCTTCACTAGGCCTTGTCTTCTTGTAGTCTTATTTTTTCATAAATCCACTTGTATAGGAGAATGCATAGACTTACAAGACTAAGTGAGACAATTTTTGATTACCCTTTTCCCTCATTGTGCTTTGTGACAAGTTTCATGGTTCAACACCTAAGGCAAGTTTTTTTTTTAGATCCATTAGTCCTCCCAATTAGGCCTTTTGAGCCTAGAAGACTAAAAATGCCTATTTTGTGCTCCCGTACATGTGAAATATAAAATTAAATTATGATTAAATTTTTTCCTCTCATCAAAATTCCTCATGTTAAATTTGAGCTCTTGATAATTTGTACACACCCCTATTCTAACATTAAATTCTCCTTTGTGGCCTATTTTGTATAACCCTATACTTGTAGGTATGAACTAGTGGCATGAGATGAACCTCAAGAGAGACCTATAAAACATCTTGATGAGTTAAAATATTGAAACATCCATTTGATTTCCTTCATTTTCCTTTCCTTCTCATCAGGTTCAAAACAATCTTCTTGGAGGGTTTGGAGTGCATTAGCCCTTAAGGGATTGTTCATAAAGGATGCAAGTTGGAGATTTGAACTAATGGAACAAAATTAAATATAAGGACCCCCTATAACTATTATCAATTTCTCAAGCTTCCATGAAAACTATCCATATATTACTGAGCTCTTGAAGTTGCTTCTTGGGTTGGGAATGAGTGATTTACACACTCCTAAGTGAGATTTGGATCCAACTGACCAATTTTGGGATTTATTTTGCAATGTGATTATTTTAATACTTCATATTCACCTATATTAATATGACCCAAGTCATTAGGGTGATTTTCAAAGGATATAACTTGAAGTGACCTTGCATTTGGCATTGGATTTGCATGTTCCCATCATTAGGTCTATCTGTAGACCTTCTAGTCTAGACCATTTTGCCTGCATCCCAACCTTATAGAATTGTTTATAAAATTTATCCATGTTTACCCTAGCTATTTAAATCTTTTTAAATTATACAATTTATCTTTGGTTTTCCATTCCAACTATTTTCCCTAAAACTATCATCTCCATGCCTAAGAAAATTGCCCCTGCTTTGAGATAGAATAGGGGTATATTATCTTGTTTTTTTCACCAAAATAATTATTGGAAGATGTTTCTAAACTCTCAAGGGTAATTTTTACCAAATTTTATCCTTTAACTCCAAGGACTTGTCACCTAAATATCACTATTTCTACGATAGACCTTCTCTAGGCAAGCTATATGTAGGGTAGGTAGGGTATTGGTTGTGCTTGTAGCAAATGAAGGTCATATTTTGATTTTTAATGAAATATAAGGGTAATTAATACATCCAATAGTGTATTTAAACCATTTTATAGTCTATTTTTCCCTCAAACACGTCCATGCCTTTAGAAACCATCAACTAGGCCACTAACTGTTTATTGAGGAATCACTATTTAAGGTGTTAATTGTAAGTGATTATGGTGGTGTTTAGGTATTTAAGGACACAATACCACCTATTTTATGTTTAAAATATTATATTAGTTATCATCCATCATATTTTACAAATTTATCTCCATTCCTTACACCAATGCATCCCTTATGCTCAAGGCTAGGCCACTGCCTATGTGGACTAAGATTGCCCCTTAAGACCTACTTGTAGGTGGTTTGAGTTTTGTCCTAGGTTAATATATATCTAAAATAAATTAATTATGGTTATTTTTATTAATTAGATACATTTTATTACTCTTAAACCATATATTCTCTTCTCTTTATACATGATATCATTTGATTCCCAAACCTAGTCTTTTCTGCCTATTTGGACTGAGACAATCCTATAGGTTTCCATGTAGATATTTATCTTCAAAGAGTTTATAAAACCTATTATTATCCTATTATAATAATATTACCATTGTATTTATCACTTATGTCCCATTTAATGACTCTAATACATCACTTAAACATCAATATTTGTTATTTGGTTGAGACAATCCAATTTGACCCTTACTTGCAGGGGTTTGGGGATGGTCATGAGTATGAAATAGGTCTTGAATGATGATTTATAAAATTATTTAGGCATTAAAATCCATTAGTCCCTAATTTTACCTTTACTCAACTTGAAAGTGACTTAAAACTTCTTCAAAATCCATGATCTCACTCCACTACCTGTTTTAGTTGTAGGTGGCTAATTGGAAGCATATGTACAGACTGTGGGATGGTTATGTAGGGTATATCAAGGTTAATTTGCTTCTTTGATGCTCTTATAAGTGATTTATGTTCTTAAAGCCAAATGGAACCACTTAAAACATGAATGTATGCCTCATTTTTTTCTAACCATCAAAAGGCCATTTGAAACCTTACTAACCTGTAGATGTTACTGATTTGTTTCAGTGTGTTTATAGGCATTTTTAAGAACTTGTTTTACCCTCTCCACTTTTTCTCATTATTTGAAACTTGGCACACTTATTTTACATGTATATGGATAAAAATCTAATTCATAATGAGTGAATAAAAGTTAGAACATAATTGTTAAAAAAAATTTCCAAAGAGATAGGAGCTCTATTTTGACAAAATTGGGATAGTAGGCCAAAACTTAGTCCTCTTTAATTTGAATGGTTATTAAACACCAAATTAATAAAAAAATGTCTCAAAAATTTTACCAATCTATCATACACCTCATACTCTTCATGAATATCACAACTTGTCTACCCTTCCTCTGTACATATCCTCTAAACTCTATAAATAACACATGTAGGCGTATACATTTGACTGCATGTGAGGCAAAGAGGGGGATTTTGGCAATGGTATGTTTTAGATTAAGGTAGAAATAGGTTTTGAAGGGACCCTAAAACCCTTTAACAGTTAAAAAAGATAAAGCATTACCGTGCATCAGGATAAGCAATCCTTAAACCTACTAAGAAGTAGCAACAAGAACAGATTATATAGAGACAACCTCAGAAACTAGTTTGTAATCATCCCCCTAAAGTCCCAAATGAAGATCTAATATCTTTCTTTTAGGGGTAAAATCTAGAATAGTTGCCTGCCTACCATCAGCAATATTCTGCATACTTTCTAGCTCTCTAGTTTTCCTAGTGGGTCTTCTTCCTGGTTTGTCAGGCAAACCAACATCTGGCTTAACCTTAAAATGCTGTTCATCTCTTTTTCCATATTTAACTAGATTAGAAGCAACATGTTTCACCTTAGTATGCTGGTCTTTTTTGCTACTTCTTGTTTTTACCCCCTTGGTATTGGTCTTCTTTTCAACCCTTTTTCTTTGGTTTAGAATTTGCTTTAAGTTTTCTCCGTTATCATACATAGGAGGCTCATTCACAGGGGATTCATTATCATCCATAATCTCCTTAGACTGAGAAAAAAGGTCTCCTTCCTCTAAATTTTTTCCATCTTCAGCCAAGAATTCACCTTCTTTTAGCACATTTTTATCAACAACATCTCTCCATCGATCTTCTATCCTTTGGTAGGAAACAATTTGGTTTGATAGATCTGTTAAGTCTTCTATTCTTTGTACAGGTATTATGGATTCTGGTTGTAGCCCATATCCTTCTTTCACCGAATTTTCTTCCTCAAGAGGAAGCTCTTTATCTACCTCAGTATGTTTGACATTAGGATCTTGAGAAGAAGGTTCTTTTTCCACCTCAGGTTGTAGAGCTTTAGCATCTTCATTATTCTATTGTTCTTGTCGATGATCTGCTTTGGGTTTCCAAACTTTCTTTTGCTGCATCTTGGTCTTTCTCCCTTCCAGAACACTACTAGAGTGATTTTTACTTTTGTTAAGGCAGTTTCTGACCAGATGCCCCTATTTCTTACAAGCATAACAAGAGTTGGGCAAGTCTTCAAAAAAGATCCTTTGAGTTTTTTTACCAAACTTTGATATTAGATCCACTTTTTCTGGAAGATGATTCAAGTCTACCACTTTAACATAAAGTCTGGCACTTTGAAGTTTGGATCTGGTAGCTGTTGTATTATCCACTACCACAAGTTCACCAAAAGAACTGGCAATTCCTTTAAAAATGTCCTCATTCCAAAATTCTAACAGGAGGCCAAGAAGTCTTACCCAGATGGGAGTGGATAAGAAAAATGAATCTGAGAGATCCATGTTAGGCTCCCAAATTTTAATAGTGAGAGAGCATTTACCGAAAGACCACGGTCCTCCACACAGAACCATATTCATGTCTTCCTTACAATTGAATGTAAACAAGAAGAAACCATTCAACATTGGAGCCATATCTACCTCTCCTCTAATAACCCATTTCCTTTTAACCATTTTTATAAGAGATTCAAGATCTGGTCTTGCTCCAAGAAATTTACCCACTAGAGTGAAATCCATTGAAGACATAGTAAAATCTATTAAAGGATCTGGAATAAAAAATTGAAACTCACCTTTTTCCTAGCAAGACTTAGCATTCACTGGTGGGAAAGAGATTTTTCCATTGGGTTTCTTGCCGAACAGAGATGACCACTTCCTCTATTCTGAATGCTCTGCCTTCAGCGCTTCTGGGGAATTTTCCTTCTTAAAATCAACCTTTTTTTCTCCTTTTCATGCTCCTACCCCCACACAGTAGGAAGAGAATCCCATTGGGAGGCACAGATCTCACAAAAAGGGTCAAATCTGCTTGAAGGTTTACCATTATTTTTATCAGACCCAACATTCTTCTCAACTCCTCCTGCTGTTCCTCCAGGATCTGTTTCTCTTGCCTAGTTTTCCACTACTAGTTTTCCACATACATGCATTCCATTGGTTTCTAGGTCTAAAAGGGCACCTTTTGCTTGCTACCCATCACTTTCAAATTCTGGAAACTCCTTCTACTTGCTGCCCGTCGCTTTCAAATTTTGCTTGCCGCCCATGCCCTCCCGTTTGGCAATGGTATGTTGTTATAGGCTTCTTATCGATTAAAATTCAATATTAACCTTCAAAATAGGTGACTTATATATATAAACCTTTGAGAACAAACTCCAAAACACCCTCCATTATGTTGTAAGCACGTACCAAGCACCTATAGGTGTAGAGAGAAGACAGTGACAAACACAAGCAAGTCTAAAAGGAACTTATGAATCCATGGGACCTATAAAACTAGGAGATTTATGGAAAACCCATTGAGAGGCTCTAAGAAACACATAAATCCACTTTACTTATTGGATCAAATCAAAATCTTCTAAAATAATTGCAAATAGTGACCCCTTCATAGATGCACAAGCATAAAAAGCTACCTAAAGTCAAATTAATTGTTAATAAATGAGGAGGAACCTAGTTAGAAATTATTGTTATGAAATTGAATTGAACTTATAGTACTATCCACCCCTAGAATCACTCTTTCCAATTCCACTTATAGCTTCCATAGTGAGTGCTTGAACTTGCCCTTCCTTAGCTTGCCAAGTGAAAATGGAGGACAACAAGTTTGAAATGGATATTATATGAAATTTTATGCAAAAAAACTTGTAAATGACCTGTGGGGAGGTGAAGAGTCACTCTACCATGTTTTTAACTGATGGTGGACTTGAGAAATCCATACAAGTACCTAAAAACTCCTATTTTTAGGAAAAACTACCGTTTCATGATCATAACAGACTTTTAAGTATCCCCTGATTTATTATGATGTGATTTGACCTTATACATGTTTATATTAACCTTTATGACATATTTTATAACTCCCACCATCTATACAAGTCAATTAATTAGCTAAAGAAGTGGCTGGATGACCCTTTTAACACCTTAAACCTAGCAAGTGGTCAATTTATGACTTGTAAACACATTAAAACCTATCAAAGGCCATTTTAAGACATTTAAAAAATAAATTGAGCCTTTGAATAAGTTTTAACATAGTTGACCAATGTTGGCTTTTGTTGACTAGGCCAGTACAAAGAGAATGGGTTTCAGCAAGGACTAGGGAAAGGTCAAGCGATACATGTAGGACAATAGATGACCACATAGGACACATTAATATTTATATAAAAGTTTAAAATAGTAAGGGTTGACCCAAATTTGACTTGGGGTCAAATTTTTCCTATAGATACCTTGAAGGGAATTGTATTACCTTTAAGGCTACCTTCATTTTCAAACATGCATAAAGGTATCCTTGAAGGTATTACAAGGCCCTCCAAGTTATATCTATCTAATAGGAAAACCATTGAAGGTAATACAAGACCCTTCAAGTTATCTCTTAGAAGATACCTTGAAGGGAATTTTAGTACCTTCAAGGCTATCATGAAGGTATCTCTTAAGAGATACCTTTCAAACATGCATAAAGGTATCCTTGAAGGTACTATAAGGCCGTCCAAGGTATCTCTATCTACCTTGAAGGTATATCCTAAGAGATACCTTTAAAACATGCATAAAATTATCTTCAAAGTTATTACAAGGCCTTACAAGATATCTTTATCTACTAAGAGAACCCTTGAAGGTACTGCAAGACCCTTCAAGGTATCTCCTAGAATATACCTTAAAGGGAATTGTAGTACCTTCATGGATAACTTAAAGGTATCTTCTAAGAGATACCTTTCAAACATGCATAAAGGTACCATTGAAAGTATTACAAGGCCCTCTAAGGTATCTCATAATAGATATATTGAAAGATAATTCTAGTCATGTGCATTTTTAAGGTATCTACTAGGATACCCCTTGAAGGTACTACAATCTCTTTCAAGGTATATCTTAGAAGATACCTTAAAGGACATTATAGTACCTTCAAGGGTACCTTAACACATGTTTGAAAGTATCTCCCATGAGATAAATTATACCTTTCAAACATGCACTAGGGTAAACTTGAAGGTACTAAAAATCCCTTCAAGGTATCTTCTCGAAGATACCTTGAAATAAAATTCCAATCATGTGCATGTTGAAGGAATGTTAATAGATTTTCTTAGAAATTCTCCAAAATAAGCAAATTATAGGGATAAATTATGCAACAAGAAGTGAAAAAGAATCATTATAGCATGAGTGAATTTGTAAAATCTTCAATTTTATACACATTAGAAAATATAAAGATAAGTTAAAATGGAGTTAATAATTATAAAACATAAACAACATAATACAACATGAAACAAAATAGAGTAAACACTGTGCACTAGGCATATGTAAAATAATCTTGGGAAAACCATAAAAAATATAGTATATTAATCTCTATCACACATCAAAACAATATTACACTACATCAGAGAACTATATATAGATTTTTACATAGCTCTATCTCTTCACATTACAACTTTCCAATGTACAAAAAGAAAAGATTCATGACATTCTTATATCTATTGCTTGGATAACAAGGCCAAAGACATCCAAAAGATCATATAGATGATAAAATGATACCATGTACACATGTGTCCATACATTATAGAAGTGAAATTTTATGAGGCCCTTCTCCACATCCAATACTTTCCCATACTTAAACTATTATTTGGTCTTGAGATAAAATTTGAATTCTGATCTCAATGAAAGCTAGAAAAGATTAGCATTTCACAAAAGTGGCAGTAATCACTTTAGGTTCTATTTACCAATTTAAACCCATAGTGTACTACTTAGCCACCTTTTTAGGTTTTCAACTAATTATCTTACTTGCCTACCACCCATTGCAATTTTCCATAGACTAGCTTGACCAGGTGGCCATCTAGGTTAGGGGTATTCAACTAACCTGGCCCCACTCCAAATGATTACGACTATGTTAAAAAGCATTATTTTTTTATTAAAATAAAAAACTCGAATATCACATTTACCTATTTTGGAGGTGGTGCCAAAGTTTGGATAGGTGACTATGTAGGTTGTGGCTACCTAGACTATGCCTTTGTATCCATCTTTCTCTTCTACGAAATTACTTTGAGCTCATGTGGTAGAATGAACTTAACCAGGTGGCCATCTAGGTTAGGAGTATTCAAGCAACTTGGATCCACTCCAAATGATTATTACTATGTTAAAAAGCATATTTTTTTTAATTAAACTACAAAACTTGAACTGTACACTTACCTATTATGGAGGTGGTGCCAAAGTTTGGCTAGGTGACTGTGTAGGTTATGGCTGCCTGGACTATGCCTTTGTATCCATTTTTCTATTCTAAAAAATTAATTTGAGATTATGTGGTGGAATGAACTTAGGTTCATCTATGATATACACAATAGCTGGTTTAACCTATGAGAGTTCATGATTAAGCATTTTCCAACTATCAAGTACATCATGCACCATGGTAAGCAAAATGCGTAGTGGAATCAAAATGACCATCAAATTATGCACATATTATTATAAAATGATAAGTAAGTCTCTAAAATTTGATATCTTATACTAGATATTTGACACAATATCATCTAACCTATCTACTATCATTTGGGGTTGAATAGACATAAATGTGTTGTGCATTATCTCATTCTACCAGACCTAGAGCTTCTTCATCATAGTATCCTTGACATTCAAAAACTATTGAAATGCATCATTTATATTTCTCTAGTAGCCATTTGATCATTCATTATAGCTTTATATTTACCCACCTTTACAAACTTTGGTTTAGTATAATCCAAAGATTTGTCAAGGTGTTGCCTCCAACCAAGTATTCCTTATCCAATCTAGTTATCCTGATGCGTAGAAGTATCTAAGACCTATACATATTCCTCTAGTAGTTTGTAAATGACTTATGTTTTAGAGAAAATATCCTACCCTTGGGTGCATAGTTTATGTGATCTCAAACAATAATTTCTTAGCTAAGTCAACAATGTAGTGAGTTGTTTGTCCTTGGACATTACTTTATCACCAAGGACTTGTGCAACTAGAGTAGGAAAAGTAGCATTAATTAGCTATCTATCCTTAGAAATTTTATTTTTTACTTCCACTTTCTCCTGATGTAGTCAAAAAATAATATGTCTTAAGTCCAAATCCTTTTGCACAATGGATTTTTGGAATGCATCTTCTCTTTCAATTTGCTTGGACAATGACAACTGTGAAACATCCAAAGGCATCTCCAGGTAAGTGGAAGCAAGCATGGTGGATGTCATTTGGACTATGGTAGGAGATGTCATAAATTAATCCAATGGAAGTAATAAATTGTTGTAATGAGATGATGTGATAGGGAAATATCAAAACCATTGGCTAGAGGGGAGAGATTTTGATAATGAAGTCTCCTCTAGTGCACCTAATTAGGTCACATCCTTATGAGATGTTGTGTGTTTTACTTTTTCCTTTTACTTAGCTTTCTTTTCTTTCACAATATGTACCTCTACATGATTTGATTTTACCTTTTCTTCAGCTTGAGCTTTGGCTGCAACCTCAATTTAAATTTAGGCTACCTCCTCAGCCTTGGCTCTAGCCACAATTTTGGCCTTGGCATCTACCTTAGCCTTAGCTTCAACATCAACCTCCACTTTAGCTTTGGCAATAGCATCAACTTTTTCCTTGGTATCTTGCACCACTACCTCATGCTTGGCTTCCTCCTCTTTTTGGAACTATTATTTGGTATATTTATGTCACACCTCTTATTCTATTTGCTTTTTTCTCTACATAGATTTCACCTCTGCATACTTACGTACTACCTCTTTTTGATCCCTTCTCTTCCTTTTGTCTTCTACTTCCTTAGCTTTATTTCTTTCAACCCAAGCTTCTTCAGCCTTCTTTTTATCAAACTTAGCTTATTTAAAATTGTTGTGTTTTTCTTCTTCTTTGGCATGCTATTTATCCTGTTCCTATTGTGCATATTAGGATTACTATGTAGCTAATTATTCCATGGCATCTTTATTCTTCTCTGATTTTTTCTTTTTCCTCTCTTCATTATTTGTAGCCTCCTCCTCATGATCTAGGGTATCCTACATAGCACCCATTTATTCTACTAGATTTGGCAAAGTGGTATCTAGAAATCCCTTCATTAAATATACATTCTCTATTTCCATATCAGATTATGAGTGCTCCAAATATTTAGATTCAATAACCACACCTTTATGCATGCAAATATTTCTCGACTCAACTAGAGGGATAAGTGTATCCTTGTGTCTCCTCATGTCCCTAAACTTCACCTAATGGGCACTACTTGTTATGGCTAGCTCTCCTAAAGATACCATATGTCCTTATATAGTGGTTGAAGGCCTCACCTGATGATGAGTACATTGTTTATAAATTAGTGGTCGTATCAGGCTCCCTTCCTATGGTAGAACTACAATGTAGATAGATGATGAATTGACTTCTATATATTTTAGGAAAACTTATACCATAAAATCATAATGATATTCTTCTTGACCTATAGTATCCACAATAATAGAGGGAGGGGGTTGCATAATGTTGATCACATGATCACTACTTACCTTATTCTTCACTTGGTAAATGCACGTTGCTTTCTAGAAAATAAACTCCTTCTCCTCCTTATCATAGAACTTTTGGCTGATGTCTTCGATCATGCATTGAAGAAATTCCTATTCATCAACCCCCAAAATTACAAGATCACACTCATAAGTTATTGTTGGCACATGTGGGTTATCCAACTAAGACTTGATTTGCTTTATTCTCTTTTTGGCTAGTGGTGTTGAGTCTCTCTATGCAGATCCCTTATATTTTCCTTTTTCTTATTATGGGAGAGCTATAAACTATTGTGTTGAGGCCTATGGTTATGGAGCTAGCTATAGTTCTTCTTGCACTTTGTCATATTGTCGTGCACTTGGAGGGATGGTTTGAATAGGCTACATTGATGTCATGACTAGGGATATTTGCCTCTATACTTTGGTTTATGATTTAACCATTATGATGAAAAATGGCATTACAATCATAGTTATCATGGTTAACTCATGTACCTTGATTTGAGTACCATTGTACAACTTAGTTACCAATGCATGTTACCCCAAATATTACATGACATCCTATAGAATTCAAGGGTGTGACCTGATAAAAACTAGATCCTCAAGCCATCATGTGTTAAACCACCCTAATTACCCATTATAGTACCCTATCTTAGTCCAAGTGATGCCTATGAGGGTAGTATCAGACCAAAAGTCCATAGTAACATTAACTTAGCTTAGCAGGGACTCCCATTGGTGAAGCATAAAAATAAAACCAAAAATTGATATTGGAAATTTTGTGAGCTACCTAAAATTACCTTGTATATATTAGTGGTAAGATTACATGTAAGAAACTTAAGCCAATTGAAGTTCTTATTCAGGTGTATCATGTGATACACAATGTCAATTACTCCTTTTGTTGCATGTTTGGCCTACTTCATTATTTGACAAAACCTATTTGTAATACACTCTACCAAAATATGCATTGAAACATCCTTAATGGATTCAATTGGGGTTATTATATCTACCCTAGTGGGAAAATTATCCCAAACAAATGAATGAATTGGTGGTGCAGTGTACTTGTATGGAAATAAGGATTTTCCACAATTTGAGAGGCCTATAGCTCTCATCATGGTCTACACATTGATATAAATGGTGATATATCTCAAAAAATGGATATCCCCATCACTATATCTAATTAATAAGGTATACATGACCTCATATAGTTGCCTTAATGTAGGTAACTTGATTATCCTCTTTACATTAGAACCCTGAAGCGGATGTTGAAATTCAAGAGCTCTTGCTTGTGCACTTGGTTGTTTTGATGGGGTGAAGAGAGTAACTTAGAATATTTACACAAAGTCAAAGGGATGTAATTCATTGAATTTGGTTTTTCAAATTCCTATCCCAATCCCCATTTCTTCCTTATGCACATCTATGAGCAGGATCAACAACTTGCTCATATCCCTAACTAAACCTATAATATGTGTTGTTTGATTACCTTATTCTACCACAATCTAGGTATTAATTTTTTTACATAGGAGTATATCAAGAACATATACTAGAATATTCTTATTCTCCAGAGTACGTAATATTTTGGCATTGTTCATCCTTTTTATTTTATGTATTTTAGCATCCAATTTGCTCTTACCAACCTATTTAAATGCACTAACTACCTGTGCATGAGTGTTCTTCCTCATATTTAATATTTAAGATTTGATAGTGACCTTTTTTGTCTCCTAAAAATTTAAATTACCCCATAGCATGTGTTTGATGTGACACTATGTCATTTTGTGTAGCCACTTTGTTTAATGAATCCCCCTGTAGCATCCCAACTCAATTTGCCTCAAACAAGATGTAATATTTTGAAATTCCATGTCATTAATGGTCTTACATGACCATTAGCAATCCTTATGCCATACCTATCTTGTCTCCACCACTTTCCAAAAATTAATTTGAGATCCATGTACTTTTTTTACCAGATTGCTCCTTAATCTCCATCTTTGACAAAGTACACATAATGATATTTTACATTTTAGAGCAATTTATTAAATGCATTTAATAAGTTGTACTATGTAGGTTTGGGACTTGGTTTTATTTATAAATATTGTTTTGGATATTAATTTTATATTTTTGTTCATTATTAAAAATTTTTGGGACTTGTTTATCAAACATTTTGCTCAAAACCTATTTTTTGGAAACTTTGTGATTCAGGGTTTTTGCCTAGAACTTCTTGGAAACTTTGAGCTTCAGGTATTTTGATTGATAGTTGTTTGTTAGACATTTTTTTTGAACATTTTTCAAAAGGATTTTATTTTTTTCAATACTTTGATATTAGAACTTTAAATTCATAGGATCTATTTGGACATTTTGTTCAAAAATTATTCAAAAGGATTTGGTCTTTAGACATTTTCTATTTTTAGATGTTATGATGTGAGATTAAAGGTAGTAAGGATTAAGCCTATATCAATTTATACATCTTAGAAATATGGTTTCATTCAAATCTTTTATCACTATGTTACCCTATTATGAGACTTATTGAATAATGTAGGGTCTTTTCCATCTACTATGCATCTTCCCTGAAAATGCTTTGAACCTGCTATCATATAATAACATTACCTCTTCCAGATTAAAATCTTTAAATCCCAAGTTAAGATCATGAAATGCCTTGTGAATCCATGTTTAAATAAGTCTTAAAATAATCAATTCATGATTGATGAATATAAAATGCATTTCAACTTTAGAAAGTGTTTTGTTTATTATTTTTGAATATCTTTGCACATTCACTCATATAACCATAACTCAACTGTCCCCCACACACAAAGGTTATATCAAATCCATTAAAATAACATTTGAAATCAACTTTGAGGGTATTACAAGGCCCTTCAATATATCCCTTATGAGATACCTTGAAATAAAATTTCAATCATGTGCATGTTCGAAGTATCTACTAGGAGAACCCTTGAAGGTATTATAAGACCCTTAAAGGTATCTCTTAGAAGATACCTTGAAGGGCATTGTATTACCTTCAAGGTTAAATTAAAATTATATCCTAGGAGATACATTTCAAACATGAATAAGGTTACCCTTGAAGGTATTATAAGGCCCTTCAAGGTATCTCTTAGAAGATACTCTAAAAAAATTCCAATTGTGTACATGTTCAAGGTGGATACTAGGAGACCCATCAAAGGTATTACAAGGCTCTTCAAGGTATCTCCAAGGATATACCTTGAAATAAATTCCAATCATATGCATGTTCAATGTATCTCCTAAAAGAATCCTTGAATTTCATTGTAATACCTTCAAGGGTACCTTGAAGGTATCTCCTAGGTGATACCTTTCAAACATGTAGAAGGTACCCTTAAAGGTATTACAATGCACTTCAAGATACCTCCCAAAGTATAAATTATCTTTGAAAAATATTATTACATAAATAGTCACTAATATATAATATTTATCATCACAATGAAATCCAAGCTCCACTGCATGAAAAGTTTGTTAGTTATAATCAATTTCAATGGAATGGTTGAATTTTTTCTCTTTCTAGAGAATAATTGGCATTGATGGAATTTCCTCACCACTTGATATCAATATAAAAGCATAGTCATCTAATAATATCCCATGCACATTATCTTCCTTGGTTCTAAGATTTTATAAATTTCACTCAAGAGTGACATTTTCTTGAAGACATCATCTAAACACTACTTACAAGGGATTGGGTTGGATAAATCAACTAACAATAATCTTATAAAGTTGATCAAGATGATGGGTGTCAATCAAAAATGGGAGTGACATATGAATCTAAACATGGCTTTGTGTGCTAAATTAATTACTCCCCAGCATAATTTAAAGACATCCCCATATGAACTAGTATACAGGAAAGATGTGATCATGCCCATTGTGATGGAATTCCTTCTCTACAATTTGTTGAAATTAGTTGTATGTATCCTATTGGGAGAGAATTAAGAATGCAGCCTCAAACTTGAAACCAATACTTGGGTTCATTGTAGACTCACAAAAAAATTGAGCACATAGGTGAGTGTATCTATGGACTAGGTCCTTGCCTTCATTTCCCTTAAGGTTCAAGATTCATAGCTCCTCATCCAAAAGGTGTATAATGTGAAAGATGAGATGCTCTAAGAAGTAGGGTTGGTTGATAGAAAGTAAGTAATGACGAAGGTGAATGAATTCTTGAGATGTAGCATGGTAGCATCAAAATGCAAGGCATTTTTGGACGCCTTAGAGAAGGTGGTGTGAGATATAAAGGGGCATATTGAGCAACTGGTCCAGTTGGGACTCCCTTCAAGATTCCTTGAAAACAACATAGTCCTCTTAGAGGACAAGATAAAAGATATGTTGACCAAAAAGAAGAATGACCAAACCATCATTGTGGCTCTTAGTCAAACACCAAACATCTCTAAAGTGGAGACCATTTTACAATATCTTGCCTATCTTGAGTTCTAGATGTAGGTGGTAGTGTAAGGCTTAAGCACCATCTCCTTTAAGGAGATCACTGATTTGGATAGAGCCTTCAAAGCTCTAAAAAATAAAAATCAGCCTAAGAAGGAAGTGTGGATGCCTTTGAAGGCCACTATTTAGAAGTTGTAAGTTTGGTAGGCCTCACCCCTTTTGTAGTGTTACTTTGATTGGTTTGTGAAACCATAAATTTTGGGTTCTTCCATCTATAGGTGGATTCCCTTGTAAGTCACTAGGAATTATGGATTGTAATCCATATTTTGAAGTTTTAGGATAGTTATCCTTTCATCATAGATGTGCTCTATGAAATTGACAGGTGGTGTATCAGCCTTTGCTTTCTTGGGTTCCCCTTCTTCATTTTTGGCTAAGTTTTGGTCCCTTCCACTGATGATGCATGTCATCATGGCACTCTTCAAGAAATAAGGGAGTTCTTATTCAAATAAAAGGAAGGCCATTGGTCGATAGAAGTGGGCCTCATTTCTAATAAGAATTCTAGAGGCATTTTAAAGGGAGACATGAAACATCATAATGTTTCTTACATATTTCTAAAATTTTGTGCTTAAAGTTCAATCTGTTAGTCTTTGGGTAAATGAGATTGAGGTACTTGGCATAATCATGGAGAGTTGCTCACTTGATGAACTTGAAATATTTTTTGAGTGTTGAAATATTGTAGGTTCATGGGTGCATGCCACATGCACTTTATTAGTGAAAAATGAATTCTTAAGCTTAATGTAATAGGTACCCTTAAAGATATTATAAGGCCCTTCATGATATCACCTAGTAGTGCCTTCAAACCTTCAAGGGTACCCATACACATGTTTGAAAGGTGTCTCCTAAGAGATACCTTCAAAATTTTGGTTTCACAACAGAGGATCAAATCACATAAAGGATCCCAAAATATAAGAAGTTAATCATTTGTCATAATTTTTCTCAAAACCCTCATTGCTCAATATCATTTTCTATGCTAATAAAATACATGGTTGAATATTGACTTAATTAGCTATTTTTTTCTACTTGTTTATGCCTCTCTGATGCATGCTTGAAATATATCTCATAGGAAATACCTTCAAATTAGGATGAAGAAAGCATTGAAGTATGTAGTATATGATATTAAAAGTTAGTATTTTTTTGGATTGACATAAACCGTGTCATTAAAAAAAATGTTATACATTACCTTTTTTAAGAATTTAGGTTTTAACATATCTCCATGCTTATGTTATGGTATAAATATATATTTATCTCCTACATATACGTATAAATTGGACTAATTTTATAAATAACTTGATTAATAATTCTTATCATGTCTTTTACAAATGCCTAGGCTGAAAAATCATATGTCAATGGCTTTCCAATGTGGAGACTATGCTTTTATCATAAATAGTGGTAAGGTCATTAGTGAAGAAATTTCTAGGAATTAAACACTTCTAAATTTAGATTTACTATTACCATAAACCAGATATAAAGCTATGCAATAAAATGCATCATGAAAACATTCCTTAATTCACCATTAATATGAAAGCATAAATGAGAGCAAGATAATAATAACATAGATAACACAGATCTAACATGGTTCACCCAATGTGGGATACATCCAAAAATAAAAGTTCTCAAATAAATTAGTAATTTAAAACAAGATTACAATGAACTCTCAAGAGATATAAAAAATCCCTTGTAGAAAGTGATGCACAAAAAGCTACACTTTCACCTGCACCTACACAATGTTGTATCTCACAAGTTGCTAAACCACTCCCTTTAATAAACACCTACACTTTGAAAAACACCTACACTTTGAATCTAATCCTCAAAGACACACCCTAAAAAATAAACCATCAACATCTAAAGGCCACACCACAACCTGTATATATAGAAAAATGAAGAAAATCCATAAAAAGATGAGAAAATGTGCAATGCTTATCCAAGATAAGCATATTCAACATGTGAAAACACTTTTCCACCTCATCAAGCCTATCTAAAATCTCTCCCAAGGAGAAATTTTCCATATTCATCTTCTCCACCTTCTAAAGGCACATTTTCCCATGAACTTGTGATTGCAACCAACTCCACTCAACAAGGAAGGAGTACCCTTTTCCAAAAAACAACTAGCTTCCTCAAAATAAGGAAGTCAACATGGGAAAATACATCTAGCAAATAACTCCATGAAATGTGGTATACATATAAATTAGAAATATAATGAATATTCCACTCACATGTGGAAAACATGAAAATTATGCCTCCCACATCCTTGGAGCTCTTTAGGCCCCAAAAGTTTATTCCTATTGTCATGTGATAACCCTAAAGGGATACACACCCAATAATCTCCCACTTGGAGACTGTTTCTCCTAAATAGAATCTATCATTGCTCCATGACCACTAAGGCCAACCAAATTTGAACATAGTCTCAATTTGTCCAATGTGACCACCTTGGTCATCATATCCATAGGATTTTAGCTAGTATGAATCTTCTATAGCTTCACCAAGTTTTCCTCCAAAGCTATCTTGATGAAGTGATAATGTAACTGAATGTGTTTCATCCTTGAGTGGAAATTAGAGTTCTTTACCAAATGAATAGCACTCTGAATATCACTATGTAGTCTCCCAACTTCTTACTCATGCCCCAACTCTCAAAATAAATCCTATAACCAAATCATCTCCTTATTAGCCTCCATAGAAGTAACATACTCTACCTTTGTGGTTGACAAAGCCATAACCTTCTGTATCTTAGAAATCTAACTAACCAGTGTATCTCCAATAGTAAATATATATCTTGTTGTACTTCTCTTTCTATCAATAACCCCTTCCATATCCAAGTTGACATAACCACACAAAGTGAAATATGATCCACCATAACATAATGCAAAATCAATGGTTCCTCTTAAATACCAAAGAATCCATTTCACTAGCTACCAATGGTCTTAACTTGGATCACTCATATACCTGCTCACAACTCCCACTACTTGGGCAATATCTAGCCTAGTAAAAACCATGGCATACATAAAGCTACCAATTGCTGATGAGAATGGTACATTGGACATCTTAAGATTTTTATCTTTCATCTTGGGACATTATTCCTTTGATAATCGAAAGTGGCCTACCAAAGGAGTACTTTCCAAGACTTTCTTCACATACTCTAATTGGGATAAGATCAACTTCATCTCCTTCTTATCATGAGAAATACTCATACCAAGGATTTACTTTGTAGCACCCAAATCCTTCATAGAAAAAGAGTCACTACACTGTTTCTTGAGCATATGAATATGTTGTATGTTCTTTCCTACAACTAACATGTCATCAATATACAAGCATAATATAATAAAGGAACCATCATCAAAATGTTTGATATACACACAATGGTTAGAATGACACCTTTGATATTCTTGCTCTAACATAAAATAATCAAATTTCTTATACCATTTCCATGGAGCTTGTTTCAGGCCATATAAGCTCTTCTTTAGTTTGGACACATAGTTCTCCTTCCCTTTGACCTCATAACCCTGTGTCTGCTTCATATATAACTCTTCATCCAAATCACCATGAAGAAAAGCAATTTTCACATCTAACTAATCTAAGTGTAAATACTCAACTACAACTAAACCAAGAATAGTCCTAATAGAAGTCATTTTTATAACAAGAGAGAAAATCTCATCAAAATCAATACCTAATTTTTGTGAAAACCCCTTGACCACCATCCTGACCTTATACCATTTTCTCCAATCATCCTCTTCTTTGATTCTAAGGATCCACTCATTTAAAAATACACTCTTGCCCTTGGGTAATCTAACCAAATCCCACATTTGGTTCTCCATGAGAGATCTATGCTCTTCATCCATGGCTTGTTACCATCTCAACTTGGCATTTACGTGCATCACTTCCTAATAACACTCTGGCTCTCCATTGTCAATGAGTAATAAATAATTCAAATAAGGAGAAAAATGTTCAAGTTCTTCTCTTACCCTAGAAGACCTTCTTACCATAGGATTTTGGGGTCCTTGTGTAGAAGGTTCTCGAACTAAATCCTTGGATACTTTGCAATCCATAATTTCATCCAATACTGTGTACTCTTTCTCTTCCTGTTCTTATTCCTACAACTAATTCTTATGCATGACTTTTTCATTAAATATTACATCTCTAGAACAAAATATTTTCATATATTTAATGATCCATAAATAGAAACTAAAGTCATCCTCACCATAACAACAAATGTGCATTTCTCTATTTTAGCCTCTAGCTTAGTCCTATCCTCTTTCTTGATGAGAGCAAAAGCTTCACATCCAAATATTCTAAGAAAAGAATAATCAACATTCTTACCAAACCAAGCTTGTTTAGGAAAATCTCCATCCGAAGGCATATAAGGTCCTCTATTAATCAGATATACTATTGTGCTAACTGCTTCTACCAAAAACTATAAAGACAACCTTGCATGTAACCTTATGCTCCTAGCACATTCCATTATTGTTCTGTTCATCCTTTCAAATACCCCATTCTACTATGGAGTTACTAGAACCATCCTTTACCTATGAATTCCATTGTTAGAACATTAATCAAAGAAAGCATTACTATAATACTCACCTCTATTATCTAATCTGAGACATTTCAACTTGAGACTTGTTTCATTCTCAACCAAGGATTTTCACTTCTTAAAAGTGTCAAATACTTTAGATTTTTTTTAATGTAATAAACTCAAACTTTTCTAGTTGCATCATATATAAAAGTAACATAATAATTGGATCCACCAATAGAAGATACCTGAGCTGGTCCCCATACATTTGAGTGTACCAAATCTAACTTGTGATATTTATTTGTGGGACCAACCTTTAAGAACTTAACCCACTTATATTTCCCATACACACAATTTTCACATAAATCTAGATCTATGTCTTTTAATCTAGGTAACTTATCTTTGAAGATTTGCATGCCTTTATGGCTCATATGACTGTGCATGTAGTGCCACATAGTTGCATCTCCATCTACAACAACTAAATCAATAGTATCAACAATACTAGTCAAATACAAAGTACCAATTTTCTTACCTCTCAAGATCATAAGAGTACCTTTGGTAACTTTCCAAGAATCTTTAGTAAACAATATTGAACATCCCTCACTACCTAATTACCCCACTAAAACCAAATTCCATCTCAACATAGGAACATGTCTAACATCCTTAAGGGTCCATGTGTTCCCATTTTGCATCTTAATCTGAACAAAACCTTTTCCTACTATCTCATATGGTTAATCAGTACCAAGTATACATGTCCTAGATTGTATTGAACATAATCAATAAAATAATACCTATGTGGGGTGGCATGAAAAGAAGCCCTTGAATCTAATACCCAAGTCTCAGAAAAACTATCCATAGAAAGAATTAAGGCATCTTGACATGATTTACCTGATGTCACATTTACCTCATTTCATTTCCTCATTTTTGAAATTCTTATCCCGAAGTAACCAATAATCCTTATTTGAGTGTCCACTCTTCTCACAATGCCAACATATCATCTTGGATCTAGATCTAGACTTAGATCTACCTTTTGACTTTCCTCGATTGCCTTTATTATTATCTTTTTGCCTCCATCTAGTATCAATAGATAAAACATTACATGAAGATGATTCACCAGTGCTTTTTCTTTGCATCTCTTTGCTAAAGATCACAAATACAACATCCTCAAAATTCAAGCTTCCCTTGGTAGGGACTGCATTACTTACAACCATAACCAAACTATCCCAACTATTAGGCAAAGAACATAAGATTAGAAAATCTCTAACTTCAACATCAAACTTAATTACAACTAAAGTGAGCATACTTACAAACATATTAAAATCATTAAGATGATTAAATTGAACCATTCTCAGGCATTTTTATGTTAAACAATCTTTTCATAAGAAATTTTTTATTAGAAGCTGAAGGTTTCTCATATAACTTTCCAAGTTTATCCATGATATCCTTTGTAGTTATTTGATCTACAATGTTAAATGCAATAAAAGATGCAAGACATAACCATATGGCTTCTAATGCCTTCTTATCAAGTAATGACCAATCTATATCACTCATACTTATAGGTTGTCCTCCTTTCCCCTCCAAGGGGAGTCAAAGTTCCTTCTGATATAGGTAATCTTCCATCTACATTTTACACAAACCAAAATGCTTACCATCAAACTTCTCAACTCTGAATCCAATCTCTTCTCCCATAACTCCCACTCAAGCTAATAGACTTCTTATGGTTTACCATTTTAGTAAAACACAGAACCAATGGCTCTAATACTAGTTGTTAAGAATAAAACATTTCTAAATCTAGATCTACTATTACCATAAACTAGATCTAAATCAATGCAATAAAATGCATCATGAAAACATTCCTTAATTCACCATTAATGTGAAAGCATAAATGAGAGAAAGATAATAATAACACAGATAACATAGATCTAACAGGGTTCACCCAATGTGGGCTACATCCACCAATGAAAGTTTTCAAATAAATTAGTAATCTAAAAAAAGATTACAATGAAATCTCATAGAGATAGAAAAAATTTCCTATAGAAAGTGCTACACAAAATGCTACACTTTCACTTGCACCTATACAATGTTATATCTCACAAGTTGTTAAACCACACCCTATAATAAACACTTACACTTTGACTCTGATCCTTAAAGCCACACCCTAAAAAATAAACCATCAACCTCTAAAGGCCACACCATACCCTGTATATATATAGAAATGAATAAAATCTATAAAAGGAGGAGCAAATATGCAATGCTTATCCAAGATAAGCATTATCCAACATGTGATAACCCTTTTCCACCTCATCAAGCCTATCTAAAAGCTCTCCCAAGGAGAAATTTGCCATGTTCATCTTCTCCACCTTCTAAGGGCACATTTTCCCATGAACATGTGATCACAACCAACTCCACTCAACAAGGAAGGAGTTCCATTTTCCAAAAAACAAATAGATTCTTCAAAATAAGGAAGTCAACATGAGAAAAGGCTTCTAACAACTAACTCCATGAAATGTGGAATACATAGAAATTAAGAATACAAGGAATATTCCACTCACATGTGAAAAACATGAAAATTATACCCCCACATCATTGAAGCTCTTTAGGCCTCCAAAATTTATTCCTATGGTCATGTGATAGCCCCAAAGGGCTCCACACTCAATAGGAAGAATACACAAAGTGATAGGTCTAGATACTTAATCTCTAGAACCCATAAATCTCACTTTCACATGCCATAATGAGAAAATACCTATTGAATATGTCAGTGTTAATGTGATTAAATATTTTTATCTGACTCTACCACTTCCATTTCCTATAGCTTTTGTGGATAATTTGGGGGTTTTAGTTGATAGTTTTACTAAATGGAGCATAAGAATGATGCAACACATCATAGACAAGTTTTCTATAGGTAATGACATGGAAAAAAGACATAATTGTTGAGTTCAGTTCTGCCTATTCAACCATTACAATAAGAACACTCTTTCTTGGATTCATTTGTTCAATATATCGATGATCCTACCACATTTTAAAGCCTAAGAAAAAAATTTCTTGGGAAAAGGGTACATTTGTTGCATAAATGTACAACTCTTAGAAATAATGACAAATTTGTTTTTGCTTATGTTGAATTTGCACAACTAGGGGAGGATTTTGGTTCCATTCATGTCCCAATGTTATAAAATGAATTGGTAATTTACATAAGGCAAGTTATATAACATAGTGAGACTTGTAGTATAGAGGTAACTAAAATATCTATCATTATATGGCCTTGTAAAAAATTAGTAGACATTGAGACTTGTAGAGAAATCAATTTACCATACATGACACTAAAGGAAAAATAAACTAGAAACATGTCGGATAGTGGATAATGAATTCATTCCTTGTCTGGTATTCCTAGCACAAAGGCATCCAAAAAAATTAAATTATGGCTACAAATACTTGATCCAAAAAATAATTCATCCAAACACTTCACTCAGCCAAGCAGAGTTTGATGAAAGCATAGATAGTGAGATTTCAACAATGTATGCAGATAAATGTTGCACCAAAAAAAAATTTTAGTCAATATTATCATTAGAGATTATAAAATCTACAAGGATAAAGTTTCTTGATTCCACCACAATAGATAGGAGGCAACATGTCTTGGATGCACTTTTTGCTAGTTTATTTAAGAAAAATAAAAACAAAACTACCATTGATTTTCAGGGTACAAAGATCTATTTGGAAGCTTGGCTTATAATATATGGATTGAAAAGAAGTAGCTTTTTTTACATTTAAAATTATCACAAAAATAGGGAATGAAATGCATTCCATGTAGGTATATTTTGATAAAAACCACAATAGAAGACAATGACAACTAAAGATTTATTGGATAAATTGGTGGATGATTTTGTAGATGTTTCTCCATGACTAAGATGCTAGGTACTTATAAATGACTAATGAGAAAATATTTGACATCTTCCAACATCTTTCACTCAATAATTTATGAGGCACCACATCAATGCACAACTAATAGATATGGAATATTAGCCAATATACCAACCAAAATTCAATAACATGTGGAGAACTAATTTTTATGATGTGACCATTACCATGTCTGATGACTTTGCTAGGTGAAAGACATGCATCTTGTTGACTCAAAAAAAATGCTCTGGGTCCCTCTCTAGAGATCAAGAAGATCATATCGATAAAGAATTCATGATGCACTCAAATCAAATACTTTATGTAAGATAAATGTATTACACACATAAATTAATGCTAGAGCAATACCCTGAAGAATGCCTTAGTGTCATTCATGACAAGGTGGAATGTCAAAAAAAATTTGTGCCAAGGACAGTGATAAAAATCAAAGTAGAATATTAGAGTTATCAATGGTAGGGATTATAAAACATGGTTATGGTGTAGGCACATATGGGCATTTTGTTTTTCTATATGTTCTTGGAGGGTCTAACTTTGCTATCACCTCATTAAACAAGTGCTTCAGGGATATGTAATTAACAATGCTAAATACATATGGATCTTTATTATATATCCTTGGGTCTTCAAAATACCCATTGTATGATGCACTTTTATCTAACAACTGCTACCCTGAATGCAAGAAATACAAAGAAAAATCACAATCAATTGGTGCCTTCAAGAAACTTCCTTCCAAGCTATACCTTCAACTATACAAATGTTGTGGGGATAATAAGAACAGGTACTTCCATCCATAATTATATTTAAAAAATGTCAAACCTTATATGAAACTAATGTTACATTTATAAGTTGATAAAATCATTTTTTTTTGTATAGGCATGTGTTACAATATTTATCTCTCATTGTCTACAAAGGTGTTTTCCTCGATGTCAAGGTCATATTTCTCCATGTAGGACATACCCATGAGGATGTTGAAGGCATATTTAGAAACTTATCTGAATGTATAAAGAGGAAATATTTATGGAGTGTGGCAAAGATGATGGACACTTATAGGATGTGTGAAAATAAAAGAAACTTCACAAAATATTTAATTAAAGAGGTAGTGGATTTCAAAGACTATGTAATAGTTACCAACTGAAGGGAAGAAGCAAAATAGTAGGCTTGACAAAAGGTCAATACTTTCTTCTATGCATAGAGTAAGGTCTGCCCATTATATGTTGCAAAAAATCTATAAGAGACAGAAATTGGCCTCCCCTAATTACATTATGGGGAATAAAATAAAGTAGTGAACCAAATGTTTTAGAAGGTAATCCAACAAAAATACATTTCAAAGAGTTGAAAAATAGAGAAATGTCTTAAGATTCCATTATTACAAAAGAATCATATAGAAGTAGAAAAAAGAGTGAAAAAAATTAAATATAACTTAAATAAGTATGTACAAAAATTTAATGAATTTGGTTCGGTCAAAAATAGTAAGTGGCAGGATTTAGTAAATTACTTCCAAAACATCCACAACATAATGAAATAACACATGTTCCCTTCTAAATTTGAGTGTACAAGAGATTTTTGGCATCTGCATAGAGATATATAAAAAAATGGTTCATGATAGGACCCTTAATTTTGTAGTGGCATCTATAAATACATATGTTGATCTAAGAAGAAAAAGAACAAAAAATACATTTGATCCAGCTCAAGATGTGCAAATCAAAGAAATGTTATTTATCAAACCTGATGATTCTATAGGAGAGGAATACACAATATGGGTTACTAGAGCTAAAATAAATATTGAGATACTAAAAAAAAATGGGGATATATAATGAAGGGTCAATGTATCTTGGTTCATCCCATTTCATGCAGGGAAAAAAGATATAGAAGAAGCAAAAATTTATTCAGGCTGCTTAGACAAGAAATGGAAGCCAAATCCAACTGACACATCTTTAAAATCCATACTGATAGATAGTATCATTTATGCTTAGAAACCAAATAAAAATTGGAGGTCTCATACACTTGTTTTCACTAATTTTTTGAAAGGCATTATAACACACTATTTAAATGCATCATCCCACTCGACACTATCAAAAATAGAGATAAAAAGATTGAGAAATTTGAAATGGTGTTTCCTTAATTTTGGAATGATAAATATGAATGTTTTTTCTCAAAATATAGTCCATTTTTTTAGAATATATAATATTTTATATTTTATTTATTTATATTTATTTCTAGTGGCACTTCACATTTTGGGTCTTGGAAAATACACTTTGGCATTTGAGTTTTATATTTTATGCTAAAATAATGTAGTATATTAGTAACTATACATATATTTAATTGCATTTGACTATTGGAGCATCCACTTCACATTTTTATGATTCTAAATAGTTTTTGGCTTTTATGTATACCAAATATCTAGATCACATTTTGTGAATCATGAAAACCTCTTTAGCTTTTAAGTTTTTTAAATTAAACTTCACATTTTGCATCCTTCAAAATGGTCTTTGGAAAACGGTATTCGTAATTTGCACATCAGAATTTACACTTCAACTTTTGTGCATTGAAAAATACACTTCAACATTCCCATGTTTACAATAAGGACATTAGGGTTTATGCCTTAGAATGTCCCACTTTCATGTCAAGATTTGTTCTTTAGCATTTTTGTATCAAAAAATTGTATTTGGCTTTTCAATTTTTCAAATTACACTTCGTAAAAGCAACCAAGATTGTGCCACATGGCATAATCTCAATGACTCAACTTTACGGAAGGATGATTATTCCAAACAAAAGTCCCAAATAATATGGGTACCTGAGATTACAACACATCTCATAATCTTAGTAACTTGACTATGTGGGAGATTATATTAATAGTATAATAATAGAACACCCGTGATTGACATGTGGCATGTACAAAAACATGAGATAAAATTTGATGGTCATGAGGATGTCCCCTAATTTAGGTTAAATAGATAATTCACAATCCAATCAACTATTAACACATGGAATCCCAATCATCCCAAGTGTTTAAATCACATATCACTCAAGTGCTTGATTGATGTATGAATTATTTTTCTTTAAGGAATAAACTACCATGTCTTATTATCTATAAATGCATGGTCTATGAATTAGTTTGAATGGCCACATAAATTTAGACTATTTTGCATATTTAGATAGATGAAATTTATTTGTAATTTTTTTTTGTGTTAGAATCTTAGAATGTGTGGGTTTTAGATTCTATTTTTAAATTTTTTGGAATATTTTAAATAATTTGGACTTATTGCAAATATATCATATATATGCAATTTATTTTTAATGATTCCAAGTTATTCTTGATGAAGTCCAATTTATTTATGATAGAATTCAACTATTAATTATTTATAATCATTTTAAATAATTTGAAATTATTACAAATACATTAGATAGATGTGATTTATTTGTAATAAATTCAGCTTAATATTGATATAGTCCAATTAATTCTTGATACAATACAATTTATTTTTGATAGTTTTCAAAAATTTGGAATGTTGATAAGTCCATATTATCTAAAATAGTCCTTTATTAGTGATGTACATTTCACTTATTAGCCTCTAGTAAGAAGTTTATAGTTTGAGGTAGGTTAAGTAAAGGTCATTATGTTTGATGGAATATTATGTTGAACTTGCAAACTAAAATATGATAGCATGGATCATTACACCTTAAAATATAATGTATATGATATAATTCATTGCAAAATTATATGCAACCATGATGAAATTTGGATACACAATTAATTATATCACAATTGTACTAATGTTTTCATTGTATGAGTGAATGGTGGTAATTCATATTGATTTTAAATGTTATATGTTTGAGTGTTGTTTTATATATTGAATTTATTGATATAAATATGTGTTAGTTAACGGACGTTCCTTTTTCCTGAATGATGATGAGTGGGTATGTTAAAAACCTACTTAAAACCCCTCATCATCATTCTAGCTAGAAAAGTGTTCATAACTAGAAGATAGAGAAACTTGTGTGGATAATGCCCTAAATTCCTTTGAAATAAAAATACCAAAAAAAAAGATTTGGATAAATTAATGGTATAACTATATACATTATTTATCCACTATAATTTCTAGTTTATATGCATGATTGAAGCCATAAATTAGATAGAGGAGTATCTGTTATCTATATGACTGATGCATTTAATAATCATTTCAAACTGTTCTCAATTAGTTCTTGATGCCTACATCTCCATTTCAACTCCTAGTGGGAAGGTGTATGGGGGACCATTGGTCTATGGTTGGATCTAAAGCATCTAGATGATGCTCTTCCTCCTTATAGGTTATCATAACTAATAGCAGTTGCATACTGATGGCTACTTAAAGATTTTATTAACATTGCTCATGAAATTATCAAATATTGATGTATTAATTTATTTTACTATTCATTAGTGCTTGATGATAGTATTGTATACTGATGTAGTTTTATGTTGCATTGTAAAATAGAGGTTTTGATTATATTTCTTGTATGGTATTGTACCTTATTTTATCTTCTAATTAATGCTGATTTGTAGTTTTGAACATTGGTTACAATTTTTTATTTTGATTTACAAATGAGATTGACATTATAGCTCCTGATAACATTACATCATTTAAGTCTTAAGAGGACTGATTGATGCATAACACTTGATTTAGTGTATCTAATGTTTATAGTATATGTATTTCAGCTTCTCATTAGTTTATAATACATTATGTTGATGATTATAAAGTAATTTAAACAATTCCATATTAAATGATTTAAAAACATTAACGACTTCTAAGAAAATAGTAAAATTATTTTTATACTAAGTAGTTGTAACAACATGCATGGTACATGATTTTATGTGTACATTCAATGAAATTAGGACACGAAATCATTCCTACACATAAATATTATATCTCCCACAAGGTTTTCAATTATATTCATAGAGGGAACATATTACTCATTCAAGGCCATGCCATCATATTCAATGCATACATTAGCTTGAAAAATGTTGTGAAAATTTTTATATCTATTTAATTTATTCTAATTTAGCATCCATGGTTATTTAATCTCTTTTGTTCCAAGTTGAAAAATTCAAAAGAGTATTAAAAAAAATTTAAATATTTCATAAATATAAAAGAATTCAAAATATAATAAAAATCTAAAATTAGGACCTAAGCCTGATTATAATATATTTTACATCATTGGCATATGTTATTTATCTTATGATTAGTATATGGCATACCCTTTTTCAATAATTTCAAAAGTATTCAAGAGTGTTATGCACAACATACAAATTTTACATGGATGAAAATGTTGGGCTTGCCTTTACCCACATACCATGCCAGTTTGGGGGAATATTATGGAAATGTTTTATTATTTACATATTATCATCTATAACATATATATTGAGCTACATACTCCATTAAATGTCTTTCTAATATCTCTATCTTACATTGTATAAATAGATATGCTATGTTTTAGGATATGATGACATTACATATAGATGGTGTAGAGTATTTGTCTAGTTATATGATCCATTTGATGTTGGTAATTTTATATTATAGATTATTATTTTATTGTTTATTATGTATATCCCTTATCCATTGTGTAAAAATATTCTTGAACATCTCTATGAAATAATTGTTTTGTATTTGTGACAATTGAAGATGTCCTTTGCTTGTGGCCATAGGCCCTTTATTATGTGTGAAATTTGAACATGTCCGTTATATGTGACATTTGAACATCTTTTTTTTGAGGTCCTTGACCCCTTATTTTTTAACACTATTATATCCATTGCATGCAGCCCTTGGCCTTATTAAGTGACAATGATCTTGTTGTGTTTGTGTGCTCATTGAGATTATTAAGTTTGATGGGTTCCATGATCCATATCATGCACTAGCTATTGCATAAAATTATCATTTTACAATTACTAATATGACATTAAAAAATAAATTTATATTAATTTGATACTTTAGGCCTTCAATCATATTCTACATACATGATTTGAATGGTACATATCCTATTATGTTGACATATATTTTCACATAAGCTACAATGTTTAATGATTACATATTGACAACATGATGTAGTTAACTTTTATTTTTATATAAGTGAATTTAAGGACAGATTACCTCAATTTATAAGGGAGTAATTTTAGTGGGATTTTTATATATGAGATAAGCATTTATGATAAAATAATCAATTATAGTACATATTACGACTTAAAATGATTCATAATAATTCAAAACTAAATTTTTGGTAAAACTTATTGGGGCTTATGACATAAATATTCATTAACATTACATTAGTAGGTTATAAATCAATATAATTTTGATTACATGATACAAATTCATGCACATGATTCAAACAAAATTTACAAATTTGCATCTACATTCAGTTAGCAATTTTTACATTTATCACATGGGGGCATGATACAAATTCATGGAAGCTATACTATTTTTCAAATTCAAAGGAGAATGATACAAATTCATTACATATTTTAAATATCATTTACTAAATGTGGCCATGGTAGGATCTTGGATGATCTCCATTCTCTTTTGATTGTGCATTAAAAAACTCAGGAACAAAGGGACAATTGAATTTATAATCCATTTACAGTGGTTGATTTAGTTAGAGTGCATAATGAATAACTTGGAAATTTAGTTCCATTCAACATTTTTCCTATGAATCCATTGTGGATTCCAACCTATTTATGTCTTTGGGTTTTAAAGACCAAAAATGTAAATTTTGGTTTTTACATCCCTTAATGGGTTCTATTTTATATACATGTTCAATTCAAATTTATGCTTGATCACCCTCAATTAACCATTTTTAGATGATATTGTGTGATTATATATCATCTCAATCTATATACTTAGTAAACTTAGACCCTAATTATTCCTCTCAGTTGTGTACCTTTCTGCTCTATCTTTATGCCACTTGGCCTATATCTCTTAGTCTAAATAGTCTTATATTGATGAACCATGTATTATATCTTGCCCATAATGATTAAAATGTACATATCTTCCATATTTTTAATTTTTAAATATGTTCCTATTCTCTTATGCCCTGGACAATAATGTCCAGGTTAGATAGTAGTGTTGACATTACCATCCTATCTCAACACAAGTGTCAAGTTCCCTAAAGTCATCTAATTTTCAAATGAAATGTATCCTAATGGGAAACATAAGTTTTTTAATGTGAGTTATTACTCCAAAGGTATTGATATAAATAAAATATCAATCCTCATTCATTCCACACCTCAAAAAATACCTAGTTATCCCTAACAAAAAATAAAGAGTATTCAAAGAACATTCAATTGAATAAAGCCTCCTTATTTATTCCTATTCACATACCAGTCATAGGGACTACACATATCCATGTTTGAAGTAAAAAAGGAGTAACCCAAGAGCCTAATTTTCCAAGTTACAAGTTAGGTCATAGGTGTACTTACTTTGCACACATTATATGATTCACACACAATCCAACATGTCTAAGGGGAGAACTACATATGTCTGATGACCTCTTTAGAGTATTGGATATGTAGGTAACATCCTTTGATATTGGGTTCATTAGGGTTAGCTTGACACCATGTGCCCACTAACCCATTTTTTTCCAAGGTCACATTAAAGATGGGAAGTTAAATTTTTTCCATTTCACAAGTAATGACTATCCATGACCCAAATTTGAATGCACCAAAGCAAAGGTGAAGAATAACCTAGAAGTATCTAGGTGGTTGCATCCTATTTTAGTATATTTCCATATAAGACACTAGCATCAAACCTAGAGAGTAGTATAGATGTAACTATCAAGGCTAAAATTAATGTACAAAAATACATAAGCATCATATCCAAGATATGATGACTATTTTAGAATCTAATTCTTGCCTACTTTTAGCCTATTCTAGATCCATAACTACATTAGAATCTCACTATATTTATACTATATTAAGTACTTCACTTCTTTATCATTTCTATATTTAGACTATCTTAGCATGATAAATTAAGTGCATGTTATATTTGAGTTTAGAATCTAAGTGACCTTCTATAGATTTGATTATAACCTTTGTGCCATTTCATTTTTATATACCCATTTAATTCAATCCTAGATAACGCCAACCTAGATTTCCATTTTAGGGTTAAACATTTGGTAAACCTAATCTTTGAACATAAAACCCTAGGTCCCTTAACATTTTTTGATTTTTTACTACTTATCCATGATTTTCATAGCATATGTGCAATATGGATCCATTTATTACCCATTTTAAAATCCAATATGTCATAGTTGTTATGGTTTGATACATTACTTATCTTTTCAAAACTTCTAAGTAAATATATGCAAATAAGTATGGCATTTTAAAGGAAAACAAATAATTAATCTCTTTTTAAAATTCATTTTACAATGTTTTAAATCTAATATATAGGAACCATTGTGCATGTTATCAACCATTTGTCCTACCTATATCTTATTCAAATAACAAGCACCATCCCACACCCATTATTCATACACAGATTATATTAAATTCTACGGTCCATGATATTACTAATAAAATAGGTAAGGATGATTCACCCATCCCACCACCTATTAGTATACAACATGTGCCACCTAAACCCAAGCTTGTCATAAAATCTAATGGATAAGACATTGCTGACCAATTGAGAAATATGCATGCAAAGATTTCCATCCTTAAACTCTTAAAGGAATATACTATTTATAAGGATATATTATATGAAGCATTATGTGAAACATAAGTTTTAAGTGACGCTAAGCCAACCTATTTTGTATGTATTATGAAAAATATTTAAAAAAATAACAATATCATCACCTTTGATCTAATAGATTTACCATCCAAAGATATTATTGACCAAGATTTGCCTTTGTTCATACAATTAACAATACAAAGAAAAGGTATCAAAATAGTGCTCATTAATAATAGATCAAGTTTAAACATTTATATCATGCAATTCCTAAACAACATGGCTATCAACATAGGCCTTATTTAAAAAAAAATTACAATCAAAGGATTTGATAATTCACATAGCCCCCTAGTTGGACAAATTACATTGAATGTAACCTTAGGATCAAAAATAATTTCAACTACTTTTCAAGTCATATTTGAATCCTTACATAATAATTTACTTTTAAGTAGACATTTGATATATTTAATGGAAGTTGTCCCATCTACACTTAATTGATGTGTAAAATTCATGTACGAGATAATATTACTATCCATGTTTTTTGATGATGAACCTTTCAAAATTTTCAAAATGATACATTCTGAAATTGAAGGCCCTTACAGTGGTATCACCTAAACAATCCATTCCTCTTGAACATATACATATGTATGAAATAAGCGATTCAAGTACAATGGCTCATTTATCTCTAGATATAAATAATACATTAAACTTCAAGGTACACATATATATGCATAAAGAGAAATAACCATTAATAAAATATCCAAAAAAATTATAAGCACCCACAACTTTTGAGCTTGTTTTATTGGTCAATACTGAACAAAATGATGGCCATGTTTTAGATTATTATGATAGTGATGATGATATATCCCATGATATGACATATAATAAAATGAAAAATTTAAAATTTGATCCACGTGATCACTTCTCACATAACTTATTTGAGCCTACAGGTCTTGGTATATACAAACTAAACCCAAATGTAGAAAATATAGAATTAAATCTAGATAAAGGTAAAACAAAAACAAAAGCATGCAAATGCTTGTTATTCCATACATAAATCTTGGTTAAAATCATTGAGTCAACCTTACAAAGGCTAAATGCAAGCACATCATGTGTATAATGTGGAGTCTTCTCAAAATCCTTCACAACACATGCTACAAATCATGCCTCCAAAAGATACTACAAACACCATATTATCTATGTTTCTTGAACATAGAATGATTTCATTACCTTTTACTAGACACATATCAAGTGGTAGGTTTTTAATCATAGAATAAACACCATATTATAATTATCATAGGATTTTAAACCATAATAAAAATCAATTTGAAGCCTTGAGGAACCAAGTTCAGAAAAATAAGAATGAAGGGTGCATACAAATTGTGTCTAAAATGCGTAAGAGGAAACATTAATCTCATTTATTAGAAGAGAGTAATCTTTAAAAAATACCAAATAACTAAGAATTGAACATTAGTAAAAATATACATACTATAGATACAACTTACAACTTTACTACATTACAATAGTTGGGACATAATATTTATGAATTATGATATTTCTAAACATTTTTATATTCTCTTGGATGTATTATATTACCCATTACATGTGGTCCAAAGGTATTGGACCTTGTAATATGGGTAATGACATTGAAATATAGGTCAATGTACATATTAAAGATACAACTTACATCCTTACTACATTATAGAAATTGGAACATAATATATATGAATTGTGATATTTCTTAGCATTTTTAGAATCTCTTGGATGTATTCTATTACCCATTGCATGTGGTCCAAAGGTAATAGACCTTAAAATATGGGTCATGATCCAAGATCCACATTTGAATTTATAACTTGGACAACAATGGTTGATTGATATGAAATTGGTTTTTAGTGTTACACAATAATGAATTATTTTTCAACATGATAAAAAAGAGGTTTATGTTCCATATATTGGATATGAAGGATAAACACAAACAATTGATGGTACTAAATTAACAACACACATAACACTTTTAGCACCATACAATATAAATAATTTTGGCAAGTAAAGCCAACTTGTAGCATTTTGTCTCCTAAAATCAAAGATCTAATAGATTAAATGATTTCAAAAATGCCAAAAATACCGAAAAAACATTAAAAAATACAAAAACACTTTCAACACTTATGTGTTCTATTGGATCCTTGGCATCCATGTGTCACTTCCATATTGATAGATGACATACTCAATTACTCTTGCATGTACATATTTATCAAACTTCTACTTGAGTGTGATACATGAATACATAGATACATGATACATTCCTATTTCAAATGTTAGACTTTCCCTCTACTCATATGATACAAACATTGGGGGCATCTGCTTCTTTTATCTATATACACATAGGTTATATGATTTGACGATAACTTCAAATTATCATGTGTGCACTTACATATATACTTACACATGCCTATTATCCATGATTATATAATACACAAGGTATTTGATATGTTATACATGATATAATTTTCCTAGCACATTAGATCTATGGGCTACTATGACATGTTTATGTTAGCTTCTTGTGATTTACTTTATACACTTCTTTGAGTGTCTTGTATTCCATTTTCAAGAATTTGAATATACTTCTTTGCTTACAGCCCCCACGCCTATGTATGTTTTCATTTACATTTTCATATGTTAGTATTTATTATATGGACATTTAAATATGTCATTATTTATTTTATGGAAATTTGAATAAGTCATGTCCCTTTGATTATGTGACATATGAACATGCCCCTTTTTTGTAGTCTCTATGGACCATTGGATTTTGACCTATTTTTGAGTGCTCTTATGTGTGTGTTTTTTTTCTTATTGATCTTGTATTGTTACTTATAAATATTGACATGATATTTATCATGCATCTTAGGCTTGTATGTGATCACATTGGTTCTATGCACTTCAATGATTCATTTACCTAGACATGTTCCCTTCTATATGCTACAATATTACATTAATAGATTATATAGTTATCTTATCCTTTTCTGGTGAGGTAACTCCTAGTTCTTATCTTTACCTCACCTCAAAGTAGGGGCATATTAGTGGGGGCATGCCATATAGACATGCTCTCCACACTTGGCATAGTTTCCATATTTGATGGGGGCATGTTTTGGAAGCATTCTTTTCAAATTCATTCATTATATAGTACTTATATTAGTTTATATATTTAGTGGTATCATTTTATATGGGAATGTATTCCACACATTCAAATTTTATTGATTATAGTGGTGTCATGATTTGAAATCATGTTCTCCACACTCATTCAGTATGTGGTATTTATATTAGTTTGCAAATTCTATGGGAGAATGTCATATGGACATGGATTCCACACATTCATAGTTTATAGATTAAAATGGGGGCATGCTTTCCACATTCATTAATTGTGTGGTACTTGTATCAATTTTTTAGATTCAATGGGGGCATGTCATATAGACATGGCTTCTACACATTCATAGTTCTCAGATTCAGTGGAAGAATGCTTTGCAAGCATGTTCTCCACACCTATTCAATATTTAACATCTTCAGTTTACAGTGGGGGGGCATGTTTTGGAAAAATTTCCTCCACATTGGTACTTATATCATTTTTCATATTTCCTCATATATAGTGGGGCATGATTTGGAAGCATGTCCACAATTAAGAAGTTATTCAAATTAGCCAGAGCACATAGTTATATGATTTAGATTCAAATTTATAAAAAAATTATATACATTGGTACCATTTTTATACATAATTTTAGCATGAGACATATCTAAGTTCATATATTATTCAACATGTGCCTAGTATTTCAAAATCCAAATCAGTTTCAGATTCCAAAACTTGTTTATGGAGTGTTACCATATCATAAACCTTTTAATATTAATGCCCCATAGACTTTTATGAACTTTTATAGATCCAATCTATTGTAATAGTTGGTTCACCTTTTTGGTATGGTTGAGGTGATCAAATATCTCAATATTTTTAAGTTTTTAGGTTGGACTTGATTATCTAGCCTTACCAAGTTATACGTATCATTAGGTTGTACGATTAAGCTAATTTCAACTATCAGGTGGTAACTCACTTTTGAGCCAAAGTTGGGGGTATGTGCCTTTTAATATCTTTTTCTCTATCTCCTTGGATATATGCACTTTAAATTTTTATCTATATTTATCCTAATCTCATTTTTTAGAGCTTTATAATGATACATCCTTGGAAAAATAACTTGTCAATAGGTAAGGTGGTTACATCAACACATAGGTGTCCTCCTAAACCTTGATCTTTCAATTTCAATCAATTTAAATTACTTTCAACCCAAATTATATGTATTTATTTTATATTATAACATTTTTTGCTTAAAGGTTAGTCACCAAAAGTACTCAAGTTGGGCACATGCAAAGACAAGGTGTGTATACACACATAAGTATGCATTCCTTTCCTTTAAACTAGAAATTTAATTCCTAGATTAAAGGGGGAGGAAAATTTAGATGATATTTTGTGAATATATATCATCTCAGTATTGTACACTTGGCAAACTCATACCTTGGCTATTCCTCTTAGTTCTCTACCTTTCTTACTTCTATAAGTATTACATATGCACTATATTTATGCCACTTGGCCTATATCTCTTAGTCTAGCCAGTCTTATACTTATGACCTAGGTCTTATATCTTGCCCAAAATGCTTAAAATGTACTTATCTTCCATATCTACAAGTTCTGAACCTGTACATATTATCCTCCTCCTTATACACTTACATTTAGGTTAGACAGTAGTGTTGACATTACTATCCTATCCTGACCCAAGTTTTTAATGCCCTAAAGTCATCCAATTTATAAATGAAATTGTTCCTAATGGTTAGCCTAAGTGATTTAATATGAGTTATTAATCCAAAGGGATTGATATAAATATAAAATCAACCCTAATTCATTCCACACCTAAAAAATACCAAGCTACCACTAGTAAAAAGACGAAATAACATTCAAAGAGAATTCAATTAAATAAAGATTCCCTATTTATTGCTATTTCTAAACAAATCATAGGGACTAAGAATCTATAGGTGATAAGTATAAAAAAGAGTATCCCAAGAGCCTGATTTTATAAGTTACAAGCTAGGTCACTATTGTACTTGATTTTCACATATTATTTGAGTCACACACAAGACAACACATAGGGAAGAACTATATCAGTCTGAGGCCCATTTAGAGTATTGGATATGTAGGCAACATCTTTTGACAATAGGGTCATTGGTGTCAACTTGACACCATGTGCTCACTGACCCATTTTTTCCAAGGTCACATTGAAGATGGGAAGATAGGGTTTTACCATTTCACAAGCAATAACTATCCATAAACTAGATCTAAATGCACCAAAACAAATTCAAAGCAAAAACAACAAGAATCAAGGTGGTTGCATCCTATTTAGACATATATTTCATATAAGACACTAGTATCAAACCTAGACAAATAACATTGATACAAATGTCATAGGATAATGTTACTATCTCGAGAGCTAAAAGCATCAAATCCAAAATATGAAGACTACTCTAGAATCTAACTCCTACCTACTTTTAGTTTGTTCTAGATCTAAAATTGCATTAGCATTAGAACAAGCTAAGTACTTAACTTATTTGTCATTTATATATTTTTCATAATTATACTTTCCATGTCTAGACTATCTCAGTATAATAAATTTAGTGTATGCTTATATTTGAGTTTGGCATCTAATTGGCATGCTCTAGATATAATTATCATCTTGGTGCCATTTCATTTATATATACCCCTTTAATGTAATCTAAAGAAAACTAACCTAGATTTCCATTTTAGTGTTAAACACCATTGATTCAACAAAGGAATAAATATCTCTAAGTGATTCATATAACTCACCAATTCTTCAATGTTTCAAGGGAGCATCATATTCAAGCAAAGTTATAAGAGCAACATTAGTTTCACATATACAAATGTACTCATTCTTTATTCTTTAAAGACTTTCAAATCAAGTTACATTTAAATTTTCAATTTCATATACGGAGATAACTAATTTTACATCATTGCATGATTTTATATGGAATACCTTGCATGATTGAAGATTCCTCCCAATAGAAAAATGTGTCATACACACTCAAATATATTTCAGTTTACTCTAGTAATTTCATTTCTAAGCTAAAGGAGGAGGTGGGGGGGATGTATTCACTCAAATTTGGTCATGAATACTCTATAATGTTAGTTTTGGCACACTTTTATTTTAATTGACTTGAGAAATTAATCTTGACTTATTTCATGACCTCACTCTATCTTAAATACTTATATGGACCTATCCATTTTTAAATTGACATATTGCATCATCAAAAATGTTATTAATTACTAAAAACCTCTCTAAGAATATGCACAGACATCCCAAATATTAATTTTAAAATTTTACCCTTCAAGAAACAATCAAGCAGTGTGGGTCAATAGTAGCAAGCAGTCTTCACACTTATGGGCTGAGCCTATTATTCACCTTATAAATGACTATGCTTAAAATTTAGACCCTCCCTTATAGGCTGGTCTATATTATTAGGATTTGTAGTATGAGTTTTTCCCATTTTGAATTACTATAACATCACAACTAAGTCATTTATTCGATCACTTACAAATTTTGCTATTTAAGCACACATATATTATTTCACACTGAGAAAAGATTCTATATTATTTTCAAATCTATTTTTAATCATTTTAACCATCTATTAACAAAGTCATTATTCTATTTGGTCCAAGTCAAACAAATAATTACCAAGTATTCAAGCTATCTCTAGATGCAAACAAAAAAATTAACATAATCATATAAATCACTTTAACTAGGAGAATTATGTGGGCTTGATTTCCCTCTTCAGAGTATTGGATACGTAGGCATTGATCAATCATCATAGGGGTGATTGGTGTAAACTCATCCCATTACAATCCCTCTTTAATATTTGAAGGTTTTTAACCATTGAAATCTCTATTAGGGTTTCAAAATTTAAGAAGTCATTCGTATGTCATTCACGCACATCTAAAGATCAATTTTTTTATATAAACATGTTTCAATTAGTTTCACACAGCTATTACTTAATTTTCATGATGTACAATGACATAATTAACCATTAGAGGATAGTAGTGGTAATCAATCTTTCCCTTATAGTCAATGTTGAACTTGAGCAATTACAATCTTAGTTCCTATTGTACATGCACAATCAGTCTGAGGTGATCAGATCCAACCATCAATTAGTCATACATAGTCACCATATAGAGAAATACATAACTATCTTAAGTCCTCTTATGTTGTTCATAGCTATATTTATTTCATTCATTGGTGATTCATTATATTTTATAATTTTTCTTCTATTCTTATAGTTTCAAGCTATGTTACAACATTTTCTATATTTTGATTCATTTTATTTTTGTTAGAGTTGATCACCAAGTTAATTACAAATTTAGATAAAACATAATTGAACCTTCAAACTAAAAACTTACAAATAACCTTTGACCTATAGTACCATCACATAACATGATCATTGCCAATGAACATTGAAACCAAATCCACACTAGAATATATGGATAATGATATATAATGCCAACATAACTAGTTATCCACACTAAATCGATGCAAGCCTCACAAAAATCTAACATAGCATAGGAAAATAATAGTCCTTTAGTTGATTGATGGTAAAACAAATACCTCACCCCTCCCAAGATACCACAACTAAACTTCACATCAAACATCATAAAGAAATTAAACTAAGCCACATGTAGACTCATAATATTATAGTTTCTAAGACAAAGAAAATGCATGCCAAGAGCTTGGATAAGTTATACTCATTAATGACACCCAATAATTAAGAATAAACTAAAAAAATATTATAGTGAATTAAAAAATTAAAGATCCACTCTTCCAATCCCCTTCACCAATCACTTACAACATCATTTAAATAAACCCCATACCTAATAACAACTTGGTCCCACTCATTCTCAAAAATATGAAAGTAGTATGTAATAATCCCAAAACTATAGTTAAAACATAAATGCATATATATTAATATTATATTTCCCAAATAAACTAATAGTCGAGATATTATCAAATTAGTCTATGACTAGGGAAGATAGAAAATTACATAGGATCATCACCTAAATATTAAAAAATATACATATAACAAAATTTATTGACTTAAGGTTATTCAGATCTAACACAAGAAAAGAAACACCCACCCAAAAAGATATCATAGATCCACCTTAATCACCTTTAGATTATGATTTTTTGAGGTGTCAAAAAAAGATCACCATCATACCTAACATGTTTCACCTTGTGATTTTCACATGATAGAGCTTACTCTACCATAAGAACATCATGACAACATAAACGAGGGTTAAAAACTCATCCTACAACAAATCCTTTCCCATTTCCTCTAAAATTCACTTCTATCATTTTCTAAACTTTTGCATTCCCTCCATTTGAAGGTGGTGGTGATGAATGCACTTAATGCCATTTTTGAAATAACACCCTTAATATACTTATGGTCTCTATGTAGAGCATAATCACATGTAACATTGGACAACACATTAGAATATCTAAGGGATTGGGTACCAAAAAATATGTTATGCCTCCCATAAGTCTTCGTAGGACCAAATTAATATTTTTTCATGAACACCGCAAGGTCTCCTTCTTTATCTTCCTTTAGTTGCCAAGCGATAGTCCATGTTTTCACCACTCACACTCTTATATGTGAATTTACACTTTTATTTTCAAGAAAACTTAATAATTATATATGATTTGATGTGAAATTATTTAATCATTCCCCTTTAATATGGTAGTGAATCATCCTCAATTCATTTCCAAATTATCTTACCTATACTCCAACTACCACTAGCTTTCATAATTAAATGTTTACCATGAGCCAGAGCATTAATAAAAGGAATACAACACAAAATCATAGGGAATACATGATATCATTGAAAGAGGAAAACATAAATCATTGACACCTCCTCCCACACTTCAATACCTTCATAACAATCCATCACCACCCTCCATGCTTCAATTTTAAATCAATGCATCATTTGTAAAATATGCACAAATAATTATCATCCTTAAATATTATTTAGATAAAATTTATCTAACCCTGCCTAGTAGTCCTATCATTCCCCCAACTCATAAACACATACCAATTTTTTTTAAGTGGATGATGATATATAGGTGATCACCATTAAAATCAATTTCCCTATTTTTGACCAAACCAACACCTCATTGGCTAACTAGTCTACCACAACATTACCTTCTTTGCATATATGAAAATAAATATGTTGATATCAATAAGGAACACAAGATATGAATTTAGTAAATAAATTACTTACCCATCCTTTCACACCATATTCCACCTTTCATTGCATCAATTACCAATATATTGTCCTCTTTCCCTAATAGTCTCTTCCAACCTTTTTGGTTGGAAATTTTGATACCTTAAAAAACTTGTTTAATATCTATAGTTGTTAGTATTAGATGCAAAAACAACTTAAATTTTGAGGAGATCTTTAAAATGTTTGTCTGTAAACATACCTCTACATCCTAATGGTCCAAGGATTCCATTGGAAGCCTCATTAAAATTATACATCATTCTACCATATCTTCTAAGCTTCTATGTCATACCCAATCTAAGTATATTGTGCATAATATGACTAGAATTAATTCCACTATAAAGTATATGTATACCTTTGATAAAGATTGAATTATAATCAGAATGAAGTAAGGAGGATGGGATTGCATTTAATTTATATAAAATCATTAATTAACATAGTTTTTTTTTTTCACTTCACTCCCAAAGAACAACACCCATAATATTTACACCTTTAAAAAATACTCCTATTCCTTTCTAGTCATTAATTACAACAAATTATTTAGGTTCACAAGACCCACAATAGGGAACCAAATTCAAATTTTGTATTTGGATTCCAACTTTGAATTGCCTCTTTTATCTTCCTTGGAAAAATATAATTTACTTCAAAAAGGTATAAAAATACTCCCCATACCTATCATGGGAATGTGCAATGTAAGAAAATGTGAACACATGTTTCATTGTCAATCTAACATTAAAATCAAATAGATGTTTGCGGAATCCTATCCTCATTAGTGGACCAAATATAGGAGTCTTTTGGTGGGCAGAAATCTAAACAAATAGATATATTTTGTAAGAATTCCAAACAAAGGATTATTTAAACTATATTATCCACTTGGTCTCTAAAACCACCACATAATCCTCTTTGATAGAAACTAAACCTGAGGGTGAAAAATATAAAATTAAGAAGTCATATTTACACATTGGTGGGATCAATATTATTTTAAGATCAAATATAAAACCCTTTTATCCCCTAATTAAGCTCCACCACCTAATAATGTATATCAAACCTCACTTTCATATCCCCTTCATCAATCAAATATTCATTTACTTTGGTGCCCCATCTCCCATGGAGAGCATCTATAAGAATATATGACCTTAGCTATGCATCATCCCAAAATTTTATAAGACCCCCCTTACCCAAAGTCCACCTTAGATGTGGTAGTATATATTTCCTACAAATTTTGACTCGATTCCAAATGGTAGTATCCCTAGGGAGATCTAATTATGGGAAAAGACTTATAACAAGCTATGAGTGTAAGTAATTTTGCTAAATAAGACTATTACATAGATGGTTTTTTCCACATACATCTTTTAACATAATTTATCTCTAAAGGCATTGTTAATCATATCCAACCTTCTAAGCCTAAGACCCACACCCCTTCAAGATTTTAGTAAACAAATATTATCCCAAGAGACCAATTAAATCTTATTATTCACCTTCGATTCACTCCATAATAATTTCCTCTAGAGATTCATCATCCCATATAAAGAAATCATTGGATTCTAAATAATTTATATTAAATAAATTGGAATGGTCTGGATGGTGGCTTACATAAATACAACTTTCCAAACTAATGATATCCATCCCTTTCCAAGAACTCAAGTTTTATTGAATTATTTTTGCTAATGACTTTCACTATTCCTCTAAGCATCTCCCAAAAAATAAAGGCATGTCAAAATATATATAAGGGAGGGAAGACTCTCTAAATACCTCTTTTTTCTTAATTTGCTTTTTACTATCATCTCCCACATTAAAAAATAAAACTCTCAATTTGGAGGAGCTAACTAACTTGATACTAGCTTTCTCATACTTATTAAGGATGGCAATACAATCCAAAACTTTGGATACCATCAAGGATATTTTTAAAAGGGTGTCCTAAATGAATTTTAGGTGATGAATTTCTCTAAAATTTGAGCTTATAACAAGCCATTGAATCCCTCTTGTACCTAATACGTCATTGATGTCCACTCATAATGTTTATACCATTATTAGAGAAATATATAGAGACAATGGATCACCTTCTCTAAGGCCCAAAGGTTTGCTAAAAAACCCAGATGGGAATGCATTAACCAACATAAAGAAGGATTGAGTAGATATACAACTCCATACCCACTTCCTCTATCAACCCTGAAACCAAAATTAGAAAAGACTTTGTCTAAAAAAATCTAACACACCTTGTCATATGATTTAATATAACCATGTCAAGTTTAATTATTATAAATTTTCCTTTTCCATGCTGCAAGGAGTTCAAGTTCTCAAGTGAAATGAGGATCCCATCTAATATTATATTTCCATGTACAAACCCACCTTGCTCATCTGATATCATTTGAGATAGAAAAGACTTCAACTTGTTTTCCATTATTTTAGTCACCTCCTTAAACACAACATTACACTTGGAAATTAGTTTGAAGGCATCAAAATATAGAAAATTAGATTTCTTTGGTAGCAAGGTGAGGAAAGTGTTATACACTCTTTAAAGATCCTAATTTTCCTTTTATATTCTCCCACCATTACAACCATATATGTCATGATTTTCTCCAATTATTTTTGATATAACCCATGTTGAAGTAAATCAAGTCTTGGAGCCTTGTCTACTCCTAATTGAAAGAGATAAAATTTCACCTCCTCCTCCAAAATAATTTTTATTAGTTCTTGATTGGATTGATCATTGATAACTCAAAGTATGTATTGATAAAACCACTTCATATTCTCCAATGAATATTCCTCCCCATTAAAGAGGAAATTTTCAATTAAGGAGCCAAATTCCTCCCTTATCAACCCCATTTCAGTCAATCTATCCCATCCAAGAGTGATAATTTGATAAATATTATTCTATTTGTCTTGAAAATAGTGGACAAATTAAAAAAAAAAAACATAGTATTTATATCCCCCACCTTAGGCCAATTCTCTATGGACCATTACTTCAAAAAAAAAATCTTCTTGCCTTAATAATTTATATTACTCCATCAACAAGGATTTATCTATCTCTATTAGATATAAGTCCCACCAACCTTGATGATTATCTTTTTGAACATCCCTAAAATATCTCTTTCAATAGCATTTCTTTTCTCTAATATCTTCCCAAATTTTTATTTACTCCATCTTATACCAATCCTTTTTAACTTGAATATTAAAGATAATATTTTGGCCCAACTAAAAATAAATAAGGTCTAACTAAGGTTTGGCCTTTAAAAATAATAAATTACAATTTGAGGTGATGTCAATAACCACCACCTATATAAAGTATTAGTTATTTCATCCATCTTGTTCTATTAGGATGGTTGAAGGGTGATAACTATATATTTTTTAGTGTTATAATATAATTCTATTTTATTATTTGGATTAAGATAAAACCACCTTTGACTAGTGTGGAATCAATTCTTAGGAACAATAGGAGGCTCGGGTCTCCCATTTGCAAGCTCTAAAGAACACATAACAACTCTACAGTAGAAAAAGTAGGATCATCCAATCTAGGAAAAGCAAACCATAAAATTAAATCCCAGCAACCTAGAAAATCCAAGAAAGGAAAATCAAAGCCACTTTTAGATGGTGAGGGAACCAACATAGACTCAAAAAGATGAGGACCAAGTCTCAATAGACTGATTTTGACTAGATTAGGAACTAGCCTGGACATAGAGGGAGGTCCAGGTGTCTAGAATCAAATGAAGGGAAAAAAAACCACTAGGGTCCCCTAAGGAACCTGAACCCAAAAAATCTCTACTAAAGGTAAAATGATAAAACTAAGTTAACAACAAAATTTTTAAGTGGACCCCCAAACTAGAACAACTTGTTGTTTGATCGGATTTATAACTAGCTTGGGCATAGAGGGAGGCCCAGGTCTCTTGAAAAAAAAGAGTTTATGAGGGGTTTAACAGATCCCCACTTCCATCCAAAATCCAATGTGAATAAATTCCATCTAGGGGTGAGGCTAGGATCTTAAGAGGGACCCCAAAACAAGTTAAAACTTATGGGTTTTGAAATGGATCCCACTGACCATGAAAAATTATTAAATTTACAGTTTCTTTTACTTGCCAAGATATGGTGGTTCAATTTGAAAAAGGATTCCATTAGGAATCCACCAATAATTCCTTTAATTAAACTTGATCCCATCAAGCATCCCATTTCACAAGTGTAATAGGGTCATCTGACGAAGAAATTGAAAGATCCTTTGTTCCAAAAGGCTTTTTCTAGAATATTGGATACAAACAATAACCATAACGAACTAAAAACATGCACCAATCCCCTTCTTGCAATATTTACTAAGTGCTTCCTCCTTAAAATCTCCTCAAGAAGGATTCTATCTTATTGTCACTAATTTTAAATCAATTATATTACCTTTATTTTAAAAATAGATTCCTTCATAATTTTTTAAATTAATTTCAAGAGGAAACATATTTACATCATACAAAATTTTACACCTACATGTATACAAGTAAGACATCTACACTCTTAAATTAAGTGGCATTAACAACCAATAAAAAATGGCCTTTAAGAAATCATGGATATTTTAAATAAAATTATATGAGTGGTCATTAAATTTTTAGGCTATAAATTGACTAGTAATTTTAGCAAATATTTATTATGATTTTTATGGAGGGGTTTTTTTTCTTGGAAATCTATTGGTATATTTATTAATAAATAATAATAATGATAAAGCATATGGATAATTTACAGTGAAAAATCAAGTGTTAGGTTATCAAAAAAATATCGAGTCTAAGAATAAACATAGCAACCTAAAACATGGCATAAAATTTTACAAATAAAATTAAAAAAACTAGTGGTAGTATTAGAAGGAGGTGGATTATCCAAATGAGATAGAAAATCTAAGTAGAGGGCTCTTCTGTTAATGGATCTAGATCCACCTATCGATCATGTTTATCTTAAAGAATCAAAACAATAAGCACTCTCCACTTAAGTAGAGGAGGATTACTCACATCAACATCTATTGCATTTGGTGCTAGAGACACACACCACCAAGATGCAATAAGAGTATTAACATGATCATGTATATTACAACCACCATATTGATGAGAAGAAGTAGACAATAAGTTATGAGAGTATATAAAGTATTGTCACGGTATCAATAAGGGGTAACTTAGTTTTGAGATTATTTGTGGGATTCTACTCATAATACAAAGAGTAATCCCCCAATGATTAGGCATATAATTTAGGTTCTGTAATTCTAAATAAACTTTTTTCATTTTTGTTAGCATGTGAAAGAACACATAAGTGAGAACATAAAAAAATATAGTAAAAAATTATTGTGAAATAATATCATTGTTAAGAAATAAATGTACATGAGCATAGAAAACATTACCTCTTAATCAAATAAACACATAATATTCTTGTAGTTATCATGAGAGGGAAGGAATTTAATTAGAAATAGATGGAGTATTTAAGTCAGCCTACAAGTTTTCTTCAATATGAATGATATCCTTATACATATGATAAAGTACACAATCAAATAATAATAATAAATTTATATAATATAAAAAGTAAATATATTGAGTTTTTCTAGAAAAAAATGTTATCCCCATCTCATATGCATGTCATATGTATTATATTTTATATATTTTTTCACTATTGACATATAAACACTAACAAATCAAATCAAATAAATTGTCTGTTACGGTCTATTTATAACCTACTCCCTACAAATTTTATCTACTGAAAGTTCCAAAAACCTTGAATTTGATTTCTAATACTATACTCATACATACATATAAATTCAATGTAAATTATATTCCTTATTCATGTGTGACAAGGTTGTACTACTTACTAACTAATTCAAAATTTCTAAGCCTAAATAATAAAAAAATATCTTGAAACTATAGCATTACATTATAATAGAGTTAATATTTTTGGAATAATATATTATTTAATATATTTTTAAATTATACCTTAAAAATATTGATTGTAATATATTCCATTTAAAAATTAAATGTATAAAAATATATAAAACAAAAAATAGTAAAATAATCTTTCCAACCTTTTTTTTTAATAAAAACATTCAAACCATTTTTTTTGGGGCTCTTTTTCTAAAGCTTTATTTCTTAAGTTATTCTCATACTATTCATTTATGATTTATTCTTGATTCTCTTTCCCTTTCTAGTTTCTTTTTCTTTTTCTTCTTACAACTTTTTTTATTTTTATAACTTTTATTTTATTGTCTTCTATCTTAAATAAGAAAATGCAAAGAAATATATATGAATATATATAATGTTAAAAAATTATGAAAACTCTCTCCTTCCATTTTATAATGACAAAAAAGTCAAAATGAGTCATTTTATGGCCTCATTGTGTTTTAAAGTTGCATCAATTTTGGTGTAACATGATTTTTTTGCAGAATTGCATTTGTATTATAAATTAGACTTTTTTTAATGAAATATATTTATATTAAATTAATAAAAATATAAAAATAATTCATCAAAAAAAAAAGGCAGTATGAAAGCACACCACATCACACTAGGTAGAGTCTAGGGGTAAGAATAAAAGTGTCATAAACTAGGCAAAGCCAAGAAATAAGTCACAAAGTCATAAAAAAAGATAAATTTTATATATCAATAACAAGGCTAGAAGGCAAAAGATCCATATCATCATCAAGATCCCAGTTTGAGCTTGACAAGTCATTAACGTCTGGAATAGGATCCCATTCAATAGCTTGATCAGTGTCCCTATCATCATCTTCTACTTATGTTTGAGTGGGAGAAATGGCCAAATAAAGCATGGGGAACTTATCCAACATGTCCTAATGGCCTCCAAGTGGTGACCTCAAGCATTTGGGCATAGAGGAGGAGGAGTGCACCAACCATCTTACATAGCAGGGGAAGGAGGTAGTGGAAGCCACCCTCATGACTGTCCAGGAGGGTAAATGCACTGGTATGGGGTGCCATTGCGACAACAACACATAAAAAAACTATGATGATGCCCACCATGAGGTGGTTGAGGCACTCTATCATCTAGTCTGGGATCCCTAGGAGGAGAAGGTAGGACTTGAGCCATGACATAAGGAGCATCTCCCAAGTGGGAGAGGAGATACTAAAGATGCCCAAGCTCCATAACCACTTTATTGGCTTGGACTTGAATCTATAAAAGAAAATTAGAGATGATAGAAGAATTGTGTAAAGCAAAAATATTAAAATTAAGAGAAGTATTATTAAACATAGAATTATTTCTTTCTTTCCAAAGCTAGAAGAGAATCTCCACTCTGAAAGTATGCTAGATTTGTGTGTATTTGAAGGGCATCATAGGTTTGTATCCAAAGAGGATGTGCCACCAAATGAAAAATTTAGGCTAGAAAGGCCTGAAAAGATCATGGATCCAAGTTTAAACCCTTTGCACTTTAGAATGGTACCAAAAATGATGAAGAAATGTCTCAAAGTGGCCATAGAAAGGGTAAGTAGGCATGTGGACTTCAAGATGGATGAGTCTTCTACCAATAGGTAAGCCTTGTTCTATAATACACCAAGCAAAATGAGCAAGCTAGGGCTTCACACAATCCCCCCAAATAGTGTTGAAGTGAAAGGTCCACATTTTAATGGATGATTGTATCCCCTAGCTGGTATTAATCTTATCAACCATGGGCAAATGGGGGGTGATCCATGCATATCCAAGTTGAGGAGTGTAATTACAAAAATGGGTCTCAACATACCATTTCTAGTCCTCCCACTATGGCCAAGTGGAGTGGACCAAGATTTTATAGAGCATGAAAGTTGGGATGACATTAAGGATCTCCTGGTAGGACTCTTAGTCCACATTGGCTAACCAAAATTTATATTTTGCCTACTCCCATGATAGCTAAGAGTGAGAGTACATGCAAAATATATCTTGGATGGTATGAATTCCTCTATGGTAAAGCTTGACAACATTGACCCAAGGGGTTTCAACTAGGGGCACTTCACTGTGAGAGAAAATGGGAGACCACTAGAGAGAGTGGTAGTTAGCAGAGAGCCCATTATAGAAACTAAAGCCATTTCAAAGTAGCCATGTCTTAATCTTTTCCCAAGCCTTCTAAATGCTTTAGACACAAAAGACCTAGTGATTTGGATAGGAGACTGAATGAAGAGTAAATTGGGGAAGCCCAACCCTTTCTAGGCCTTCTTACTCATAGGCAAGCATAAGGAGATACATTGTTTAAACAACACCTTCCAAGATTTGTGGTCCTCAATGATCTACACAATCCATTTGGCACATAAGGTAGTTCCTTATCAGGCTATGCTGATGAGCCCCATCCCTCCAGCATCATGTGTGAGGAAATAATATTCCTAGGCCACCTTATGGAATCCTTTACCTTGAAGGGAGTTGGCCCAAAGGAAATCTCGGAGTAATATCTCCAACTTTTGGTAAGATTTCTTATAAGGCACCCAACATGATGAGTAGTACACATGGGTGAATGCAAGAATTTTTAAGTAGATTTAAAAGTTTCCTGCTAATGAAAGAGACTTGCTCACCTAATATTCTAGCTTCTTAGCAACTCTATCAACAACATATTACCATAACAATGGTGGTGAGGCATCAAAAGCAAAGGGGATGCCAAGAAATTTAAATATTTCATTTTTTTTGGATCCACTTCCAACCAAATTTATCATCCCACATTGGTAGAGGGAGGTAAGATTATCTATAGCAATGAGTTTTCTGCCATTGGATACTGGAGCCAGAGGCTAGGAAGGTGCCAAAAAACTATAAGGCATTGTCCACATTGGTTTCATCTTCAATGAGAGTAAGGAAGAAATCATCCACAAAGTGGCCATTAAGTAGATGCATATCTTTGTGCAGGTTCATAGCATTAGGTGGGAGATAAATTCCCTTAACAAGGCCCCTAGCTTGGGTATTGCTAAGAAGATATCCAAAACCCTTAGCTATAAGAACATATAAGGTGGGATCTTGTGGGAACCCTTGATGAATAGAAAAAACAAACCAAATTTCTCAGAGGTGAATCCATAAATAGAGAGGATAGTTGAGACATCTGAGAAAAGCATCTAGATGGTTTGGATGAAGATGGGCCCAAATCCTAGTGCTTGAAGCATGGATAGAATAAATGGTAATTCAAATGTGATCATAAGATTTTTTAAAGTCAATTTTGATGAACATAGTCTATTGATTAGATTTTTTGGCCCAATCCATCCCTTCCTACACTATAACGATGTTATCCAAAATATAATAGCTTCTGATAAAACTCATTTATTCTAGATGCACAATGAGAGGTAACATATTACTTAGTCAGATTGTCAAATCTTGGCAATGATTTTATAGGAGACATTCAGAAGGGTGATGGTCTATCAGCAATAGATCAATCAGAATCTCCCTTCTTAGGTATGAATTTGATAATTCTTTTATTTATATTTTTACCCAGTGATTGCATGCCAAATGCTTCTTTATCAACCTTATGCAATTCACTACCCATAAGGTACCAAAGAGTTTTATTTAATTCATAGGTGAAGCCATCAATTCTAGGAGCTTTATCATTAACCATGTGAGACATTACCTCATGCAAATCATTGACAGTGAGGGGCCTATCATAAACCACCCATTAGACTAGAGTGAGTTTGCATGGCACTATTCAAAGACATTATTGAAGGGCAATTTCATGCGCAACTAAAGATGCTTGAACTTTGAACACTTGTTGATAATGGCAGACAAAAGCTTGCACAATCTTCAAAGTCTCTAAGAGACTGTTGCTAGCCTCAGAAATGACTTGTATTTGTTGTTTTGAGTTCTTGGCTCACAACATTTGGAAGAAATCCTTAGAAGCTTTATCCCTTATCTTAAGCTAATGAAGTTAGGCTTTGACTTGGGCTCCTTGGGCATTGTACTTATCTACAATCTAAATGTGGTACTGAAAGGAAACAACTCTCACATGCAAGATCTCATTAAAGGGATCTTTTTCTAAGGCTAGAGTTGCATGACTTAGATTTGAGGAAGTAGTAGAGTATGAGTGTCTCCAAATTTTGGCAAGCTAGTGGCCATATATCCATAGAATGTGATAGGTCCTTTTGATAGTGTCATCTTACCAGAGAATGTAACTAACTTCTTGGGAAGGGTGTGGATCTAAATTTCAAACTCTCCTAATGTGTGCCACCATGGGCCCATGCTTGAGCAAGGAGGTGTTAAGGAAGAATTATGATTTATGGACTTTGGGTTTCATGAACTGCCATGTCTCTCAGAACCAAATAGGGTGGTGATCAAAAAATCCAAATTCTGGGAGTGCCTGGACCAGAGAAAAAAACCATTATCAAAAGAGAAGTACAATTGGGTGGACATCATTGCCCTATCTAGATGCTTCAAAATCTAGGCAAGGCCTTACCTGAAATTACTGTAGGTGTACCAAAATCCATCAATAAGATGATGGTAAAAATTGAAGCCATAAAGGCCCCATTTATTACACATGTAAAATCATGCCTCCCTTTTGCCAGCTACCCACCTCATAAGAAAGTGGCTCATTTTATCTTCAAGAGAGGCCACCATATTAAATTCACCACTTAATACCCAATGGGTATCAAGGAGACCATCTGATAACCATCATCATAAATGGGGATGCTCTGAGGTGTCATTCGAGGCATAAATATTAATGAAGCTAAAAGAGTGGCTTTCAATGCTAAAAAGAGTCCATACTAACTGGTTGGTGGGGTCCATGATAGATTGCACTAAGTATGGCCACTACCTTGGAAAAATGAATGTGATCACCCCTCCATGTCCTGTGGCATGATTTCTATGAAGAATGATAGTGTCATGCCAAATGGAATTACTGACAATCATCAATAAAATATCTACCACCTTGACTTCCTATAGATAAAGAATGTCCATCTTGAGAAACTTCCTTCTAAAATTATGCATAATAAACTTGCATTTTGAGTATATGAGACCCCAAACATTCCATGAAAAATAATTCATAGATGACATGTGTCAAGGGAAATATCCTTCAATTCCATCCCTTCTAGGCATCATATCGATTCTATAGAAACTGCCAACTGTTGACACTCAAGAAATCATCAAATTGCTTCCTCACAATAGGTCAACTTGATACTCTCCTTCCTCTACCTCATCACTCCTCTGAGGAAGGTTGAGAGAGCGTTTGGGCATATCCCATTAGGTAGGAAGTGGAAGAGTGGCTAGTTGTGAGTCTAAAAATTTGGAAGAACTAGGCACAAAGGCCTCAAAACCTTGGGATAAAGCATTAACATCTAGAGGGGTGTTGAACACCCTAAGCTTTTCTACCAATTTTGGGGCTTCAACAGGAGAGGGTTCTTTCTCAATAGGAGCCTGCTTCTGAGGGCCATTGATCGAAGATGTATTGCCTCCTTTAGGAGCAATAGTTATGTTTATGGCTTTAGAGTGAGTGTTATTCTTCCATACCATAGTTCATCCATCCTCAGTTGGTTTCTTGTTAGCTTTAAGAGAGGGTTTGGGGGGAGAGGATGAGTGGTTGGATGCATTATTATGATCCAACTAAAAAGGACAATCTTGTATCTTATGGTTTGTGTCTTGGAAACAAAAACAAGTGTTAGACAAGTTGATATACATGACTCATTGAGAGTGCCTCACATCCTTGAATTGGATTTCCACAAACTCCTTGAGGTCTCAGGAGAGGTCAACTTCTACACAGACCCTTTTTTGTGGTCTAGCTAAGTACAACTAGGTTTTTTTCATGACAAACCACATGGCCTATGAAGGATGTTATCTAGTGAATAAAGTGCCAGCAGCGGAGTGGGAGACCTAGAAATTCAAGCTAGACTAGGACTTTAAGAGTGGTGTGCTTCAAGACCACAAAGTCTCATGTCCAGGAGAGAGAACCATAAGCGAGTTCCTGATGTATAAAGTGGTAGACCTATGGAGGATTCCTCTTGCATGGGAAGGGTCAGAGAAGTGAAAGAGCAAAAGGCCTTTGGTCATGTTCTAGATGCTCTCCAACTTAATGCCATAAGCTGCCCATTGATTTTAAACCCAAGACTAAAGCATACTTTTAGAGGGGATTCTCCTAACAAAATATCTTATTAAACAAAATTGCTTTAACCATTGACATGTAGAATTAAATTCAGGAATAGGCAAAATAACATCAGGTTTCAAATTATTACCTCATGGTATACGTTCGGGATAAACTTCCTTGGGTGCTTGCAAGGGGCCATTGCTCGATGCTCCACCATTCTTCTACACATCTAAAATAGTTGGGATAGAATGAGGAGAAGTCATTATAAATGATGGCCTCGCTCATAGGTGATAAACCTTAAAATGACAATAAATGCAAGTCTTGTAGATGACTAAGGCCATAATATGACACAAGGCTGGGAAGACAAAAAAATAAGAGTTGACTCAATGGCAAGCATGGTGCTTGCAAGGGGCCATTGCTTGATGCTCCACCATTCTTCTCTGCATCTAAAATAACTAAGATAAAATGAAAAGTCATTATAAAGGTTGGCCTCACTCGTATGCGATAAACCCTAAATGACAATAAATGCAAGTCCCACAGGGGACTAAAGCCACAGTATGACACAAGGCTGGGAAGGCAGAAAAACAAGAGCTGACTCAATGGCGAGTATGGAAGAAACCCTAATAGAACATTTTTTCTTCCTACTAATTAATTTTTCAGATTTTATTTTTTGAATTATATTTGAATTAAAAAATTAAATTCAAAGTCAAAAACTATATATACACCCATGAGATCAAAAATAAAATTCAAATTAATTTACATTTACACTTTATAATTAATTCACATCAACAATAAATAAACCCTTTCCAATTATGTTACATTTATAAGATTTGTAATTAAGTTTTTAAACTAACCTTTTATTAATAAGTAATTATGATAACATTTTTTCTTATATAATATGACATTACTTTCTCTTATTTTATTATTTTGTATTTTGAGATTCTTTATATAATCATTATTTATATAATAATATTTAAGATTTTTTAATTTATTTTATGAATATAAATAATAAATAATGATAGCTTAAGTATGTAATATATATTTTTTAATTCTACATTTTTATTAAAATTATAAAAAAATGATTTAATGGAAAAATATTTTTATATTTAATTAAAAATAATTTAATATTAATAATTCAATAAAAATTTTAAACAAATATTGCAAATATAAAATAAAAAATATCCTCCAACTTATCTTAATTGTTTACAATTAGATTTATAAAGATATATTATCCAAAATTATATCTTAAATTGAATTGATTACTCAAATAAATCAGTAAAGAAATTTGTATTAGTTCTAAGTACACATTATTGTAACAAATATTTGACTAATTTAATTAGACAGATAGTTTGATGAAGGCCCAATGCATGTCGCATCAACGATTCTATGTTATCATCAATGGAGACTCGGTACTGTGATGGTGACGACAATAACATATGTAATCCGCAGACTTCAACGACCTCCACAAGTCTAAGTCAGAGAAAAGGAGATAATGGTTTCTGGGCAGACGAACATTATCTTGTCTGTTTCCTCAAATTTTAGTGGAAGTATTTTCAGGGTGATGAACAAGACTCATAATAATGATCCGTACAGACCACGCCAACCAGGAAAGTCTAAGTGCCGTATTGGAGACAAATATTATCTCGACTACTTCCTCAATTTTAGAGTTTTTCAGGTCGCCACTAGATATCATGATTCGTAGAAATTTCAGCTAAGACTCATAATAACGCTGCGTATAGACCACGCCGCCCATCATTGTTTTGGTTGGAACCTTTTGTTATAAATTTGTTTTAATTGAAATTTATTTAATAATAAAGAAGATGTATAATAGAGCAAAAAATCAATTGAATTTATGTAGTAATTGGAATATTGAATTGTCAATGTTTTAAATAAAGTATAAGAAGAGTTATGATGTGGCTTTAGTTTGTATTATTTATATGAATATTTAAAGTTTAAAAAAATGAGATTAATTTGTATATGTATCAAAAATGTAGTTTTAATTGGTAAAGTTTTTCATATTTAGTAGAGTTTGTTGGATAGAGAAATTAGGAAATTCTTTCCTTCAAATTTGAAATTCGTGGAGTTTGTGACTCTATGATTATTATTGTTTTGGCATTAGTAGTGAGTTTTTACAGTAATTGTTGAAAATAATTTATGTCAACTACATGAACTAACATAGTAATTGTCACTACAAATTATTTCAAGAAAAAAAGCACACTCAAGCATTTTCTTTTACACATATGCACTTAACATGCCACATGTCCCTTTTGCGACTCTACGATGGTTGTCTTACATAAGTTATGTGGTTAAGTTGTCCAGTGTCAGTAATATTTATTTGTAACCTATAAACTATACATTTTAATGGCCTTAAAAAATAAGACGTGTAATTAATAAAAGTGGTCCGAAATCGAGAACTCCTAACTATCTTCATATTTAATCAATTTTAATTCTTCGATGAAGATATGCCAAAGCACAATGATTTGGGAATTATCTGTAAGGAGGTTGTGATCGGTGAAAGAAGCCTATTCAACCTTGATAATGGAGTCCACCGCACCAATAAGGGAAAAATCCAAATAGCTAAAGAAGCCCTTACAATCACTTGTAATTTGGCCCTAAAAACTACAAGCATGTCTTAATATATGATATAATGGCAAAGAGTTTGTTGGTTGGAGAAATCATGGAATGCTTTTGCTCAAAATTAAATTTCATAGAGTTTATAACTCTATGGCCATTGATTTTTTTGACAAATAGAAGCTAGTACCTACAATAATTGATGAAAATTATTTATGTGGAAACAAGCCACATGTCCCTTTTGTGGCTCCATGGTGGCTATCTTAGGTAGACTATGTGGTTAACTTATGTAGTGTTGGTAATATTAATTTGTAACCCATAAATTGTAAATTGTAATGGCCTCTAAAAATAAAGGAGTGTAATTAATAAAAGTGGTCAGGACTTAATAATTCTTAACGATTTTGATATTTAATTAATTTCATTTTTTTAATGAAGTTATTCTTACCATAATTGTTCAAAAGTATTTTTGTGAAATGTAAGATCTAGGATGACATTTATTGTTAATGCAAATTATTTCAAGAAAAAATGTATATTAGAATAAAATAGTTAATGAATGCATCTCATTAATACAATTAAGTAAATCCGAGAGTTTTAAGAGAGGTGTAATAAGATAGAGAATAAGTAAAAGAAAAAACATAAATGTTAATTTATGCGTAAGTTCAAATCAAAATAGGGTATACACAAGTACTACACTGTTTAGTTATGAAGAGCTGTATCAAAATGAGTTGAGCATATTTTTGTTGAAGCAACATTATATCAGACACTTATGATATTTACGATTGATAATGTTCCTTCTATCTGTGAGAATGGGTAATTCGAAGAAAATGAAAATTTAAGTTTATATAAAAATTCATGAGCAATGAATGTATAGGAAGACCATTTCTAGTGAAGGTTTTGCAATGCATTTTTTGATGTCATGTGTCATGTTTTTATGATTTTCAAGTTTAGTTCACATAGTAGCCTAGTTTAGGTTTGAATTTAATTGACCATGAAAATAATAATTTCAAAAGTTCACTTTAATTTATTTGATAAGGTAAATATAAAGAGAAAATTAACAGGTAATTGTTCATGACTTTGAAATGTGTAACTCTAATGTACTGAGATATAGTTATATGTGTAAGTGAATGAATATCCACACTTTAAAAAAATAAAACATTAGGAAAATAATTATGCAATAACGCACATAAGCATTCATTGTGTAAAATAAAATATTTGAAAAACATTTGTAAATATTCAAGTCCAAGTTTGAAAACCATAAGAGTGAAGAACACACAGTGGTGGGCCCAAGAATGTATGGTGGAGGTGTCCATGTTATTATGTCCTTAGGTTCCAAGGGCAAGAAATTAATAACTTAACAACTCATACACAAGTTATTCTTATTGCATGTGTGTGCTCAATAGGCCAATGATCCCTTTCGTAGTGCCATAATAATTGTCTTATCCAAACCACGTTAAGTTTCACCACATTAGTAATATTTATTTGTAATATTCAATCAAAATTATTTTAAAATATGCTTTGAGTAAAAATTTATAAGATCTTAGTGATATTTGATGGAATTTATTTTACATGGATTAAATGCCACATTGAAATATATATAATATCTTATAAATTTCAAACCCCTCTCTCTCTTTGTCCATATATATATATATATATATATGGGTATGTGCACAGAGTTGAGGACAATTTCATAGACATTTCCCCCAACATGTACATGTTATGACCATAGTGCATACACATAATGGACATAATATGTATGTTTTATTTGAATTAAGTCTCAAAATTTTTGAGCCATAATGCATACACATTATAATCACTAGGTGTTGATAATGTGTATGCATTATTGGCACTATGCCTAGTGCTAAAAATGCATATGTGTTATGTCTTCATAACGTACATATTATTGAGAACATAAAAATAAAATAAAAAGGCCCATCCATAGGCAAACACTTTTTATTTTCATTTTCCTACTTGTTCGACACTTTTCTTGGCCAAACTGCAATCACATTTTGCTTAGGGGAGAAGAAAAATGTACCTCAATCACTTGATACATCACCAAATCAACAATGCTTCCATGGAGGGGAGGTAATTAATCAAAACCCAAATGTATTAACAATAGATTTTGACAATTTTTTTATTTGCATTGTTTATTTACCAAATCTTATTTTTTTAAAAACCTATTCCACTACAAGAGACCAACATGCTAACTGACCTCTTAACCCTCATCCTAACCCTTTTAAACCTCCACATAACCCTCTTAACCCTCAACCTAACCCTCCTAACACTTTGCTTAACCCTCCTAATCCTCTTACAGTTGCACAAGATCCCCTAAGCACTAAAGAGGATCTAGCTACACACATAGTGGAAAGAAAAATAGAAATTAGAAAAAATAATTAGGAGAATGAGGGACCCTACATCAATCAAAACCCATTGCACCTATTCAACCAATACCCTAGAGTCAATATTAGGTCAATTTGACTTGATAATGAGTCAAATTAATAGATGAACATCATATAGGGATAGATGTAGGGCTTACTATGCTAAACAATTGTTAACATATGAGGTAAAGGACAAAGATATATCAAAATACCTAATTCGTGCCATATTCATTGACATAAGAACCAATGCATCTTTCTAGTAACCACTAAAAATTTACCAATCCACAGATGCCAAAACAATTTAATTAGAAATAATTTTTGGGACCAATGGTGGTTGGTTTTCTATTACACACCATGTAATAACCATGTGGTCCCATTGTATTTTTTTAGGAAACTCTCCTACAAGTTTGTCCTTAATGAAATTCCCAACTTTTTTGACTATGGTGAGTTCTAGAGTTAAGGGAAAGGCTTTTTACATGATATAATAGGTGCATATTGTGCCCTTAAATGGATTTAAAGAATTCCTACCCAAAATCCACTTCAACATAATATCCCCTCTATAATAAATGAGGTCAAGGAGATTAACACTTTGCATATGCATAGTGTGTTTACTGATACACTGATGAAATCTTATGTGTGTAGATGGTGATCAAATAGTGAATAGCTTGGACTAAGTTGATGACTTTCCCAATCCCCATTTATGGGTGGCTCAATAACTTAAGATAGCCTTGACTCCATTGCACACCTCTGTTTGATGGCTCATAATCTATGAATAACCTGGATTGGAATGATGACTTATCTAACCCTCTTATGTAGGTATTTCAATAACTCAATTAGGTCATGAATCCATCATTTCCTACTCATGTTTAGTAAAAAAGCTAAAATTAGCACTATGTGGTGTCATGAAGCTATAAAATATGAATTTGGGCCACTTGGGAACTTTAAAATGTAAAATAGCTTAGGGACCACTTAAGAACTCAAGAATCTAAAATGACTCTAGGCCACTTAAGAATGCCAAATGCTACAGTTAGAATGAGGCATCAATTAGTATAATATTCACATCTAAATTATACAATCTGGATAATGACATGGATTTGTCATTCTATTTGAGAGAACTAGTGCAAAACTAAGCATATGGAAATAATGTGCCACACACATGCCCCTAATTTGAATATTTATGTGTAGACACCAAAAATTCACACACCTACAATTTTGAATGTCAAAATATCCCTAGAAGTACCCCTGGACCCTCTTAAGACCAACTTACACCTATCGGGCCTAAACCAACCAATCCGTACTCAGCTGCACCTAACTGAGTAACCTTGGACTTCAAGACCCTATTCCTATGGACCTTGACCATCGATGGTCAGGATCCACATTTTTACCAAGAGCATGTAAGCTCTACCAACCCTTTTGAAAATATAACTTGTCTAATTTGTGTTACGATCTTTTACATGCACAAATTATATTTAAATGACCCAGTTACACCTTCAATTCCACCTCTTGCTTATGCCTATAAGAGAGAGAGGCCTGAGAAGTCAAATCAATCTGCAATAATTATTAAGAGCTCAGGTATTCAGAAGTTTAATTTTGTAGGTCAATCAGGGAAATTAGCATCATTAGTGTTATCAAACATTATTAGCCATCTTATTAAGAGTTAACTTTCCATCATCTTTCAACCAAGCTTTTAGGTACTGTTACTCTATTGGAATCAATCTAGATTCCACCAATAGGCTAACTACATCAACCACCCACTCAATTGAATTATGGTAAGACAAGTACTTGTTTGTCAATATTCATGCACTTTTATTCCATTTTGCAATTAATTTAGCCCTTGCCTAAGCCCTAAAATTCATCTGTGAAATCCTATCATCTTTTGTTGATCAAACCCAAAATTCCATAGTTAACCACCAATGGTTAGACCCCAACTTCTGATAGTTAGGCTAACCGTCGATGGTCACCTCAACCACCAATGGTCACTTGTGGCAAAAAAACCAGCAAGCTAATTTAGCCCACCTACATCCAATCAAATATGCTTTTCTATGTTTTTGATCACTCACAAGCCCCCTTCTAATTTTTTGAATCATACCCCGACCTGTGAGCACTAGTATTAATTAGTTTGTCACTAATTAGATCATTTATAGTCTAATTTTCTAGCAATATTTCTTGTATTTGATTTCAATACCTTTTGATTATTGATGCAAGTACCTTTCTTTCTAGTTTCTCAACTTGATCATTTAAAATTTATGGATTGATAGCCCTTAAGAAAGCTCTCACTTCTAAGATCTAGCTATGACTAGGCAATTCACCCAACTATCCATCTAACCAATAAAATTTTTGGAGATAATTGTCTAATAAATAAATTTATAAATATTTCTTAAAATAGCTCCTAAGAATTTATTACTCATTAAATTATATCATTTTAGGGTGTTTGTATACTTTTTAGTTACTAGTTTAAATTATAATAACATTATTATCAAGTTTTGTGAGTTGTTGTCATGTCTCTCCTTCTCTCTTTGATTTAAAGTGTATTTAGACTAGTGTATTTTAAAATGTACTCTACTATTCTAGACAATTTGGAATGTTAGTGCATGTTCTTAAAGTTTATTATAATTCCTTTTCATTAAGGTGCATTCATTTTGTTTAGTTCCATATTTTTAAATTTTAGTCATTATTTTATTAGTTAACATGCTAATATGACTCTGGATTTAAATTTGATTATTTATAAATAGATAATTACTTTAATTCATTTATGCAAATATAATTTATAAAATTCATTTATTTTTAAAATAAATCTATTGAAAACTTATGAATAATCTAAAGTAAATCAAAAAATCATTAGATTATAGATAAAACCATGTAAATTCATATTATAAAAATTGAAAACATTAAAGTTATTTTTTATATTATTATATAAAAAATCACAAATATCAAAATGTTGGATTATTCTTTGGTGTAATATGTGCTTGTAAACATATTATTTGCCTTACATTTTTAGTTATTTTTTCTTAAAATATCAAATAAGTTTGATTTTGACACATATATGACCCTTATCATGTAGCACTAATTATACTTTCTATAATAGTGTTAACACTAAAGTGAGCTCAAATTTTTTCCGTAACATAATAATTTTGTTAATAGTTTTTAGGTCCCTTTTGGTTAAGGTGAATTCATTTTATTTAGTCCATATTTTTTAATTTTAGATATTATTTTATCATTTAACATGTTAATAAGGTTCTTGATTTAAATTTGGTTATTTATAAATAAACAAGTACTTTAAATCATTTATATTAAATATAATTTATATAATTATTCTATCTTTTAAATGAATTTATGGAGCATTTATAAGTAATTTAAAGCAAATCAAATAATTTTTACAATATAGATGTACATAATTTCATATTATAAAAATTAGTTTGCATGTTTTGATTATTGAGGTTATTTTTGATATTAATATTGTATAAGAAATTCATAAATATCAAGATGTTGAATTATTTTTTTGGTGTAATACATCTTTAGAAACATATAATGTTTGCCTTGCATTTTTAGATATTGTTTTCCAATTAAGATGATAAAAATAACTCAATTTTGTAAGTGATTATAATGAAATATTAGGAAAATGAGCGAATTTTTTGGAAGTCAAATTTAGACATACAATCTTCTGATTGTTTATTTTTTTTTATATTTTTATCCATAAAAACATTTTATGGTTTAAATTATTTGGAATTTGAATATATAGTTCAAACTATTTAAAACATAATTGTACATTGTAGACTATCCATAATATAAGTGTAAAATCTATATAAGCTTCTCTATTCATCATCAATTTTTTGGATTAACTTTCCAACAACTTTGAAAATGAACTTCCATTGTCACCTTCTAACAAATCCTACCAATTCTCAAAACAAAAGCAAATAAAATTAAACCATGCCTCACTTTCTTTTTCTATTATTTTAAATTAAAGTTAGTATTTTACACATATTATTTGGCCAAGTTATAAATAAATGAATGTTCACATTGTAATCTATTGTAAATCAATTTAGCCATATTAAAAAATTATCATGATCACTACTGTTTCGATTTCAACCTTCCATCCATCATTAGCTAAAAGAAAATATATGGTAAGGATTATAACCCTATTCTAAAAGGATAACACAACCAGTAAAACAAATAATGTTGGAGTCAAAATGTGTTAATTTTGAAATCCATGGGACCTCTCTTCCAAATATTTGATTTCTCTTTCATTTGAGTTGCTTTGTTCTTATTGTTGGGTGAATATTTTGTTACCGACACAATGGTAGCAAAATAATTATTTCAACCACAATGTGATGAGATAATATCTCTCCTCAAGATAAAGGGAGCCTCCCCTTTCATTGGAGAGAGATTTTGTCTCATCACATTGTGGTTAAAATAACCATTTTGCTACCATTGTGTCGGTAATAAAATATTTACCCAACACTTATCTTGACATTTTCTTTTACATATTTTTTAATTTTGTCGTAATTGTTTAGATATTTTTGTAGGCTAATGCAATATTTATTTATATACTTATTTGTGCCAATTTATATGTTCTTCCTTTTACTTCTTTCCCTACTATTATTTTAAGTCAACGATGAGTCTTCATACTCCTTATTTTCTTTAAATAATTTAACATTTAAATTAAAATAAATCTTTTTAATCATAAAATCCTTTCTTCAACTAATAAAATCTCATAAAAAATAATAATAAAAATTTCTAAAATTTTAAAAATAAATAAATAAAGTAAACGTTATATTTAATCTTCACCAAAACCCAATAGCATGGAAACTTACCATTTAAACATTTACTATTTAAAAATATTTTGAAAAAAAATTGAAACTAATTATTCACTAAAATCAATCTTTTAAATTGAAAGAATATTATTATATCTTATCAATATAATTACGTGCATGCAATTAAGAAATAAAAAGATATTATAACCCCAAAAAATAAAATATAAATACAATAAAAGGACATGGTACAATATAAATAAATACAACGTGTATGCTAAATTAAGCCAGCAACAGGACCAAATTGAAGGAATCAGAATCTCCATCACAAAATAAGTATTTGCTATATGGATAAATAGCAAAGCGAAATGTGTTTCTATTACAAATTAGAGATAGGATACAACTAGTTGTTTGTTGTAACACTAACTATGAATACATAACCAGCACTCAATTTGTGTAATTAAAATTCAAAGTTAAAACAAAACAATACCAGTTTGCATATTAGTTTAATGAATCTCTCGCCTTCAATTCTTGCACAAACAAGTCTAGATTTTTGCGAGAGGATCCTGCATTCATCACTGTGTTCTTCATAACCTCTCGGACGCTCTTCACCTTATTTCTAATTTTCTTCCCTTCTCCATTTATATTCATAAAGTCTTTTACAGTGAATGCAATCTCCTCGCTGCGCACCAATGAAGATCTCATGTTGTTCTTACTCCTGGAACATTCACCCAACCTCATCCCCACACCCCATTCCTCCACAATGAGCCTGCAATTCGTATACTGATCTGTCAAGAGAGGAAAAGCCAACATGGGGATCCCAAACCATAAGCTCTCCATAATCGAATTCCAACCGCAGTGGGTAAGAAACCCACCCACAGAGGAGTGAGACAAGACGTCCAGCTGAGACACCCAGTCGACAACAATGCCCTGCTCTTTGCTTTCCTCCAAAAACCCCTCCGGAAGTGTGTCGTGCACGTTGGAGGCAACGATGTCTGGACGGAGCACCCAAATAAATGGCCGTTTGCTGTGGAGCAATCCCATGGCCAATTCATGTATTTGAGTTTTGGAAACATGGGCATAGCTGCCGAAGGAAACATAGATAACGGAGTGTTTGGCCATGCCGTCAAGCCAACTCCGGCAGTCGGACTCAGTCCACATGCTTGTCCCCAGCTCGTCCTTGATGCCGCCGTCTTCAAGCAAAGATGAAGGAAGCAAAGGACCCACAGATAAAAACGGGATTCCCGATTGCGCTTGCAGCTCTTGGATTGTCCGGCTCTCTAGTTCCTCAACTGTGTTGGAAACAATCCAATCTGCCTCGCGGACCGATTGAAAAGCTTGGAATATAATTTTGTGATCGAACTGTGATACGTCGGACTCTTGGAGAAACGACGGAAGGTCTGTTAACTTCAAAGCCGGAACCCCAGGTATATAGTTTATTACCTCGCCCTCTGCAACACAAAGTTTACTAACCCTTATTTTAATTGAAATAATATATTTGAGAGGAAAGCCAGAGATTAGCAATAGTAAAATTACCGTCGCCTGTAAAGGGATGATGGCCGTTGTTGACGAAGAGGTCCAAGTTATAATATATGGCAAACACCATGACCGACTCCGTCCAGAAGGAAATGTAGGGGATCCCGAATTTCTTGGCTATGCGGCATGGCCAAACAAAGTATGTGTCGGCGATGATGCACGATATGGGAGGCTCCTTTGCTTGCAGATCGCGAAGGAAGTCATGTACATGGGATTCCATATGATACAACAATGAGCTGTTGAATTCATCGTTGTTGAGCGATCGGTCGAAGTCGACGGGCAGACCGTCGGAGACAAGTGCAGAACGGATATCTAAACCGAGGGTTTTAGCGTTGTCGGTGAAAGGGTCCCGGCCGTTGTAGGCTTTGGTGATGCGTGCATAGCAACCCTCTGTACAGACTAAGGTAACAACAACGCCTTTGGCGGCGAGCTTCTTGGCGAGATTAAAGGTGGGAATGATGTGGCCCTGGAGTGGATACATGAACACCACCACATGCCCGCTGCCCTCCACCACACTACTACTCATCTTTCCTGGATGTTTTTTCATAGGCTTCATCCCTCCCCTAAAATGGGTTCATATAGGGTGCTTTTCTTAGAGATTTAGTCCATGAAAGATAGACATTTCATATATTGACTCAGATTATGTGATTCAAACATGATAGATTAAGTATGTTAAGACAACACACGTGAAGTGTATGTGGCGAATTTTACATGATTCTTAAGAAAATATAAGATATTGTAATATTATGAGATAAATTATACGATACATATTCACATGCATAGACTTGTACATGGATTTTTTATTTTTACATCCATTTTCATAAATCCTTTCATATATATACATATATATACATATACATATATATATTTACTCTTTCCTTCCCTTTATTATCTTAGGGCTTAAGGCGTAAGTTTTAGGGATAGTCGATCAATACAATTTAATTTTATGTAACATATTTAAGATCACCTTAATTTGAGAAATTATAATGATCCATAATATTAAGTAGGTTTTCTCCGTCTCTTAGATATTTGATTTTACCTTTCAAAATAATATCAACAATAATTATACACTTTATATTTTTTCGTAAGTCTTCATTTTTGTCGGTAGTATATATAAATATTTAACAACTAATTTTCAAATTAGGGCATCTATATTAGGTCAACCTAAACACCTTTCATATGTTGATCATATCAGGAAATATCAAACAATCATATATAAATAAAAATAAAGCCTAAGGTCTTACTCACTTGGTCATTCAATATTTGCTCGACAAAAATATTGAAAAATATGTTTGCACTTTTGAAAGGTCAAACTGTTGAGCTATTTCAGTACTTGATATTGCTTTCATATAGGGTATTAAAATTTACATCTTTGAGAATCTAAAAGCTACTACATAAATGCAATCATTACCTTTCTTGACCTAGTATGATATCCTAAGAGGAATTCCATAGAATAGCAACTGACATAAGTGTGCATAAATACTAATCTCTTGGTTAGATAAATATGAGATCTAGGTGACCTAAGAAGAGAATGAATTGAAAAAATTTAGGAGAGGGATGAGGTGTTGTGTAATATGGACCCCATGTGGATGGAAAACCTAATTCATTTGAAAGTTGTGAGTACATGTGAAATATGCAAGGGAACATGATCAATTCACAAGAAGAAGGAATGCACTCCAATGGAGAAGATGAGACATGTAATGAAAGATGCATGTGCAAGGAGAATAAATTTAAGGAAGTTAATGGTAAACAAATTTAATATGGAGGAGGATAAGCAGACCCTAAGGAAACATAAAATCTAAGATTACATAAATGTGATTCCAATACACACATTATTTGCAATTTTAGACACATAATTTTTTTATTAGAGACTTGGAAACATCAATTTTTACATATCTTGACATAATAAGACTTGTGTGTACATATTTGGTTCTTGTGAAAACTTTTCCCTGTCTATCCACACACAAATTATCTTGTCCAACCCAATTTACCATTATAAAAATTCATGTTCTCCCTAGTCTCACCCCATAATCCTAAGCATATTATCACCACATTATAGATAAGTGTTTCCCCCTCTTTGGAGATTGTTGACAACAATTAGAAAATTACAGTTTGCTAAAAGTATCCACCTCTAATGATACCATATAGAAGTCTCTAATGACTAATTTTAAAATTCAAACATCTCCGTTGGGTTAGCCTAAGCATGTTTCACATGTGGGTTATTGGGAGAAATATTAAAAAGTCATCTAAAAATAAAATTACATCATAAGGTCAATTGCATGGGCTATGTTGATCATTATTTAGAATTCACATTGAAGAATCCATATGCACCATCTTAATATATAACCAAAAAGGCATACACATTCAAAAACCTTCAAAGGAGTATCCTTAAAGCCAAGTCTAGATAATTAAAAAATGGAAGTGAAATGTTCATGTTTTCAAGTGTTGAAAGCCAAGAATTGCATCACATTATATCATGATAATGATTTAACACACAAACACACACCCCTAGGAAGGACAATTACATGTGGTTTGAGCCATCTAGAATGTAGGAAATTATCAATCTCTCAGAAGGAGTGGTTGGATCTATCAAACCCATCTTATTAGCCCTTTTTTCCAAGTCAATATTATATTGAAAGTGAAACTAGGGTTTCAATCCAAATAGAATAAAATCAAGGATCAACACACATGGCCAAAGGTAATGGGATACATATAAATCATCTACAGGCATGGGAAAATTAATTTGAAGTAACACATACTTATAAATACACATGGATGATATTGAAAAATACTCAATAGTATGGTTATTAAAGGTTTATGAGTTTTACTGGTAATGTTTGTACATCATTTAAGGGTTAATTTCATGATCTGAGTAGTTACAAAAATAATACATAAATTTTTTAGTGACTATAGCAAGGTAGTGAGAAAAATAAATCATAAAATCATCTATTTGCCTCTCTCTCCCTCTTTTCTTATCAATTCTAAAAATAGTAAGCTCAATATAATTCACTCTTTAGCATTCACATTTGTGTGATTAATGTTGTATTTTCATAATCTCAAATTTGATAGTTTTATCTTATTTAAATCACTTAAATACTAAAATGATTAAAACATTATGGTGAACTTGATTTTTGTTTCAAGTGCAAAAAACCGTAGGTCATTCTCCCTTAGAGTTTCCTCTTTCCTTCTTGGGGTTTCATATTTATTTTGTATTAGGATTTCACATATGAATTTTAATTTTCCCTTAAAAGGCATTAATTTATGCACTTTTTGTTTTCACTAGCTATATTAGTGTTTTCATGAATGTATTATATGACATCTAAAAAGATTAACTTTATTATACTTGTAAGGCATAGTGTAAGGTTAAGTGGTGTTGGAATTGATCATATTATATTACTTTGATCTAATCATGTATTTTTATGGAATCTATAATCAAATTCCTTTGAAACATAAATTCCTTCTTCTATTGATGCAAATGTTGATAAAGAACCCATATATGTAGAGGGACATATTATTGATGATGTTATGTCTGGTCTTGAAAATTTATATGAAGATGATAGTGAACATAATAATGAATATCTTGATATAATACATTCTAATGACCTTAATGGTGTATATCATTTGTAAGGTGAATCCCTTTACAATTTTGAAAATTGAATTTCTATTCAATCTAATGATATGGATAAGATTTTGATTGTTATCCTAGATTATAAGAATGCAAATAATGTTAAGGAACCCACATTTGAGGAATGACATGGTGATATTTTCAATGATAATAGTTAAAATTCTAGAGTCATATATTCTACATTAAGTTTTTAGGCCATTACTCCTACTATTACTATTCATATGTCTACACATATGGCTACACAAGTAGTGTCCAGTCAGGGTGTAGAGGTAACATAAGTTACTCCTTAGATATCTATGGATATTCCTATGAAACATAATTTTTTGCATCCTAGGCATGTTATTAATGTCACATCATCTATTATTAATCAATGTTATATTGCTACTAATTAGGGGATTATCCAAACTATTAACATCCTTAAAGCTAATGTTTACCAATGAAAACATGGCTTTTGTAGAGTGGGTAATTCATTTATTTATCAGTCATTATTACCACTCATTTTTTACAACCCATGTTCATTTGAACCATTTATGGATGCAATTTATTCAAATAAATCTTCTTCCCATTTTCTCTATTTGAGATATTTGTGGCCAACACACACTCATAAATATTCAAATCAATATTCGATACACAATATAGAGGTGAAAAAATGGGCCAAATCTTTCCTTCCATAATACCACTTTTCATATCCCCCAATAATTGATGTCTTCTCTTGATAATTTACAAGTTGTAAATGTGTTACAATGTATCGATATTTATAGAAAAAATGAATATAAATTAGAACCCTATTGGTGCATGAAATATGAATGAACTCTTACTTGGAAGGACTCAAAGGTGGGCCTAGGAGAGTTTTCATTACTCCAGAAAATACACTTAAAATCTAGAATAATTGAATAAGGTAAATAAAAAAGGCCAAAAAAAGAGGGGGGAGATGGTAGAAACATAAAAAAATGAACACATTATTAAGTAAAGTAATATAATGAAATAAAATTCATGCTAGATGGAAAAGATGAGTTATTTAAATCAAGAACACATTATTAAGTATAAATAATAACATATGGTCAAAATCAAGAATATGTTGTTAGGTAAAAATTATAAAGGCATAGATTATACATTAGGTTTTTATACTATTACTCCTATTATTACTATTCATATGTCTACAACTATGGATACACAAGTGGTGCCCAATCATGGTGTAGAGGCAACATAAGTTACTCATTATATCTCTATGGATATTCCTATGCAAGATACTTTTGTGCCTCATAGGAATCTATTAATGTCTCATCATTTATTACTAATAAATATTATATTGATACTAATTAGGGTATCATCCAAACTATCAACCTTCAAGATAAATATTCTAAATTATAACAAGAATCTTGAAAAGTAGGTCATTCATCTATTTGTAAATAATTATTACATAACTTGTTGGCCCTAGATATTGTTTATTATTTTTCACCAACATGAATTTCTCCCCCAAGATTACACCTTATGATAGTAAAGGTTTTCCTCAAAAAAATATTATAACTTTCCATGTGGTGTTTATAGATTATTCTTTTTATGACAAATATTTGACTTAGATTTTTTCTTGGATTCTTAAGGACTACAGTTTCTAATGGTTATAAGATTTTCCTCTCCAATAGTTATATGATTTCATTCATTTGGTGGATCAATTCTTATCTCTATTTTGTATCAATATTAATGATAATATATCATACCCTCAAATTACAACACTCAAAAAAGGACCTAATGAGCCCATTAGTGACTATGTGTGATATGGGGCCGAGGTGGTGTCCTGATGGACAATCTAAATAATGATGGTTAAGTGGGTTATGAATAAAGAATTGAATTATGAATGATAAATAATAAGAAGTGCAATGCAAAAAAAAATAGTTAAGATAATCAAGAGATGACAACTACATTAGAACTATAATAGCAAAGTTGTATTAGGTTATGTTTTGTACAATCTAAGAGATTATATGTCTGGTGCCTAAATATATTATTCTTAGTTCTACCACTAGAATGGTATGCTAACCTAAAATTAATGATTGTATACATTATTATATAGTTCAATAAGTTGAAACATCAGTTAAAATGCTTCAAGGGTTGGTAACAAGTGCTCTATAGATTCCAAGTGTGGTGACATCATTGACAACCATTATTGGCACAAAAATGTTTACAACATAAACACTGTTAGAGTTGTGTGGTAATGCAAAAGTGACATTTTAATAAAATACATCACACATAGGTGTGGAACCTATGGATGTAATTGATAAAGTAAGCTCGAGGGTCACCGTGATACTATGGTGATATGCAATAATAGTTAGTGACCCAAATCCTCCTAGATCAATGGGCTTCATTACAAGGCTACGATTTGTAAATTTAAAATACCTATGGTTTACAAAAAATTGAAAAACATATTCAAGGAAAGATTCCTTACTCATATACATGAATCAATTATGTTCACATGTTTTCAATTTTTTGACAACATGTGTCATATGGTAAAAAAGATTGTGAAGTTAAATTACCTGCTATGAATAATATAGAATATGGGAATTACCCTCCAACATATTATAATTCCATATTTAAAATAAACCATATTTAAAATCTAAGGAAAATAATATTTATATAGAGGATAACATGATGATAAATGGAGTTTTAAATCCTACTAATAGGTTTATCTTATTGGATCATTAAAGGAGGAAAGTTACAAGATTATCAAAAACTCCTCATAAGGTCTTATATTAAATACATGAATGAAATATAATATCTCTCCCTTCACCCATGGAGGTTGGTTTGATGGGAAAATAGGAATTTCACAATTAAATTTTGGTCGTAGGTTAATACATTTGCATGCAACACTAAATTAATATTACTATAAATAATGAGTTATGGGCTCAGTAATGTCATATTGGTGATTGAAATTAAAAACTTGGTGATTTAATTACAAAGGGAAATAAAGTATAATAATCAAATAAATATTAATCTAATCTAAAATTAGGCTAATTAAATAATTCAAATTCATAATATACTCCTATATTGCTAAAATAGGAAAAATTACTAAACATAGAAAATACAATGCCAAAGAGTAATTTACATGCTCAAATACCAAGAAGAGAAAATACTAATATTATTTAATAATTCAAAAATAAATTATTAGTGGAGGTGAAAAATTTAAATGTCTGAAGATATGTATACTGTCATCAAATTTTATAAATTAGCTTTCTATCGTCTCGACACTATTGTCAAAACAAGGACACTATCATTGATGCTTTTATCCTAAAATTGATGCTTATGTCTATGGTTAAGGACATGAATTTTTTATAAATTCTACATGTTATTGTTATATTTCACTATTAATTTTCATATTTTTTTTCTGGATCTCATGCACAAGTTTTTGGTAAAGTGAGAATCTCAAATCCAAGGTCCTCAAATTATGGCATCTGATCTTATAAAACAAAGGTTAGTGGTCTCAAGTGAAGTATATTTGACCTCAAATACACCTCTATTAATTAGTGTTTCCTACATATCCATATACTATTAATAGGGTTTCAAATTGATGTAGTTATCCCCCTTATGTGGGCTTGTGTGTGAATAATGTTAAATATGTTATATGCAAGTGCATGTAGTGATCTAGATTATAACTTGAAAAATAACATTCGTGGATTATTTTTCAATGATTCAGACCTCTAATAAGACAAATCCTATGATTTATTTGTAAATAGGGAAGAATAGGTTAGTATAACTTAGTTGTACGAATGATGTAGTGAGCTTGAATAGATATTATGTTGGTAACTACTAGATATGAGCTTGATCATAATGAATGATATTTGTTTTATATTTATACCACACCTTTTGAAAATAACATCATGAATGGTTAACTAAGATAAATAGGTTGACCCATACATGTTTAAATTTTTAAAAATTTGAGTCTTTATAAGGTACATATATTAGTATTGGATCTAAAACACTAGCATCGATACTAGTGTTAATGGTTTCAATGGTTGTATCCTAGACAATATAGAAATGTTGAAGATCTATAACTGAGAATGAAAGATAAATATTAGGTATTAAGTATAATGTGTCCTACAAGTGATCTGGGTAATTAGAATATCAAGGTCAATACATAAGATAAAAATTTAAGCACAATGAGATGGTAAATGCGAGCCTTTCAATAATGATAAATTTAAGGACTAAAGGGTAGAGCATAGAGTGATATTTGTCAAGTGTTAAAGAATATTTTGTCATGTAAAATATATATTTGAGTGTCTACATTAAATAAAATATAGGTGCCTAAATAAAGGTCATATTTGAAACAAAAAGAGCCATCCTTAAAGAGAGGGTAAGTCCACTTAATTTTGGAATGAAATACATGACACAAGATTTATATGAAAGGGTTGAGTTTTACATTAAAATGCATGATATAAATTTTATATGAAATAATTTATTTTTGGATGAAGTTGTATACACCATTACATGGGAATCCTATTCATCAGTATGCCATTCTCCAAGTTATTGATGTTGGTGACAACCCACTCTCTATAGATGGGGAAAGACATATACATATACATACATACATATAGGGTGTCATAATATATATATATATATATATATATATATATATATATATATATATATATATATATATATATATAATTTCTAATTTAGTTAAGGGTCTAGAGTAATAAAATCAATAAATAAATATGCAATAGTTAAGCTATTGATTTGTATAGTTTGATTGTAATTTGAACCTTTCTAAAAATAGTAATAAGGGAGATAAAATAAGACTTAACTAGAAATTAACTAAGATGGATGTTTCAGGGTTTGAAATTCACTGTGTAGGACGAGGACACTATCACAAATCAAGATCTAACCTTAATTTATTGATTAGATAAGAGCACCAAAATAGGACAACCTGGGGTCTGATGCTATAGTCATCTTCTACTACTTTTGTCTAGGAGACCTGAGCTTTCTAGGTTTTGTTCACTATGTGTGAGCCTGTCTATGAAATTTTAACTATTGGATGTCCATATAACTCCTTATAGATCTGATTTAGTCTTCAAACCCTAGACTCTATTATGTTTTAACAAACTTTTGGAAAGAGGTGGGGTTAGTGCGTGTAAGATGCACTAAACATGTATCCACACCCCTTGTGTGGGCACACTACCTACATACCAATACTTTGAAGAGGGATCAAGTCATATGTAGTTATCCCACTTGATATGGTTTGTGAAATAGTGTGTATGAAGATGTAAAATGCTAAAACTAGGTGCGCTTAAGATGGATAGGGACTAGTGTAAAGATTTGGATGTGCTTGTAACTTTATTGGATGGTTGTATGTAGAGAATAGGGAAATATGTATGAGTAGTCTTACTTGTATTCTTGCTTGCTTTGTGACATTTTCCAACCCCTTCTAAATGAACTTTGAATGGGATTTTATAGGGATATGTTGGTCATGGGTCAAATGTATTCGTGTTAGGATGATAAGAAGAAGAATAATAATTAAAAAAAACTAACCATTAAAGGTAAAAATTCACTTGGATAGGAGCATCAAAAATGAACACTCTAGGGTTCAGTGCTATAGTCCAAGTTGGTCACTATAGACCTAAAGGAATGGGACCCAAGGGATGGATCAGCACTAGAAATGATACTTAGAGGTGGAATCACTATCTAGAATGCGATGGATGATTGGGAATTAGTGAAAAGATCCATATAAGGGTCATGAGATCAAGAAAGAGGGACCTACAGGTTAGGTGTCACAAGACACACTTAAGTTAACAATTTTCACATTTTACATGACTACATTCCCCCCCCCCTCACCCCGCTGCTACAACAAAGTATCACTAGAATAGGGAAATATGTCTGAGTAGTCTTACTTGTATTCTTGCTTGCTTTGTGACATTTGCCAACCCCTTCTAAATGAACTTTGAATGGGATTTTCTAGGGATATGTTGGTCATGGGTCAAATGTATTCGTGTTAGGCTAATAAGAAGAGGAATAAGAATCAAAAGAAACTAACCATTGAAGGTAAAAATTCACTTGGATAGGAGCATTGAAAATGAACACCCTAGGGTTCGTTGCTATAGTCCAAGCTGGGAACTATAGACCTAAAGGAATGGGACCCAAGGGATGGATCAACACTAGAAATGATACTTAGAGGTGGAATCACTATCTAGAATGCTATGGATGATTGGGAATTAGTGAAAAGATCCCTATGAGGGTCATGAGATCAAACAAGAGGGACCTATGGGTTGGGTGTCAAAAGACACACTCAAGTTACCAATTTTCACATTTTATATGACTACATTTGCCCGTCCCGCCCACCCCACCCCACCCCCCTTTATTCTAGTGATACAACAAAGTATCACTAGAATAGGGAAATATATCTAAGTAGTCTTACTTGTATTCTTGCTTGCTTTGTGACATTTTCCAACCCCTTCTAAATCAACTTTGAATGGGATTTTATAGGGATATGTTGGTCATGGGTCAAATGTATTTGTGTTAGGCTAATAAGAAGAGGAATAAGAATCAAAAGAAACTAACCATTGAAGGTAAAAATTCACTTGGATAGGAGCATCAAAAATGAACACCCTAGGGTTCGGTGCTATAGTCCAAGTTGGGCACTATAGACCTGAAGGAATGGGACCCAAGGGATGGATCAACACTAGAAATGATACTTAGAGGTGGAATCACTATCTAGAATGCTATGGATGATTGGGAATTAGTGAAAAGATCCCTATAAGGGTCATGAGATCAAGCAAGAGGGGCCTATGGGTTGGGTGTCACAAGACACACTCAAGTTACCAATTTTCACATTTTATATGACTACATTTGCCCCCGCCGCCACTCAGCGCCCCCTTTATTCTAGTGATACAACAAAGTGAAATACTACGATAAAGGAAAAATAAAAAGCATACCTAAACTTACCTGCATGGGTAAAACTCATAAAGCTATGTGATGCTAGGTATGCATAGAAAAAGCACACTATGAAGTGTAAATCTATAAAAAAACAAATAGTAGATCATTTCTTACTAGATACACTATATGTCAAATAAGAACATACAAAGTTTAGTAAGAGAGAGAGATAGAAGAAGATAAATGAATGAATACACCTCATCAGGTATGCAAACCAATACAAAACCTATTGTGATGTTGAGTGATGTTGAGTAATGTTGGATGATGTTGTACCAAGAGTAATATCATGAATGGAACTAAGTGCTCAATTCCTTGAGAGTGGCTTATGAATGCAAAGGTTGGCCCTTTAGCTCCATCATCACCCATTGAGTGATGCTACATGATTATGTTTGTGTTAATTAATGTTTGGACTATATGTAAAATATTTTTAAATAGGTGGCTCAATAATGCAAAGGATAGCTAGTCTTTTGGCTCCATCTTTGCCCCATGAAGTGAAGCTATAAACTAATACCGATATGAAATGTGTGTCATATAAGATGGTTCCTAAATATTATGAATGATCTATAATCTAATAATATGGTGTGGATAGTTGAATCTATGCTATAAACTAGGCCACTCTTGGCCACTCTAAAAGGTGAAGATTAGGCTTGTATGAAATCCACTCTGAAACTAGTCACTAGGCTTATATGAAATCCATTCTAAAACTAAGAACTAGGTTTTTATGAAATCCACTCTAAAATGTAGAGGTTAGGTTCATATGTATTGTTTCCAAAATCAGCTCAGCTCATTTTTGGAACAAACCCCTACGAAACTTGTCTGTTTCGCCCTTTGTCTCTCTAAGTCCATTTTCGAGACTAGTTTTTCTCATTCTCGTACTTGCTCAACTGATACTATTCAAAGTTAATAATGTCTTTTCATTACATTTTCCCCAAAATGTGAAAGTTATTATAGTCTCGATGTGACTAGGGGACCAAAATTTGGATTTTTTAGAGTTAGCCTTTTTCTTCTATTTTCGTGCACGAGCGGCAATTTTTGCCATCAATGTATTTTTCCTTCATGCATGCAGGAGTGGCAAATTTTACTGCCCTTGCATTTGGACGTGAAAGAGAATTTTTTTCTACCCCTACATTTTTCCTCCCTCTCATGCAGGATCGACAATTTTTTCCACCCCTTCATGTCCCTTCAATTTTTTAGTGCAAGGGCGGCAAATTTTGCCACCCCTACACTACCTCAATTTTCACGTGTGATATTTATGGCCACGTGTATAGAGTGGTTGGGATCAATTTTCACCCCATTTAATCCATTTTCACCCCATTTTGATTCATTCCTTCCTCTCATACTCCTACCTTCTACCTCTGGACGATCCAACAAGTGGGAAAAAGTGCGTTTCGATAGATTTGAGCTCGCATTGCACATTATTTTCTAGGTAGGACCTTATTTTTGCATTTTATTTCTCATACTTTGCTTTCTTCTAGTTTTGTTTTTGTCTTTTGTTTTGGTTTTCTTTTCTTCCCCTTTTCTCTTCTTCCAATTTAGTCTCTCTTTCTCCTCTGACCGATCGGCTCCCTTCCATTTTTCCTCCCCCCGAGCTCTTTTCCTACCCCATCGGCCTTTCACCATTCCCTCCATGCTAGGGCAAAAAAATTCACCACCCTCCCTTCTCTCCCACTAATTCCCTAAATTCTTACCTATTAAGGGTGGCAAACTTGCTGCCTTAACCTTGCACTTCCCCACCTCCTGCATCAGTGGCAAAATTTGCCACCGATATAGGTACGCGACACTTAGCTGCATCGACGGTAAAATTTTCCACCGACACAGGTCTAAAGTTCAAGGGCAATGAATTTTTGTGCCCTTACACTTCCCTATGAAATATGCACGGGCAGCAAAATATGCCACCCATGCCTTTTTTCTCCCCCTTTGCATGTAAGGGCGGCAAATTTTTCTACCCTTGCATGCAGACCGTTCCACATGCTAGGGCGGCAAATTTTGGTGCCCTTGCATTTTTTTCCTCCAATTTCTCTAACACTAGAGAAATTTTCATCCTTTTCATTTTTTCGCCTCCTCCCCATTTTTATCTCATTTTCTAACCCATTTTCTGACCTAGTCCTGTCAAGTGCTCTTCTTTGGTCATGATCACCCAACATGCAAATTCTCCAATTTGCCCAATTTTCCCTAATTGCACGATCATGATTATCATTATAGTACCCCTTGAGGATTCTCATCCGTCGGCACCCGCTCAATCAAGACTAGTTCTAATGATTGAAGCTTCTCTGAGGAAGTCAAAAGCCATGAAGTATCAGTACCAAAGTGTTTTCTTGATCACCTTGATCACTTTTAATGTCGACGACATTAGAGACACAAAGATCAGCCACATGGATATGGCTGAATTCATAACTAGAACCAAGACAATGAACCTAAGCTCCAAGATGAAAAGTATAATCAAAAGCAACATTCATCTAGTTGCCTCTTTCCTGATAGTGGCACATCATATGGATTTCATCCTCCAGTGTGCCCAGTTCTACAATAGAGAGACTAGGTTAGTGTCAGATGCTAGCGGCAACATGATAGTTCGACTGGACCCCAAATTTATAAATAAAGTCTTCATGTGTCCTCTTGCTACTAAAGTACTAAGAATTGACTTCATCGAGGCATAGAGAGAGTACAACAAGGATCCCGAGAGGGTGAAGAAGGTGATGAATAACAGGTGGCTCAAGACCCCTAGAACCAACTTGTCTAGATGGCCACATAATTTTTTGAGGAGTGATTTCATTGAAGAAGTTGGTGACTTGATTACACTCCTCAGTAGAGTACGAGGTCTATCATCTTATTCACAATTCCATGAATGGATGTAACTCTTCATCAAGATAATACTCCAAGGGAAGCAAGTCATTTCTTGGGGTGAGCAGATCAACAACGCTCTTCATGAGCAGTTGACCAAGGTATCTACTATTTCAAAGTTCTATATGACTTCGTACTTGGTGTACATTGCATCCTCCATGAAAACCTTTCCAAGTTTGACAGTTGAAGGAGATAGGAGAACCACCCCAGTCTATTCATATTATCCTCAGTTAACACTACAAGGATCAATTCATCATTTTAGAAGGGTAAATGACGCCTTCTTCCTAATATTTTTGTGCCTTTTCAACCCTCAGCTTGAATAGAAAAGAGTATCTGATGAAGCTTGGATGGTCATCAATGACTTTGGCTGCATGTTTCTACAATTTCCCTCATTTTTCTATCTATGGGTTGGCTTTTTCCAAGGCTATCCATATATGCTCCCTAGGTTTACTTCTGACAAGCTAGTCCTAATGGAGCTATGTAGACAAATAGTTGTCATACACGCTAGGCAAATAGAACTAAAAAAGCCAAGTTTTAGGTTCCCAATTGAAATTGGTAGATACTCAGTTTTGACTGTAGCCAAAGTAAAGGTCATGGAGATGGAAATGCAACTGGTTACCATGAAATAGTTCAAGAGAAGGGACAATTTTGACTACAGGGGTGTCAAAGATATGATCAGAAGAAAGACTTAGTTTCATGAGCCTATGATCTAAGACATCTGGATAGACTTGAGAATAGCCGAAGAAATCAGGGGGATGAACTACAACAGGCTGACTCTAGAGTAGATCGAATATCTAGGGCTTGTAAATATTCCCTCTAATTTGGTCGATGATAAGAATATTATCAACAATAGATACATGACTGAGAAGGTTTCTGACTCTCCTCTTCCTCAATTCAGTGGTCCAAAAAGGAATTGACTTCTCTAAGGAAGAGATTCGAACCAATATTGGCTAACACCAATGATTGGTTAGCAGCCCAAGGGATAATGTTGAAGGAGTTCATTACAAGATTAGAGGTTGAATTCCAAGTAGAAATAAGGAAGAAGGCAGAGAACATGACTAAGAATAAAGGTGATGTTCCTTCTCTGACTAGACCTCACGAGCCTAGAATCATCTTTGTGTCCAAGAAATCGAAGGTTGTTGAGGAGCCAGAATCAACGGCAAAGGGGGTTAGAGAACAAAGCACCCAAGAATAGGTAGCTCAACAGATCGAGATAGATGACAGGCCTTTAGAGTAGTAGAGAACTGAGCCTCTATCTTCCCAAGAAGGGGCACAACCACTTACAGGCATTTCTTCTTCACCACCTCAATCTCCTGTAGCATCTCCTTCACCTCTTTCTCCCATCAGTGTTCCTTCTTTTGGAGCCACCTCTCCTTCCAATTTAATGTTTGGTGATCCTCAAGGCACTTCTGGAAATGTCCTTCACTCATTAGGTTCTATACCTAGCCTCTCTTCTACTTCTTTCAATATAGGAGAAAGCTCTGCCATTGACCAATTAGCGGTCGATACGGTTTCACCGGTTACTCCCACCGTGCTTGTTGTTACCACTACCAATGTGGACATTACCCTAGTAAAACCAATTGTAGAAACCATTGCCATAGTATGTAATTATTTTCTCCCTCCTTGGTTGTTAGCTTTCACACCCAAAAAAAAGAAGCTAGCCGTCTCTACAGATGACTTTGATTTTGGCAAGATAATGCCAGTGAAAGCTAAGGCCCCTAAGAGACCAAGGATCCTTTCAAAATTGGTTGAGGAAAAGGGGCACAAATTTTTGGAGATAGCTAAACCTCTGCAAGATGCAACCCTTGAGGGTTTGGACATGAGCAGCTATTCCATTTCTCATGTTGAGTTAGGGAAAGTTACTCACAAGGGTGCGAAGAGTGATCTACAGTCCACAATGGACATCATGGTCCAAAAATTTGATAGGGAAAAAGAGATGAAAGATTACTATAAGGCAAAGGCAGAGAAATTGACTATAGTAGTCAGGAAATTCACCCTTGCCCCTAAAGCAGTAGCCCTAAAAGCCTTTTCCATAGATGACCCTGTTATTCAGATTGAAGAGAAAACCTATATGAAAGGGAAAGAGCTAGAGGATTATATTGAAAAGATGCATACTCAGGGAGTTTCCTTGCTTACAGAAGTTGCTAAGAAGATAGACAAGATGAAGAAGGTGAGGATGGATTTAGAAGACCTCGTCTCTCTTAGTTCTCAAGATATTGACAGTACAGACAAATATCTTAGCAAGTGGAGGGAGATGAAGGATCTGAAGAAATGCACCTTGATATCCATCAACATTATTGCCAACAAAGATTATTATGTTGAGATCAAAGAATCACTGATATATAGGATTCAGGTACTCAAAGAGCTGATCGAAGATTTCAAGTCTTCCAAAGATGCTAGCGAGAAAAGTGACACAGGCCTATTGAATAGACTGGAAGAATTGCCTTGCGACCTCACCTCTAGGGATAATAAATTTCTCTTAGCCGAAGAGATGATTCAAGAATTCAAAGGTATCGTCTAGAGGGATTTTGAAGAGAAGGCATTTTCAATGACTTCTATGGATAACATCTTACATACTCAGTTAACTCTGGATAACCTAAGATCCAGATTAACTAGTCATGCCAAGGTGATCACAGCATTGAAAGATGCTACCATCAGGGCCAGAGTGATCTTCAAGAACACGATTGCACCAGACAGTATAGGAATTCAAGCATCTATCACCATGTATGATGCTCATCTGAAGAAGTCCGACGGCAAGAGTTGATCCATTTCCCCTTTCTCTCTTCTTCCTCTCTTCTCATGCACTTTTGTCATGTAAAAGTGCATGCAATTTTGTAATATGTAATTACATGTAAAAAAACCAGAAAAATATCTCAAAGTCAAAGATGACTCATCTTTGACTAAGATATTTTTATATTTTAATCTTTTTTAATTTTGAAAGTTTCTCCCTATATATAGAGGAAGCCTCTTTTGTAAAAGTTCTCTAGATAATTGAGAGCAAAAAATCTGCTGAAATTGAGACACTTCTTGAGACTTTGTGCTCAACTTGTAAATCATATTTTATCGAATGAATGAGAAACAGGTTTATTTTAGACTTTGTGTTGAAGTAATTTGTGTTATTTAAGAAATAGTTCTTATGTCATTTTTTCTGATAATCTCTTATCTATTCGATTTAATAAGCAAAGTGTGTGTGTTGACATTATCTGAAGATGTTTCTAAAAGATAAAAGAAAGACTTTGAGCTACTTTCATCTTGGTGATTCTATTATCCATTGTAGTTTTAGGCAAAGACTTTGTGATTTGTTTCACTCTACCATTACTCATGTTCCAAATCAGTGAAGGAGATAATGGAAGACTTTGTGCTTACGTAGGTTTCCTTGTGAATTTTGTTACCTACTTCAAGAGATTTTCTACTCTGTGCTGGATACTATTCCTGAAAGAAGAGGAATGCTTTCAGCGATCGATTGGGATTTTTCTCTTTTGTTCCTAGGACATCATCTCTAAAAAAAGAGAGATGGATGGTGTTATACTACCTTGAGTATTGTTTTCTGCTTACTTATATATACCTATAGCATATAAGTATTTCATAGGGAACCTCCCCTTGATGAGAGGAGAGATTTATCTCGTTAAGATGTGGTAAACCTACACTTTTTGTGGCATAAATCTTTTTTTACTATGGTTAATATACCCATTTTGTCATCAGTTAGTTGATGACAAAATATTCACCCAACAGCTTTTTGGTGACTCTGTTGGGGATACGAACGTGCATTTTGAAGCCTCAAGATTCAACTTGAAGTAGTTTCAGTCCCTTTTTCATTTGACACTCTGGCAGCTCCACCGTACACACAAATCCAGAGAGCTCAGGGTATTGTTGATCTAATATTCGAGTTGGTGCAACAAACTAATTTTGAGATTTTTCCTTCACCATCTCATCTTCAGTGAACTAGGAGCTTCCCTCCTACCAATGCTAGATCTCCCATACCTGGTGAAGCTGCTAGCTCAATACTGGTAAGGCTTTATCTTTATTGACCCCACCAAGATTTATTATCCTGCCATTTAATCATCCTATCATAATGGCTTGAGGTCCCTGGGGCAATTCTTTTGGTCCTCTTAATTTGACCCCACCCTTGCATGAACTACCTCATAGTTCTAGAAAAAAAAATTCCAAGTTTTTTGGTGACAAGAAGATTCATCCCGATGAGCATATTGCTGCCTTCTCTATAGCATGTAGTGTAATCGGCGTGGAATTTGTAGACGTAGCAGTGAGACTTTTTGTAGAAACTCTGCAAGGTGCTACCGTAGATTGGTTTTACTACCTTCAAGTTTGAACTATAACTGACTAGAATATGCTAAAGTCCAAATTTAAGGCTAGATTTAAACCTATTGAAGATGCACACGCCTTGCTAGTGCAACTGACACAGATGAAAAAGAAATCTCAGGAACCCATGAGGGATTTCATAGCCAATTCAATAAGTTAAGGAACCAGATTCCAACCATCGCTCAGCCCATGCCAGAGAATCTTAAGTGCTTTTTTATCAACTCATAACTTCCTGAAGTAAGTTTCTTGTTGATGTGAGTTGGACCTATGGATCTTGCATTTGCTCAAAATTTGGCTACTGAGATTGAGGATAATTTTATCTTGGTAGGTAAGATCAAAAAAGACTCCAGTAAAAATAGATTATCTTCATCTGCTGAAAGCTCTTTTACAGGCACTACAGATCCTATGGTGTAAAAATTGACAAATGAACTGATAGCTTTGAAGAGATAAATGGCCCAAGGTATGTCTGTTCCCACTTATCGAGATATGTAAGGAAGAACATTCCAAAATTAGTAATATCAGGGCAATGCTACCTGAAACCAAGGACAACCAAATCACTTGCCTCCCCCTCAAGGGAAACTGGCCATTGAAGCAACACCTGCCAATTCAGCGATCGGTTACCTAGAGGCTGAATGTGACTTTTCGCTCCAACCTGAGTTAGACCAACAAGATGATGTTAATCTCTTTGAAGAGTAGGAAGAAGAATTAGCTGGCAACTCCAATATTGGTTTCTTAGATTACCAAGATGAAGTTGGAAGTAAAGGAGAAGGGTTGGATGGATCTTATGCTATTTTTACTAGATTTCAAAACTAGTAAGCTCCACAAACTTACAAAGGCAAGGTGGAAGAAGAACCTCAATCGGTGGTCTCCATCTCTAAACGAGGGACTCCATTGCCTCCCCAATCAAAAGATTAGGTAACTCACAAAAAAGTAAGTACCTCCAACCACCCTGTATGTTCTACCTCTATTGCTCAGACTAGTGCTACACCCACTAAAGACCTAGATGATGGACCCTCTTCCTCTGTCTCAAATTCTTTTCAATTATTTGATATAATTGATTACACAAGAAAGACTAAGATTCAGATGATAGAGATTGAGTATTTGAGAGCTAATATTGAATAGTTTGATAGGTTGGCAGAATATGTGAAAAATAAAGCTGTCCTCATAGGACAAGATTCTTCAAAGGCTACTCATGATCCCCCCAAGGATAAATCCACCCAGAATAATCTTATCATGACTCCTCCTATTGCTCCCAAGAAAATAGAACCTTTTTATGTTTCCCTACTAATAAATGGTTATAAATTGAGTAATTTCATAATAGACTCTAGAGCTTTTGATAATGTTATGCCTGCCAAGGTGGTAGATTCCCTTGGTCTAACTTTGACCAAAACTTTTGGGAGGTTTTTTTTATGGAAAATAAGCAAGTCCCACTCCTTAGTTAAACAAAAGATGCCCAGTTTGCGTTCACAGCTTTTCCAAAAAAGAGGATAAAAATGACGGTTCTAGTGGCCGATGTTCCAGCCTCTTACGGCATCTTGCTTAGGTATAATTTCTACAAGGATGTTGGAGGTGAGTTGAGCATGGACTTGTCGAAGGTGAGGATCCTAATTCAAGGTGTTATGAAGAAATTGATTGCTAAAAAAGAGGCAAGATATGTATTCACTCGATCATCAGCACCAGAAGCTCAAATTTTATTTAAGTCTTCTGGCATGGGCAACTACTTCTTATCTACGAATGAAGTCCACAAGGCATTCGATGAACTCCTACAGGTGACAACTTAGAAATGTGTTTAGCTGACATAGCGGGAGAATTGGTAAAGCAAAATCAATGCACAAGAGAACCTCTTCCCCCAAATGAAGAAGTTTTCAAAGAAAAAGTAGTGTTTAGTGAGGTATGGATCTTAGAATTTGATGGCAGCTTCTCTTCTACAAGTTCAAGAGCTAGAGTTGTGTTGGTATCTCCTCAAGCAAATATTGTTCCTTTATCTTATAAGTTGCAGTTCAACAACACCAACAACATAGCTGAGTACGAATCCCTATTACTTGGATTATAGGCTGCTAGAGAAAAAGGCATTAAACTACTCCATGCTAAAGGGGATGCTAAATTGATGGTTTTCTAGGTTAAAAACTTCTATCAAACCAAGAATGAAAGATTGCACCACTACCGTAATCTTTTTTGGGACCAAATTGAAAATTTTGACGCTTTTAGCATCTCTATCGTTCTAAGAGAATTTAATGACCGGGTGAATGCATTGGCCGTTTCTACTACTCTCTTGGTTCCCCACCCAAATTTTTAAGGAGATAAGTACACTAGTGAACTAGTCTTTCAGCCAAGTGTACCTGATAATGCCAAAAATTGGCAAGTATTCAACAATGACGATCAAATTATTGCCTTTTTGGAGCAAAAGGACAGCTTCGAACAACTGCATTTTGAAGGCAGTGAACTTTGGGAATGTGAAGTAACTTCTGAATTGAATACAAACATAGGTGAGGATTTCCTGTAACTTAAAGGGAATAAGATTTACAAAGGCCTAGTTTTCCTAGAAAAATTGTTTGATAACTATGACAGGTTCATCAAATAATAGCGAACAAATTCAAACTCATCCCAAGATTTTGATCAAGTAAACCTAAGAACCAAGGGAGATCCTAAGATGGTGAACATTGGGAAATACTGTACTCCTGAGGAGAGATTCAAGCTTGCTAATCTACTCTGCCAATATATAGATGTCTTAGCATATTCCTATGACAACATGAAATCACTCAGGCCTGATGACATTCACCACAACATTCCTCTTAAGGCTAACTCTGTGCCTTACAAGCAAAAGTCCAAGCAATATAATCCAAAAATCTTAAGTACCATTCTCTTTGAGATACAAAAAATGCTTGATGCCCAAATAGTTTTTTTGATCCATCACTCCAGATGGATTGCCAATATAGTGCCTGTCAGAAAGAAGAATGGTGAAATTTGAATCTACGTGGATTTCAAAAACGTGAATCGATTAGCTTTAAAAGATAACTACCCTCTCCCTATCATGGATCAAGTTCTATAGATGGTAACAAGTTCAGAGATGTTATCAATGCTAGACGGTTTTTGGGGGTACAATTAGGTTGAAGTTGGAAAAATAGATCAGCATAAGACTGCCTTCACCACACCTTGAGGCACCTTCACCTATTGAAGAATGCCTTTTGATCTGATAAACACAGGTGCCACATTTCAAAGAGTGATGGACTTCACTTTCAATGATGAATTGGGTAATTTCATTGTAGTATACCTGGATGATTTGATGGTATTTTCAAAGCATCATTCTGACCATGTCCACCATTTACAAAGAATACTGGAACGCTGTCGTCAGAACAGTATTTCTCTAAATCCCAAAAAATCTATCTTTGGGGTGACTGAAGGGAAACTTCTCAGACACGTTGTGTCCTGAGAAGGTATTAAAATTGATTCAAAAAGATTCAAGTCCATCCAAGAACTTACTCTGCCTACTAGTAAAATTGTAGTTCACTCTTTCTTCGAAAAGGTGAATTTTTTTCAAAGGTTCATCCCTGAGTTCGTTGAGAAAACTCGCCACATCATCAATATGATGAAAGGTAATACTACCTTCAAATGGACTGTAGAGGGTAAATTAGCATTCAAAGACATCAAAGAAGTGATAGCTCACACACCAATCCTGGTTCGTCTAGACTACACCAAAAACTTCAAAATATACAATTATGCTTCTAAACATACACTTTCAACTATTTTAGTTCAATAGAACCCAGAAGGTGTGAAATCTCCTATTTTTTTCATGAGTTGCCCAATCAAAGCTCACGAGATGAAATACTAAAATATGGAGAAGCATGCGTATGAAGTGGTCAAAGTAGTCAAACATTTCAGGTTTTATATCTTGAACTCACACACTGAGGTTTTGGTACCTAATATAACATTGAAGTCCATTTTGACTCAATAGGAGTTTGGTACGAAGAGGGGTAATTGGATCTCCAAGATTTAGGAGTTTTATCTAGACATCAAACCCACCAAACTTGTGTATGGAAAGGGTCTTTATCAGTTGATTTCCAACAACATTCTAGATGAAGCAAAAAATGAAGAAATGGAGATCGAAGACATGCCTACGGTCCTCTTTGTCACCACTACTAATGAGTGGTATTTTGACATCACCCATTTTATGACCTATGGTGAGTGTCTCACTCATATTTCCTATAAGGAAAAATGGAATGTTAAACTAAAGGCTGCTAGCTATGTTTTGTGGGATAATGGTCTGTAAAAAAGGAACTTAGACGGGGCATTTCTTCGTTGTGTAGATAAGGTACAACAAGATAAACTCTTGGAGTCTTTTCACAATTTGGCCTATGGAGGAAATTTTTCTACACCATTAATAGCACACAAGATTTTATGAGTAAGGTACTATTGGCCTATGTTGTTTCAGGATACCTACAAATGGGTGTGTAGATGCGAATTGTGTCAACAATTCATTAGAAAGCCTAAACTAGCTACTTTGCCCCTCAAGCTAGTAATAATCGAAGAGCCTTTTCAACAGTGGGGTATTGACTTCATTAGCTTATTTAACCCATCTTCGAGTGATGGATGTGATTATGTCCTCATGGTGACTGATTAATTTACCAAATGGGTGGAAGCCATCTCAACCAAACACACTTCATCTGAAGTGGTGTGCAATTTTCTTAAGGAAAATATCATCTCCTGGTTTGGGGTCCCACTCAAAATTGCAACAGATAATGCGGCCTATTTATCTTCACATGAAATTACTCAATTTTGCTTTTATTATGAGATTATCCTATCCCATACTTCAGATTATTTCCCATAGGGAAATGGCCAAGCAGAATCGAGCAATAAGAACTTGGTCACTATTATCAGGAAATTAGTAGATGATAATCAAAGAACTTGGCACAAAGCACTATTTTATGCTTTATGGGATGATATGATTACACGTAAGAGGGCCATAGGCATGTTGCCATTCCAACTTCTATATGGCTTGAATGCAGAGATACCCATCACTCTGGAACTACCAGCTCTTAGGTTAGCCAAAGCAGTCGAAGATTCAACCTTCAAAAATTTGATTGACAAAAGGATCATGTATCTGACCGAATTGAATGAGCAGTGAACCATGGTGGTGGACCCTATTATGGCACATCATGATTAGGTGAAGAAACTTTTTGATAAAAAGGCTAAGGCTTGTGATTTTTAAATCAGAGATCAAGTCTTGTTGTGGGACAAGAGGCGAGAACAAAAGGGAATGCATGACAAATTTGAATCTTTATGGAGAGGTCCATTTGCCATTCGACAGCTCTGTGGTGAGAATAACTTCTTGCTAGAGTATGAAGATGGAACGTCATTTGCACTAAACCATAGTGGGCAGCATCTGAAGCTTTTTAATCTTTGAAGTTTATATGGATCCACTTGTATATTTGTATAGTTTTTACATTTTTTTATTTTTCTTTCATTTTTGCTTGACTCCGTAGCCCAATGGCTTGGATGAAGGCACTTAGAGACTGGTTTCTACTCCCATTGATCGATTCAATCAATGAAAGTTCCCCAACAGGATCCAGCTGTTGTTTTCAAAATCAGCTCAGCTCATTTTTGGAACAACCCCTACCAAACTTATCTATTTTGCCCTTTGTCTCTCTAAGTCTATTTTCGAGACAAGTTTTCTTCATTCTCGTACTTTCTCAACTGATACCATTCAAAGTTTGTAACATATTTTCATTATATTTTACCCAAAATGTGAAAGCTGTTATGGTCTTGATGAAACTTGGGGACCAAAATTTGGCTTTTTCAAAGTTAGCTTTTTTCTTTTATTTTCGTGCACAGGTGGCAATTTTTGCCATCAATGCATTTTTCCTTCATACATGTAGGAGCGACAAATTTTGCTGCCCCTACATCTAGATATGCAGGAGTGGCAAATTTTTTTGCCCTTACATTTTTCCTGCCTCTCATGTAGGAGCAACAATTTTTTTCGCCCTTTCATGTCCCTTCAATTTTTCAATGCAAGGGCTGCAAATTTTGCTGCCCCTGCCTGCCTCGATTTTCATGTGTGGCATTTATGGCCATGCACATTGAGTATTTGAGGTCAATTTTCACCCCATTTAATCCATTTTCACCCCATTTTGATTCATTCCTTCCTCTCCTCCTCCTGCCTTCTACCTCTGGATGATCTAGCAAGCGAGAAAAAGTGTGTTTTGACAGATTTGAGCTCACGGTGCACGTTATTTTTTAGGTAGGACCTTATTTTTACAATTTATTTCTCATACTTTGCTTTCTTCTAGTTTTATTTTTGTCTTTTATTTTGGTTTTCTTTTCTTCCCCTTTTCTCTTCCTCTAATCTAGTCTCTCTTTCTCCTCTAACTGATTGACTCCCTTTCGTTTTTCTTCCCCTCGAGCTCTTTTCCTACCCCGTCGGCCTTTCACCATTCCCTCCATGCTAGGGTGGCAAAATTCACTGCCCTCCCTTCTCTCCCACTAATTCCCTAAATTCTTACTTATTAAGGGAAGCAAACTTGCCACCCTAACCTTGCACTTCCCCACCTCCTACATCGGTGGTGAAATTCACCACTGATACAGGTTCGTGACACTTAGCTGCATCGACGGTAAAATTTGCCACCGACGCAGGTCTCAATTGAAAGGGCGGAAAATTTTTCTACCCTTACACTTCCATACAAAATATGCATGGGTGGAAAAATTTGCCACCCATGCCTTTTTTAACCCCCTTTGCATGCAAGGGTGGCAAAATTTGCCGCCCCTGCATGCAGACTGTTCCACATGCTAGGGCAGTAAATTTTGCCACCCTTGCATTTTTTCCTCCAATTTCTAACACTAGAGAAATTTTCATCCTTTTAATTTTTTCACCTCCTCCCCATTTTTCTCTCATTTTCTAACCCATTTTCTGACCCAGCCCTGTCAAGTGCCCTTCCTTGGTCATGATCACCCAACATGCAAAATCTTCAATTTACCCAATATTCCCTAATTGCACAATCATGATTATCATTGTAGTACCCCTTGAGGATTCTCATCCATCGGCACCCACTCAATCAAGACTAGTTCCAATGACTGAAGCTTCTCTGAGGAAGTCAAAAGCCATGAAGTACCAATACCAGGGCATTTTCTCAATCACCTCAGTCACTTCTAATATCAATGACATTAGAGACACAGAGATCAGCTATGTGGATATGGCCGAATTCATAACCAAAACCAAGGCAACGAACTCGAGCTTCGAGATGAAAAGGATAATCAAAAGCAACATTCATCTAGTCACCTCTTTCCTGGTAGCGGGACATCATACAGAGTTCATCCTCCAGTGCGCCTAGTGCTACAACAAAGAGACCAGGTCAGTGTCAGATGCTAGCGACAACATGATAATTTGGCTAGACCCCAAATTTATCGATAAAGTCTTCATGTTCCCTCCTGCTACTAAAATACTAAGAATTGACTTCATCGAGGCATAGAAAGAGTATGATAAGGATCCTGAGAGGGTGAAGAAGGTGATGAATAACAGGTGGCTCAAGACCCCCACAACCAACTTGTCAAGATGGCCGTGGAATTTTTTGAGGAGTGATTTCATTGAAGAAGTTGGTGACTTGAATACTCTCCTTAGCAGAGTACGAGGTCTACCATCTTCTTCACAATTTCATGAATGGATGTATCCCTTCATCAAGATAATCCTCCAAGGGAAGCAAGTCATCTTTTGGGGTGAGCAGATCAGCAACGCTCTTCATGAGAATTTGACCAAGGTATCTACTACTTTGACATTTTATATGACTTTGTACTTGGTGTACATTGCAGCCTCCATGCGAACCTTTCTAGGTTTGATAGCTAAAGGAGACAAGAGAACCACCCAGTCTATTCATATTACCCTTAGTTAACACTACAAGCATCAATCCGTCATTTTAAGAGGGTAAATGATGCCTTTTTCATGGTATTTTTTTCCTTTTGACCCTCAACTCAAACAAAAAAGAGTATCTGATGAAGCTTGGATGGTCATCAATGACTTTGGCTGCATGTTTCTACAATTTCCTCCTTTTGCTATCTACAAATTGGCTTTTTCCAAGGCTATCCGTATATGCTCCCCAAGTTTCCTTCTGACAAGCTAGTCCTAATGGAGTTGTGTAGACAAATGGTTGTCGTACACACTAGGCAAATAGAACTAAAAAATACAGGTTTCAGGTTCCCAATTGAAATTGGTAAATACTCAGTTTTGACTGCAGCCAAAGTGAAGGTTATGGAGATGAAAATGCAACTGGTTACCTTGAAATAGTTCAAGAGAAGGAAAAATTTTGACTATAGGGGTGTTAAAAATATGATCAAAAGAAAGACTCAATTTCATGAGCCTATGATTGAAGACATCTGGGTAGACTTGAGAATAGCCGAAGAAATCAGGAGGATGGACTACAACAGGTTGACTCTATAGTAGATTGAATATCTAGGGCTTGCGAATATTCCCTCTAATTTGGTCAATGATAAGAACATTATCAATAGCAGATACCTGGCTGAGAAGGTTGCTAACTTTCCTCTTCCTCCAATTCAGTGGTCCCAAAAATAATTGACTTCTCTAAGGAAGAGATTTGAACCAATATTGGCTAACACCAAAGATTGGTTAGCAGCCCAAGGGATCACATTGAAGGAGTTCATTACAGGATCAGAGGCTGAATTCCAAGTGAAAATAAGGAAGAAGGCAGAGAATAAGACTAAGAATAAAGGTGATGTTCCTTCTCTGACTAGACCTCACAAGCCTAGAATCATCTTTGTGTCCAAGAAAGTGAAGGTTGTTGAGGAGCCAGAATCAATGGCAAAGGGAGTTGGAGAACAAAGCACCCAAGAATAGGTAGCTCAATAGATGGAGACAGATGATAGGCCTTCAGAGTAGCAAAAAACTAAGCGTCTATCTTCCCAAGAAGGGGCACAACCACTTATAGGCATTTCTTCTTCACCACCTAAATCTCCTGTAGCATCTCCTTCACCTCTTTCTCCCATCAGTGTTCCGTATTTTGGAGCCACCTCTCCTTCCAAATTCATGTTTGGTGATCCTCAAGGCACTTCTAAAAATGTCCTTCGCTCTTCAGGTTCTATACCTAGCCTCTCTTCTCCTTCTTTCAATATAAGAGAAAGCTTTGCCATTGACCAGTCAGCAGCCGATATAGTTTCCTCGATTACTCCCACCGCGCTCGCTATTACCACTAGTAGTGCAGACATTACTCTAATAACACTAGCTATAGGAACCATTGCCATGGTAAGTACTTCTTCTCTCCCTCCTTGGCTATTAGCTTTCATGCCCAAAAGAAAGAAGCTAGTCATTTCTGCAGATGACTTTGATTTTGGCAAGATAGTGCCAGTGAAAGCTAAGGCCCCTAAGAGGCCTAGGATCCTTTCAATATTGGTTGAGGAAAAGGGGCACAAATTTCTAGAGATAGCTAAACCTCTGTAGGATGCAACCCTTAAGGGTTTTGACATGAGTAGCTATTCCATTTCTCATGTTGAGTTAGGGAAAGTTACTCACGAGGGTGCAAAGAGCGATCTACAGTCCATAATGGACATCATGGTCTAAAAATTTGACAGAAAAAAAGAGATGAAAGATTAATATAAGGCAAAGATAGAGCAATTGACTACATTAGTCAGGAAATTCACCCTTGCCCCTGAAGCATCAACCCCATAAGCCTTTTCCATAGCCAACCCTGTTAGTCAAAAAGTAGAGAAAACCTACATAAAAGGGAAAGTGCTAGAGGATTATATTGAAAAGATGCATACTCAGGGAGTTTCCTTCCTTACAAAAGTTGTTGAGAAGACAGACAAGATGAAGAAGGTGAGGACAGATTTAGAAGACCTAGTTTTTTTATTTCTCAAGATATTGACAGTACAGACAAATATCTTAGCAAGTGGAGGGAGACGAAGGATCTAAAGAAATGCACCTTGATATCCATTGGCGTTATGGCCAGAAAATATTCCTATGTTGAGATTAAGGAATCACTGATATACAGGATTCAGGTACTCAAGGAACTAATCAAAGATCTCAAGTCTTCCAAAGATGCTAGTGAGAAAAGTGACACAGGCTTGTTGAATAGACTGGAAGAATTGCCTTGCGACCTCACCTCCACGGATAATCAATTTCTCTCAGCCAAAGAGATGATTCAAGAATTCAAAGGTATGGTCTAGAGAGATTTCAAAGAAAAAGCATTTTCAATGACTTCTGTGGATAACCTAAGATCTAGGTTAACTAGTCATGCCAAGGCAATCATAGCATTGAAAGACGCTACCATTAGGGCCAGAGTGATCTTCAAGAACACCATTGCACCAGATAGTATAGGAATTCAGGTAGCTATCGCCATGTATGATGCTCATCTGAAGAAGTCTGGCGGCAAGAGTTGAGTCGTTTACCCTTTCTCTCTTCTTCCTCTCTTCGCATGCACTTTTGTCATGTAAAAGTGCATGCAATTTTGTTATATGTAATTACATGTAAAAAATTTGGAAAATATCTCAAAATCAAAGATGACTCATCTTTGACTAAGATATTTTTATATTTTAATCTTTTTTAATTTTGAAAGTTTCTCCCTATATATAGAGGGAGCCTCTTTTGTAAAAGTATCTCTGGATAATTGAGAGCAAAAACTCTGTTGAAATTGAGACACTTCTTGAGACTTTGTGCTCAACTTGTAAATCATATTCTATCGAATGAATGAGAAACAGGTTTATTTCAGACTTTGTTTTGAAGTAATTTGTGTTATTTAGGAAATAGTTCTTATGTCCTCTTTCCTGATAATCTCTTATCTGTTTGATTTAATAAGCAAAGTGTGTGTGTTGACATTATCTAAAGACATTTCTAAAAGATAAAAGAAAGACTTTGAGCTACTTTTATCTTGGTGATTCTATTATCCATTGTAGTTTTAGGTGAAGACTTTGTGCTTTGTTTCACTCTACCGTTACTCATGTTCCAAATCAATGAAGGAGATGACAGAAGACTTTGTGCTTACGTAGGTTTCCTTGTGAACTTTGTTACCTACTTCAAGGCATTTTATGCTCTGTGCTGGATACTATTTCTGAAAGAAGAGGAATGCTTTTAACCATCGACTGGGATTTCTCTCTTTTGTTCCTAAGACATCATCTCTGAAAAAAGAGAGATGGATGGTGTTATACTACCTTGAGTATTATTTTTTGCTTACTTATATATACCTATAGCATATAATTATTTCATAGGGAACCTCCCATTGATAAGAGGAGAGATTTATCTCATTAAGATGTGGTAAACCTACACTTTTTGTGGTTTAAATCTTCTTTTATTGTGGTTGATATACCCATTTTTTCATCAGTTAGTTGACGACAAAATATTCACCCAACAGTATGAAAGCCACTCCAAAATGATACCAACCACCTGTAGATAGAATAAGGCTTGCAACTACTGATAATGCCTAGGTAATGCATTGAAATCAAAAAGAAAAGAAGACAAATGTGCCATGCACATTGCCCCAATCACTGGTGTTTGTAACATGGATTCTGATTTGGAAGTTATACAAACTACCCTATCTAAAACTAGAAGCAAGAGCCATCATGCCAGGCATGATGCCCCCTATATTTATATTCTTTGAGAAAAAATTTACTAAAACTACTATATCTGAATTGATTTGAATGTACAAAACTATAGTTGAAACTACTTTTTTACCTATTTCTAGAAAACCTAATTTTTTGTTGTTTAGATAGGAGCATCAAAAATGGACACCCTATTGTCTGGTGCTTTAATCTAATCTTGGTGCTATTGTTTTGGGTTGATTCCGATGATTGTTATATAATTTTCACTATCTATTTAGTTTGTTCTACTTGGTTTGATGTTTGGTTGCTATTTTAGGTTTTCTAGAAACTACTTTTTGTACTATTAGAAGCTCTGATCTTTGTGATAAAACCTCTATTTATTACCACTCTTCTGAGGGTAGGAATGAAGACCCTACAATGACTTCCCTCAAAATAAATATCCCTACAAGTGTGTTATGTTGCAAAGCTACATGATATAGTAATGATAATAAAAAATCTATCTCAAGATATAACATGGTTTGTAATGAAAGATTGTTAGATCAACAGGGGTATGCCTAGATAAATATAAAAATGTAGTAACATGTGCAATAGAATGAACTAGAAATGGAAGTCTGGTTAGTGGTTAGTTTTTAGTTGTCAAGGAGGGATGGCGCATGATGTCCATTATGGCATCCAAGAAAGCAAGATAATGCATGATGTGGATCATGGCATTACAAATAATTTAAAAAGCAAACAAGCAACAAACACACAAGGCAAAAATCAAAAAACATACAAGAGTGGCCAAGGGGCCAAGCAACCAAGGGACATGGGCACATGTCACTCAAACTAGAAAGTAGGCATACAAGGCATGTTCAAAATTCCACATACACATACAATTGAAAAAAATCAAAGTTAGCATGAAAGATACAATCATATAGAAGAGTATAGGCAAAGGACATTGGCAAATGTCTTAAGGCACACACAAGAATAAAAGTAAAGGACATGGGTAACTATCCTAAGGCACATATAGGATACAAAATAAGAACTGAGAAATGCAATCACATCTAGCTACGTAAATTAAGAAAAGAAAGCATGTAAATATTAGAAGTGTAATTGCATCTAACTAATCAAATCAAGAAGTGAAATTGTGCAAGACATGTAGTAAAAGACTAGGTATATGCTAAGAAATACACAAGTGATATATACTAGTGAGTGTCGATAAAGTAATCTATGTAAGTTAGTAAGTAATGTACATCAACATGATAACTAGAGTGTGTGGTGAAGGAATGACATAACTTGGATGGTGTATTGATATAAAAGATGCCCCCAATGGGTATGTATATCTATGTGTCTCTTGAATGTTTAGGTAGGACGCCCCTCAATGGGTAGAGTGAAGCAATCAAAGGTCTCGATGTCATGACACACACTCAAAGAAGATTAAGTGAAGCATGGTAATATAGATAAATTGAAAAACAATAGCATAAAATGACAAAATACAAGTCTAGCATGGTAGTAGAAATATAAAGCATGGAGGATGCATACAATTGAAATGTTTTTGAATTTTTTGAATATTTGAATTTTTCTATATTTTGAAATGTTATATTGTTTTTTGGTATTTTGGCATATTTGAATGTTTTTGGATTTTTTATATATTTGAATGTTTTTATATTTTTGATATAAGCTATGTACAATCAATCATAAGGAAATTATATACAAGAAATATGGAGAAGAAATTATACTAACCGATGAGTCTCATTCGAGACTCCCTATCATGGTGTCATGTATCAAGGAGAGGGATCATGCATGATCATGAAACATGATGGAAGGGATGAGACTATGGCTCTAAAAGCTATATATGTTGTAAATGATCTAAAATCTATGAAGTAAAAACTAACTATTGGGTCCCCTTGTAATTCTAAAAAGTGGAGGCAACTATAGGGTTTTTAGGGACCCATTTAGTAGTAGGAAAAGCTCTCTGAACATGTGCTCTGTGAGTGGATGCATGAGACCTCAATGATACTACCCTGGGTGTGAACACTGTAGCTAGAAGCTATATAGAATCTTAAAACCATGGTTTCTCTAAAATAGATATGTGTGGAAGTGTATACTCTCTATGCTGGTGATGGAGGTCTCAACTATGTCTAATATGAACTAGAGGAAGAACTATAATTGATGGAAAAACTAAAAGTGGTGGTTGAACTAAAACTGGTGACTATAATGTAGAAGATGGATCTGAAATGGGGAATGGTAACTCATATAGAACTCCACCAACTATAACAACTTGATTAGCATGAATGAATTTCATGCATCTATGAGCTCTAGATGGTATTGCTCAATTTTTTTGAATCCATAGTCAACCAAGTAACATATCAAAAACCCCTGCACTAGGAATAATATTAAATGGTGTAGTCACATGTGTTGGACAAACCTATAGATGAAGTATAATCTCAACCAATGAACTTCATATGTGCCCACTGAATCTACTGATAACTATGTCTATTAAGGTAATATATTGTTTTGAATATACCAAATGTTGTAATAATGTCATAGTGCACATGTTCACAGTGGGTCCATTATCTATGAGGACACTATCAATAGGATGATCGTGAATGTAAGCTCTGATAAAGAGTGTATGATAATCCAAAACATCCTTGATGATCTTCTACATTGAGAAGGAGATGGAAGGTCTAGTTATAACTCTATAATTGTATACACCAATCATGTTTCTCAAAGGATGTAACTCAACTAAACATGCCCTATATGTATCTGGTGGGGGATGTGCATGATATGCATGATGAACTCTTGATGTATCCCATGTCTCTTATTTAGAATGTTGTAGAAAAGGATCTGAGAAATTTTTTAAAGCCTTATCCTATGTTTTATTTTCCCGAGGAGGCTCAACTGGAGTGCCAAGATCAATAATGTTACCATCTATCAAATCAAGTATCTTGTGTCTCAAACTGATGCATCTATTTTTTGTATGGCCTAGTGCCCTATGAAACTCAAAAAAATCATGCTGATCATATCCCTATGGAAGAGGCTTTATTAGATCAACTTCTTGAATAGGAGGGAGAGATGATATTACATTCCAAAATCTGCTATAAAACTTTGGCTGTAGGAACTAATAGATTGGTAAAGGTTCATCGAGGAGTTTCTAATAAAACCACATGCTGAGAGGGCTCAGAGGTTGCATTGTGTATAGGTTGATTTTGACTCTTGCTATCATTGACCTTGACTTTGTATGGGACTTTGTTGTTACTCTTGTTTGTTGTTTTTGATATACTTGTGTACTTAAGTTTTCCCATTGAAATAAGTTTTACATTCCTTTCCTTTAGTGTGTGACATAATTAAACGAAGGAATAAAACCTTTTGAACATTATTGATTCTTGCAAAATTGGTAAAATACTCTATTTGAATAGAACTTGTAACTCTTGATCGGCCATGGGGCTAGTCAGCTTAGCCAAAATAGTCTTATATCAAAGAACATAATCTGTGAGATGCTCATTTGACCTTTGTTTTTATTGTGCAACTTGGGCATAGGAAAGATTATCACCAATTTTAATGCTAAAACTAGTTAGGAACATGTCAACTAAAGCATTGAATGTGTTGACCGACTGATTCAATAGACTATAAAACCATTATAGAGCATAATCCTTTAGACTTCATGGAAATATCTTGGTTAGTAGCTATTTATTTGGCACATAGTCCAAGCATGTTGTGTGAAAATATCTCAAGTGTATCTCTAGATCACCCCTGCCATCATATAGAGTAAGCTCGGGTTGAACAAAACGTTCTGGTAAGGGTGTAGAAGCAATATGACATGCCAATGGTGTATGAAATAGAGCAAAAGAATCCAAAGCCTATGTAAGACTAGAGGCACCTTTCTTAAGATGTATCACCTTGGATTGAATATATCTTATCTCTTGAAAAATGGCTACCGCATTAGGAGATAAAGATGTACTAGCTATAGCTAGTGGCATAGAGGTAGGTTGGGCTGCTATAGGGGGTTGTTGAGACATAATTGCCCCTGTAGTGTCATTTACAACTGGTTGATTTATGGTTTGAGAGGACTGACCATTTTTCACTTTTTGTTGTTCCTCTTAAAGTATTTTAAGTATGTCATCTTGCATGTCAAGGTGTTTAGTTAAAAGTTCTTGAAGTTCCCTTTTATTAGTTTCATCAAAATCAGTGTATTGGGCCATTGTTAAGGTAGGAAAACAAATTGAAAATTGATTGAATTTTTTGTAATAATTTGTAATAAGTAAGGTGCTATGGAAGGAGAGTACTAAATATAGGAAATGTAAAGTCCTAAAATTAACAAACTATAAAGTGCATAAAAAAGTTACGAAGCTCACAAACATGTAAGGTGATACCTCGAGAATAAAATAGGAGCTAGTACATGCAACTAAGGTTTTGAATAAAATTATTTTTAAAATTACTAAGGAATTAATTTTTTTTTTCAAATTTTTAATCTAAATATGTAAATAAAAAATCAAAAAAATATAGGAAAATACTAGGAAATACCAGGACCTAGTATGGGCAACTAGGGTTTTAAAGAAAATTATTTTAAAATTACTATGAAATTTTAAAATTTAATGCTAAATTGTTTATTTTATTATGTAGGTAAAAATTTAGAAAATATAGGAAAAAATAGCAGAAAATTTACCCTAAGGTTTCTAGGGGGTTTTATGCGTAAACGAAGTAAGTCAGGTTCACCAAATAATTTAATAGTTTTGGGAATATTGGAGTATTATTCTTAATTTAGTTAAGGGTCTGGAGTAATAAAATTAGTAAATAAATATACAATAATTAATCTACTCATTTGTATAATTTTATTATAATTTGAACCTTTCTAAAAATAGTAATAATGAAAAGAAAATAAGACTTAGTTGGAAATTAATTGAGACAGTTGTTGTAGGGTCTAAAATTCACTGTGCAGGACTAGGACACTATCACAAATCAAGATCTAGCCTTCATTTATTGATTGTATAGAGCACCAAAATAGGACACCTTGGGGTCTAGCACTATAGTTTTCTTCTACCACTATTGTCTAGGAGACCTGAGCTTTCTAGGTTTTGTTCTCTATGTTTGTGTCAGTCTACCTATGAAATTTTGACTCCTAGATGTCCATATAACTCCCTATAGAGCTGATTTAGTCTTCAAACCCTAGACTCCATTTTTATTTGAAAAACTTTGGCAAAGAGGGCATTAGTGTGTAAAATATGTACTAAAAATGTATCCACACCCATTGTGTGGGCATACTACCTACATACCAATACTTTGAAGAGGGATCAAGCCATATGTAGTTCTCTCACTTGATGTGCTTTTTTCAATAGTGTGTATGAAGATGCAAAATGCTAAAATTGGGTGTGCTCTAGATGGTTAGAGACTAGTGTAAGGATTTGGATGTGCTTGTATCTATATTGGATGGCTGTGTATAGAGAATATGGAAATATGTCTAAGTATTCTTGCTTGTATTCTTTCTTGTTTTGTGATATTTGCCAACCCCTTCTAAATGAAAATTTAATGGTCTTTTATAGGGATCTATTGGTCATGGGTCAAATGTATTCATGTTAGGCTAAAAAGAAGAGGAATAGTGTTAGGTTGTGGAGCTAAAAGCTTCAACTTGTTGCAGACAAAGAAAAGGAGGTTGCTGAAGACCCAGAAGCACCAGCATTGGCAACATGACCGACGTCGGTCATGATCAGTGCAAAAGGAAACTGGCATCGACAGGGAGTTGTTTGATGTCGGCAGCACCAGGCAAGCAGGGACCGACATCAGTCGCTTGTGTGTTCCAGAACTGTTCATTGCACGAACAGTTAGTTTAGTAAATGGAGTGTTTACATGTAAAGGCTATTTCGAGTCTTGATCTGCGTGGATAATTATAGTAAACTAAGTGTTAGGATTGTGGAGCTAAAAGCTTCACTGATGCAAACAGGAGAGGAGGTTGCTGAAGGTTGCTGAGTTACAGAGAAGTTGGGGTCGATCTGATCAGTCGACGTCGGCAGGATAGCAAAGGGAAGAAACTGACGTCGGTCATATATCGGCCGACGTCGGTCACCTCCAGGTAGACAGGGACCAACGTCGGTCTCCTGTGTGGTTCGACTGTGAGCTAATTACGGACAGTTAGCTAACGAACCAAGTGTTTGCATGAAGAGATCTATTTTTAGACTGAGAGCTGCGGATCTAATTATTGTAATTAGATGTCTAATTATTGTTTGGATGAGATCTATATAATAGACTCATGGTTGTATTGGAAAGGTGTGCTAGGGAGTAAGAGAGCATAATTATAAGCTCCTTCTGTGAGTGAGGTAGAGCAATGGTGCGTTCCTTCTAGTGCCTCAGTACCAGGTGTGTTGGTGCTGGATTGGAGAGCCAGCTGGGTTCTTCAGGAGTGTAGGATCTTGGTCACAGTTGCATGGCCTATATAGGAGATCTACATGGTAAGTAAGATCGTTGATCTATAGGTGTATGTGTGTGCAAGGTCGAGGTTCACAGGTGAGCAGAACCGTTGTTTGATTTGCAGGTGTGCAAGGTCATATAGACAACAACACAATAGGGAGCAGTATCAGGCAGGATCTACTTGGAGTACAGGTGTGTACTCGAATAGAGCAGAGAGGAAGGCAAGGGAGTTCCTTCCATAAGTATGGTCTGTTGAATTACAGGTTGTTGCAGATTCATGGGAGATCTACTTGAAGTACTTTGAGTACTTGTGGAGCATGTGGAGTGCTTGTGGAGTGCGTGGAGCACTTGTGTTGTGCGTGGAGCACGGGAGGTGAACACCAACTCTGTATTTGAGTTGGGTGTTGGGACCTGTGAGAGGGAGAGCTTTGGGGAGAAGAATTACTGTTCACTTGAGGTGTGGGAAACCTCTGAAGAGGTGGTGGAGAAGAAGTGGCATCTTCTTTATTTTATTCTTTTCTGTATAAAGTGTTAATACAAGTTGTGTATTGTCTCTCATATGCTGTGTTATTCTGAATTCTAGTTACTTGGTGAATCTGGTTATTTCCACATATTATAGTTGCTTGGTATTTGGTAATCAATTGTATGCTTTCGGTGTTTCGCATCCCTGACAAGTGGTATCAGAGCTAAGGTTGCAGGAAGCAGGGTTGTGTTTGGTTACAGGTCACTCTTAGGGGTTTCTGATCGAGTGGGAGTAGAGCAATGGCAGATGAAAGTAAGCTAAGAATGGAGGAATTAAAAAGCACAGACGGTTACTCACGGTCCGATGGTAAGAAAGAGCAGGTAAAAGAACATTGTTGGTTGGTAACAAATCAGCATGAAGAAACTGAAGATACAGATGTAGCAGGTGTTGTTGCATAGGATGTGTTTGCAGGTTTCTTGGATAAATTTGAATCTTGGATAAAAGATTCGGTTGCCTCTTTCCATGCAGCCCCAGGTAGAGGAGCTGGTAAGCCTTGCCAAAGAATTGGCAAAGGGGAAGTGAAGCTGAAATTGTAGGCGGCCAACACACAGGTGTTGATGAAGGTCATGCAGGTCCCAGGTTTGGAGATATGGCTAATTTCTTCAGAAAGATTGGGTGATGAGAGATGCACAAGAACTCTCACAGTGGATGCACTTGAATTAGCTGGTGGTAAGAAAACAGGTATACTTTATCTACTTGTTTATATTACTGATTCTTCTTCTGTTGCAGAGACGTGGCTTCGTAGGCTTGGTCACATGAGCAGGAAGGAGATGCATGTTCTTAAGCAGAAGATAGATATATTTGACAAGCTTAAGAACTGGAAAGCCTTGGTGTTCTTGGAGGAGATGGCAGACAGAGTTTAGTGGATGAGGCTAGATACATCTGAGCAGAGCAGTTTGGACATGTGTTTTGATCCAAAGGAGCTCGCGGGTAAAAAGTCATCACTCACAGGCGAACACAGACATCGGCATCGGTCAGGAGGAACCGGCGTCGAACAGACAGGTGCTGATGTCGGTCATGTGCAGATCGAAGCCAGCGATGTCGGGCAGAGTAAGACTGACGTCGGTCAAGGGGACCGACGTCGGCAGTAAGTAAGACCGATGTCGGTCAAGAGGACCGACGTCGGCAGCAGGGACACCAGCGCTGGTAGGTTGGTAGTCAGGTATAGACGCATGGAACTGACGTCGGTCGGATGCAGACTGTGGGGTGACCGAGGTCGGTCACTGTAATGAATTTTGGGTGGACAGCATGTTGCCAAGGAGTCTCAAACACCCATACGGAGGACTGAAGGCGTAAGTAGGCCCTCAAATTTGTGTTCCTCTTCTTCATACTTGTTGCTGGTTGTAGAGCAGGAAGGATCCAGGAAAAAGGTGGGAGCTAGGCAGGATTATAATGCAGAACCAGATGGGAGTTTTGGTAGGTTTGCCAGCTGGATGAAAGCATAGAGACGAATGGATGCCTTAGTAGAAGAATAGAGAAAATGGATACGTGAGACGGAAGACCAGGTCATATGGTCTTGAGGAGCTGCAGGACAGTGGTACAGGTTTTGACAGGTGGAGGACAGAGCATGACTGTAGTCAGTGTCAGGGTAACTACTATGGTTTGACTTACCAGGGGGATGATGATTGCAACATCATTCTGTTGCTGTATGTGGATAGTATGCTAGCTAACAGGGGTGTACATACAGGGTTTTGCTGAGCTAAGGGTAAGATTAGTTCAGTGGCATGTCATGAGGAGTTTGGAGCAACGGAATTCTTTGACATGGGAGGCATGGAGATCACAGGTTGATTTTGTCTCGAGTGGGAGCTGATGTGAATCAGGTGTTGGCAAGGTTCGGGATGCAGAACCGGAGCACACTAAGGGCTGGACCGGTACAGTGTCGGAAATCACATGAGGTCTGGTATAGACCTGAGTATTCCCATGCAGTGGGAGCTGTCAGAGTTAGGAGCCAAGTCGGGGAAGTGGGTTCTCAGGTTTTTCTGAGAGGGACCGGCAGCAGGTGTTGCTATGCAGGGTCAGGACTTCACTAAAGGGGTTGTAGGTTCGGATGTGGCAGGGTACTCGAATGACAGGTGGTACACCACGGGATGTGTGGTGGGTTATCTTCAGGTGGGAGCTTGAAGAGGAATATAAACCAGGAAACAGATTAGACAGAGTACAGGTACAGGTACAGTGCAGCTATTTATCTCCAAGTGGGAGATTGTTAAGATTGTGGAGCTAAAAGCTTCACTGATGCAAACAGGAGAGGAGGTTGCTGAAGGTTGCTGAGTTGCAAAGAAGTTGGGGTCGGTCTGATCAGCCGACGTCGGTAGGATAACAAAGGGAAGAAACCAACGTCGGTCATATATCGGCCGACGTCGGTCACCTCTAGGCAGACAGGGACCAACGTCGGTCGCTTGTGTGGTTCGACTGTGAGCTAATTACGGACAGTTAGCTAACGAACCAAGTGTTTGCATGAAGAGATCTATTTTTAGACTGAGAGCTGCGGATCTAATTATTGTAATTAGATGTCTAATTATTGTTTGGATGAGATCTATATAATAGACTCATGGTTGTATTGGAAAGGTGTGCTAGGGAGTAAGAGAGCATAATTATAAGCTCCTTCTGTGAGTGAGGTAGAGCAATGGTGCGTTCCTCCTAGTGCCTCAGTACTAGGTGTGTTGGTGCTGGATTGGAGAGCCAGCTGGGTTCTTCAAGAGTGTAGGATCTTGGTCACAGTTGCATGGCCTATATAGGAGATCTACATGGTAAGTAAGATCATTGATTTGCAGGTGTATGTGTGTGCAAGGTCGAGGTTCACAGGTGAGCAGAACCGTTGTTTGATTTGCAGGTGTGCAAGGTCATATAGACAACAACACAACAGGGAGCAGTATCAGGCAGGATCTACTTGGAGTACAGGTGTGTACTCGGATAGAGCAGAGAGGAAGGCAAGGGAGTTCCTTCCATAAGTATGGTCTGTTGAATTACAGGTTGTTGCAGATTCATGGGAGATCTACTTGAAGTACTTTGAGTACTTGTGGAGCACGTGGAGTGCTTGTGGAGTACGTGGAGCACTTGTGTTGTGCGTGGAGCACGGGAGGTGAACACCAACTCTGTATTTGAGTTGGGTGTTGGGACCTGTGAGAGGGAGAGCTTTGGGGAGAAGAATTACTATTCACTTGAGGTGTGGGAAACCTCTGAAGAGGTGGTGGAGAAGAAGTGGCATCTTCTTTATTGTATTCTTTTCTATATAAAGTGTTAATACAAGTTGTGTATTGTCTCTCATATGCTGTGTTATTCTGAATTCTAGTTGGTGAATCTGGTTATTTCTGCATATTATAGTTGCTTGGTATTTGGTAATCAATTGTATGCTTCCGGTGTTTCGCATCCCTGACACTAAGAGTCTAAATTATTGTTTAAGTCTGGGATCTATTTATAGACCCATTGGCATGTATTGTAAAGTGTGCTAGTGAAGAGAACAAAGTGTGTGTTTCTCCTAGTTCCACTAATGAGCTAGAAAGGAAGGCAAGGAAGATCCTTCCACTGTAAGTATGGTCTGTTGAATTGTAGATTGCAGGTTCATGGGAGATCAACTTGAAGTACTATAGAGTGCTTGGTGTACTGGCAGGGTTATTACTGACTGGTTGGAGAGGTGAACACCAATTTTGTGTGTGAGTTGGTTGTTGGGACCATTTTTGGTAGGAGAGTGTTTTGAAGAAGAATTACTATACACTTGAGGTGTGGGAAGCCTCTGTAAGGTGGAAGAGTGTGGTGGCTCTTTATTGTATTCTTTTCTGTATAAATGTTAATACAAGATAGTGTATTATCTCTCATATTCTATGATATTTGTGAATTCTAGTTACTTGTGCTTCTGGTTATTTTCGCATGTTTAATTCCTTAAGTTTGGTAATCATATTGTGCTCTTTCTGAGGAGCAAGATCCTAACAAGTGGGATCAGAATAGGTGTGTTTGTTCTTGGATTCCCCAACAACTGGTATTAGAGCTTTTGGTTGGGATATTAACAGGTTGGATTAGATCTGGTTAGTGTGTGTTGATTACAGGTTACTCACAGGGGTTTCTATTTGAGTGGGAGTAGAGCAATGGTAGAAGACAATAAGCTATGAATGGAGAAGTTTAATAGTAGGAGGTCCAAGTCCAGGTATGGCAGAATAACCTGTTGGAAATATGGAAAGAAAGAGCAGGAAAAGAAAGATTATTGGTTGGTAGCAGATCAGCATGAAGGACATGAAGAAGAAGTAGGTGTTGCAGAGTTCGTTGCACAGGATGCTCTGGTATGTTCTTTGGATAAAGTAGAATCTAGGGTTTTAGATTCTGGTGCCTCTTTTCATGCATCCCCATATAGGGAATTTTTTCATGAGTATGTCCAGGGAGACTTTGGAGAAATTTGTGTAGGGGATGGTAAGCCTTGTTAGATGGTTGGTAAAGGGAAAGTGAAGCTGAAATTGTAGACAGGTAACACATGGGTGTTGAAGGAGGTCATGCATGTCCCAGTTTTGGAGTGAAATTTGATGATGAGGGTTGCATAGTAACTCTCATAGTGGACTCTTGGAAGGTTACCAAGGGTGCACTTGTTTTAGCAAGAGGTAAGAAAGTAGGTACGCTTTATCTACCTACTTGTATTACTGATTCTCTTTCTGGGTTATCTACTTCAGCTGTAGATTCAAAGATGTGGCTTAATAGGCTTGGTCACATGAATAAGAAGGAGATGCATGTTCTTGAGTCAAAGGGTATGCTTTCAGATTTGAAGAGCATAGATCAAGATTTTTGTATGTAGAAGAAGAAGGTGACGTTTCTTGAGGAATCCGATGTTAGTGACAAGAACAAGAAAGCCTTGGTTTTCAAGGAGAAGGTGATGGACAGAGTTTAGCACAAGGGGCAAAAGAATTCTGAGTAGAGCAAAGGTGATTTGGACAAGGGTTTGATATAAAAGGAGCTCGCGGGTAGATGTCAATTCTCACAAGCAAAACATAGAGACCGATGTCAGCAGGAAAACCGGTGTTGGTGTCTAGACAGGGATCAACATCGGCTATGTGCAGACCGATGTCGGTGACTCAAGGTAGATAAACACTGGCATCAGCAAGGAGGAACCAATGTCGGTGATGAGGCAGTCGCAGGGAACCGACATTAGTCGGGTGTAGACTGGAATGTGACTGACATCGGTCACTGAGATAAATTTTAGGTGGATAACAAGCTATCAAGGAGTCTCAAGTGCCCATATGGAGGACTTAAAGGGTAGGTAAGCCTCAAATTCATCATTTCCCTTCTTTACACTACTTGTTGCTCACTTATGGTAAAGAACCAAGAAGTTGTTAAAGAAGCAGAGTAGGTAGATCCAAAAAATAGTGGGAGCTTGGCATGGATGGAGGATCTGATTCCTTGGAGAAGAACCAAACAGGAGTTTTGGTGGAGTTGCCAGCTGGAAGAAAGCACTAGGAGACGAATGGATGTTCAGGATGAGGAAGAGCGAAAATGGATACGTGAGACAAAAGATCAGGGTATATGGTATTGAGTAAGCTGCAGTGTAATGGAGGTTTGATCATTGTGTTTCTCTTTACCAGGTTGGATAATATTAGCTACATTATCCTATTACTGTATGATGTGCTTGTTGCAGGGTTACATATATAGGTATTGTTGAACTAAAGGTAAAGCTAGTTCAGAGGTGTGTCATGAAGAATCTGGGAGCAGCAAGATTCATTGGCATGAGTGTGTTATAGGGACATGGAAGGTCACAGGTTGAATTTGTTTCATGATGATTGTGTGAGACCGGTTAGCATGCCAGTGGTTGGACAGTCCACAAAACAATGTCTTGATTCACATAATGAGGTTAAGTTCATGGTATGTACTAGACCTATGTTTTCCCAAGCAGTTGGAGTTGTCACAAGTTAGGAGCCAATCCAGGAAAGAAGCATTGGAGGGTAGTTCAGTGGATTCTTAGAGGGACCAGCAGTAGGTGCATATGCTATGCAAGTTCAAGATTATTTTCTACATGGTTTGTAGATGTGGATGTGGCAGGTGATTTGGATGACAGGTGTTACACTACAGGATGTGTGGTGGTTGGTCTTCAAGAGTGATCTTGAAGAGGGATATTGAGCCAAGGGAACAAACTAGATGATGTAAAAGTATAGGTACAGTTCCAGTTGTTTATCTCCAAGTGGGAGATTTTGTTAGGACCTAAGTTCCCCAAAGCTCTGACACAACTTGTCAGAATTAAGAGCACACATGATTACCTTTGTATAAGCAACTTAAGATTGTAGAAATAACTAGAAGAACAAATAACTATCAATGAGAAAACACACAGAATATGAGAGGCAACACACAATTGTATTCAACTCATTACAAATGAAATTACAATAAAGAGATCACACTCTTCTTACACCTCTGTGAGGCTTCCTCCTCAAGGGCTCCAAGTAATCTTCCCACCTGAGTAATCTTCTCTCATAGGTCACAACTAACAACTAACACAAGCTGTTGTTCACCTCATTGTACATCCAGTACAACCGAGTATGAACCGGTACTCCAAGTAGATCTCACCATGATCCTGCTCCTGATGTATTGTTGTCACCTTGATCTTGCTCCCCCACCGATCCTGTTTTGACCCTCGCATACACACATCCCTGCAGACCAACCTGATCTTACTTATCACATGTATATCTCCTCCATGATCTTGTAACACCCTGCATATCAAACTTGATCTTCCATACATGGGGAATCCTACTTGATTCCACCATGGGAAGAACTCTCCAAGCTCCACACTTGGATTCTACAAGTTCAACATAGTTATTCACTTACCAATATAGCCCATGAGTCTATTATATAGATCTCACGCATATAATAATTAGACAAGCAGCTCAAAGACTCGAACTGGTCTTTAACATGCAAACTCCACATTCACTTAACTGACTATCCATCAACAACAGTTCTGGCCACCATAGGTGATCGACGTCGGTCCCTGCCTGACTGGAGGTGACCGACGCCGGCCGATCTCCTATCGATGCCGATTTCCCTTACACTGTCCCCTGACCGACGTCGGTTTTGGCCTGTCAACGCTGGTGACTGTCATGCTCTGAAAACCTCCCTATTTGCCTTAGGTGAAGCTTTTAGCTCCACACCCTAACAATCTTCCACTTGGAGATAAATAGCTGCACCTGTACCTATACTAGTACTCTATCTAATCTACATCTTGGCTTGTATTCTTCTTCAAGCTCCCACTTAAAGACAACCCACCACACTCCTTGTGGTGTTAATCCTGTGCCTGACTTTCTTCATTCTCAGCTTACCTTCTTCTGCCATTGCTATACTCCCACTCAATCAGAAACCCTGTGAATGAGCTGTAATCAACAAACCACTAACTAGATTTAGGCCATCTGTTAGTCAAACTCACTCTAAGAACATCTAACCTCGCTCTGATACCATTTGATAGGACCTAAGTTCCCCAAATCTCTGACATAACTTGTCAGAATTAAGAGCACACATGATTACCTTTGTATAAGCAACTTAAGATTGCAGAAATAACCAAAAGAACAAATAACTATCAATGAGAAAACACACAGAATATGAGAGGCAACACATAATTGTATTCAACTCATTACAAAGGAAATTACAATAAAGAGATCACACTCTTCTTACACCTCTGTGAGGCTTCCTCCTCAAGGGCTCCAAGTAATCTTCCCACCTGAGTAATCTTCTCTCATAGGTCACAACTAACAACTAACACAAGCTGTTGTTCACCTCATTGTACATCTAGTACAACTGAGTACGAACTGGTACTCCAAGTAGATCTCACCATGATCCTGCTCTTGATGTATTGCTATCACCTTGATCTTGCTCCCTCGCTGATCCTATTCTGACCCTCACATACACACATCCCTGCAGACCAACCTGATCTTACTTATCACATGTAGATCTCCTCCATGATCCTGCAACACCTTGCATATCAAACCTGATCTTACATACATGAGGAATCCTACTTGATTCCACCATGGTAAGAACTCTCCAAGCTCCACACTTGGATTCTACAAGTTTAACATAGTTCTTCACTTAACAATATAGCCCATGAGTCTATTATATAGATCTCATGCATACAATAATTAGACAAGTGGCTCAAAGACTCGAACTGGTCTTTAACATGCAAACTTCACGTTCACTTAACTGACTGTCTATCAACAGTAGTTCTGGCCACCACAGGTGACTGACGTCGGTCCCTGCCTGATTGGAGGTGACCGACGCTAGCCGATCTCCTATCGATGTTAGTTTCCCTTGCACTGTCCCCTGACCGATGTCGGTTTTGGCCTACCGATGCCGACGACTGTCATGCTCCAAAAACCTCCTTATTTGCCTTAGGTGAAGCTTTTAGCTGCACACCCTAACAAATAGGAACTAAAATAAACTAACCACTAGAGATAAAAATGCACTTGGACAAGAGTGTTGAAAATGGACACCCTAGGGTTTGGTGCTATAGTCTAAGTTAGGCACTATAGTCCTAAAGGAATGGGACCCAATGGGATGGAATCATCACTAGAAATGCTCCCTAGAAGAGGTGGAATCACTATCTAAAAGGCTAATAATGACTGAGAATTAGTGAAAAGATGCCTATGAGGGTCATGAGAGCAAGCAAGAGGGACCTATGGGTTGGGTGTCACAAGCCACACTCAAGTTACAAATTTTCACATTTTATATGACTATATATATATATATATATATATATATATATATATATATATATCCTTACACTATAAATATTATGGATAAGATCCCACCAACCTAGATATCTATATAGATAGCTAGAACTACCATTCCACCCATGGAAGGAAAGTGAGCATGATTTACTCCAGGAGTATCCCTACTCCATGTGTGTGTGTGTGTGTGTGTGTGTGTGTGTGTGTGTGTGTGTGTGTGTGTGTGTGTGTGTGTGTGTGTGTGTGTGTGTGTGTGTGTGTGTGTGTGTGTGTGTGTGTGTGTGTGTGTGTGTGTGTGAACTAACCTATATTAGTATTTGCTATGAGATATATAGATGGGGGATTAGATCAAATAACTATTTGATATGAGATATATAGATGGCGGTGCTAAAAAAACTATATATATGGTAGTAACCAAGTATCTAGGGGTCACCCACACATATATAGATATAGATGGGTAGGTAAATGGGGAAAGGAATATATATTTGTGGAAGGGGGTTGATAACTGGAGAGACATGATATCTCTATATAAGTAACTAAAAAAACTATTTATAGTTGAGATATGGGCTGAGGGGGATCGACCCAACCAGCACCCTATTTATGTAATGAAACCCCTATATATAAATAGGCACCTAGAAATTTTAGATATATAGATGATGGAACTTAGATATGATATGATTGATCTCTATTTATGGGGATGGGGCCAAATTAACTCTATATATAGTTTGGGATATAGGTCCCCCTATGGAAGGTCACCCACTGAGCCCCAACCCCCCCCCCCCCACAACACACACACATCTCTATTGAAAGATGCTTTGGATCACACCTAGATATGTATTTATGTATGTATTAGACCCAAATTCATTTATGCATGTCGATTGGCCACCTCAATACTATCCCAACCTAGTATAGATTTAATATGATAGGCCTATTTAGTCGAGTGCTATGGGAGGAACATCTTTCATTTGATTGGAGGCACCTTCGAATGAGTGATTTGATTGTGTAGGTAAAACAATCATTCCCAAATTGAGACCCATACATGCATGCGTGCATGCATACATACATACATGTATATATGCATAATACTCTGTGTGTGTGTGTATACATGTATATACATGTGTATATATATACACACATGTATATATATACACATGTATATATATATATATACATACATACATGTGTGTGTGTCTATATATATCTATGTGTGTGTGTATGTATATGTATATGTATATATATCTATGTATGTATGTGTGTGTGTGTGTGTGTGTGTGTGTGTGTGTGTGTGTGCATACACATATATGTATATACATATACATGTATATGTATATGTATGTATATAGACACACACATACGTATACATACATATGTATGCATATGTTTATGTATATATGTGTGTGTCTATATATAATATATATAGACACACACACACACACACACACACACACACACATTTATATATGTAGATATACATATATATGTATGTGTGTGTGTCTATATACATACATATACATATATATGTATATGTATATATGTAAGTACACACACACACACACACATACATACATATGTATCTATGTGTGTGTGTGTGTCTATATATATATATATATATATATATATATATATATATATATATATATAGACACACACATTCCCCTCTCTCTCTATATATAGGCGTATGTCAGATTAAGCATATACCATTAACACAAAATTGTGTCATGCACCATGAAAAAATTGACACTTTTTTCTAATGCCAAAACCTAGAAATTTGATATTTAATGAAGATATAGGATGTAGAATCCATGTTGAATCTCTCCCAATATACTATGAATCAGGGCAACCCAATTTTGGTGTACTTGTTATAGGGTCCTCTTCTCGATACCATAAGAGCACCAAATTAAATAAAATGGTCTGGCTTGATGGTAATACCATCAAGGCATTTAACCAACCAAAATGCCAAGAAAACTTACACAACCAAAGTATTTATATTAAGAGCATATTGTATTACATTACTCCACCATAGACTATCTTAAATTCTAAAAATTAAATTCTAGTCTAACTAAATGACAAAAAACCATATACATAATACCTACAGTTAGTTGATAATAATAATTTCATCGTACTCCCACACAATGATGTCCACCTATCCTAGGTTATGCATACAAGCCTTCACCTGTGACTTTAAAACCTAAACAACCTATCCCTGTGAGTGAACACCAACCTTCAAATTAGAAATACCCTTCACATTCTCTACCAGAGAAGCCTCAAGATAGGCTATCTTATGCAAAATAATCTTCTTATTACAGGGCCTAATGGGAGACTATCCAAAGCATAAAGCAAATCAACCCTATACTCAATCCAAATGAAAAAGGTGGCCAAATCTTTAACATGATCCCTATCAGCCATAACCAAACATAAATTACTTATGAATAGGACCACTAAGTCTAAATTTACTTTAACTCTCCTACTCTCTTCCAATAGTTCCACTCCCAATATTTTCTCCAATGCATCTATAAGTTCCAAATCTAGTACCAAAAATATATTCATGAGATGCATCCTAGAAACAGTTCCAAAAAACCCCATCTCTCTATATTTTGCACTACCAAAGCGTAATGGCCAGACTAATGATTTAACAACTTCTACCTTCATCCATAAAAACAAAAGAAATCCTAATGCATAAACTCCTAATACCAAAATGTGTTAGAGATATTTAGGGTAAAAACTTACTCTTGGAGAGATCACATGATTTTAAGTGAAGGCCCATCAAATCTACAACCTTGTAATAATTGCTCCCCTCAAAACCTACTCCATCACCCTCTCCTAGGCCAAAAAATATCATCAAAAGACCTATGTCACCTTGAAACCCACCTTGGGAAATAATTAAAAAATTAAAAAGCCAACAATTCAAAACCAACACAATCAAGCCATCTATATTTATTGTTATTGACCCTAGTTTCCTTCTCTTGATTGATACCAACATTAGCTTGGAAGTCTGCCACTTTATTTCTTTCCTAAAATCAATGCAAATAGGTCCCACTACTGAATAGACTCAATTTAGCCTATGTTTGTGAGAGAATGTTTTCCAAATTCTATGTTTTGGCTCTTTGCCTTGACAAATATTAAATAATGACTTTATATTCACCTTCAATCTCAAAATAAGCTACTCCACATTCTAAAGCCAATTCAATCCCAACTACCAAAGCTTGATATTTTACCTCATTATTTGTCCCACCTGGGAGTTTAATAGATGTCACTTTTATTTAAGAACCAATATAATCTATTATGCAACCTGCACTAGAAGCTCCTAGATTTCCATGACATGCCCCATCAAAATTGAGCTTAACCGACTTAGTTTAGGAGGGATCCACACTGCCACTACTTTATTTTTTTCTTATTCTTATCTACCATTGTCCCTTTAACACGGGGAGGAATTATAAATTTCCATTTTTCACACATTTACATATCCCATTGAGTCAAAAAACCTTATTTCCTCTTAGATTAGGAAGAAACCAATTTTTATATAGAAATCTCCATATCCCTAATCACCACATACAAATGATTCTCTTTATCTTCAAAGATGCAAGAATTTATCTCTTTCCATATTGTCCAAATGAAGATTTTTACACTACATCTCCAAAAACTATAGAAATAATGTTTGACATTGCCAACTAGACAAGATGAAAAATCCTAACTTAGTGAAAGGGACCATGCCCATGACCAGTTGAACTTATTGCATAATTAGACCCATCACCAATTAGCAAAGGGATAGTTGAAAAAAAGATGATTCATTGATTCTTCATCTATTTTACACATACAACATCTCAAAGGACCAATAAAACCCAATTTATTAACTCTGTCTTGGGTTAGAATATGACTTTGGACTACCAACCAGGCAAAGGCTCCAGCTTTTTATAACCCTTCTTTACCCCAACAAAGCAAAATATCCCAAGATAAAGAATCATCCACCACTTCATCCATCTAATAACCAAGTTTTACTAAGTATATACCTATTTTGGCACCAATCCAATGAAGATGATCTTATTTATTACTTAAAAAACTTTCTTCTATACTAGGCATTATTTCAAGGCCCTGCCTTTAACTAGTGGAATTGGAAAATCACACAAACTTTTCCAAATACTTCCTGGCCTCAACAATTTAGGACATAAATCCAAGTAATCTACCACTTTATAACCCTAAAGACCTTTAAAAATACCAATCATTTCTACTCCTTCAAATCTTTCTACAAAAGGGTGATGACCATTCTAGGAGTCTTGATATAAATCCTCTTTCCTTCCATTATTTATTGTCCACAAAACATGATGGGAGATAATCAATCTACATTTAAGCATAAAATTATAGACATGGGAGCCCCTACATAAATTTTCCACAAAAACAATACTCTTTGAAGAGTTATAACCCATATATTTAACATGAAACTACTTACACCAAAGACTATCTAATTTAGTCACCATCATCCAAACCAATTTAGCCCTAAGGGATAAATTCTGAAGCTGAAGTTCTTTAATTCTTGTTCCACCCCTTTCTTTCCTCTTACAAACATTTTATGATTTCATCAAGGGATTATTTTTGTCTTCACCATTCCCTTGCCATAATAAATATTTCATAATCTTATTGAGATTTTTAAGAACTTATTCAGGAGTTCTTAAGACTGCCTTGATTAAAGTAATTCTTCTTGTGAAAGAGAACTATTTTACTTTCCATGAATACAAATGAGCTTTGAATTTATCAATAAATTATTTATATAATCCATATTTATCTACACCCACAAATAAAATAACCCCAAATATTTACTAAGTAGCGTACCAATTTTAAAACCTAAAATCCTAGACAGATTCTTTTACTCCAACTTATCACAATTAACAAAATACTTTTTTGATTTACCTTCATTTAACCTCTAACTAGAGGCCTCTTCATATTTTTTCAAGATACATTTTAAGTCCTCAACTTCCTCTAATGAGTCCTATCCAAAAAGGAATGTATCATATGCAAATGATGGCGAGGGAGACTATCTAGATTATCCACTATTTGAATGCCCTTCAATCCCCCACTATCTATCACTTGACCAACCAATCTACCCAGTGTTTCTACCATAAAAATAAAAATAAATAGGGAAAGGGGATCCCCCTACCTTAAACCTTGAGAGGCTTCAAAAAACCTATACAGACTACCATTGGCCAAAACTAAAAATCTAGGACTTGAAATACAACTAAAGACCTAATCACACTAGTTAGTCCTAAATCCAAACTTACTAAGGGCATTAATCAAAAACCTCCAATTCACCTAATCATACGATTTGCTAATATCAAGTGTCACCAACATACCTTTATGATGATTATGAGAGAGGGAATGAATAATCTCATGAACCACTATGATACCTTGTTGAATGTTTCTACTAAGAACAAACCCTTCTCATTCTTTTGAAATCATAAATTTCCAATAAAGGTGTAAGCCTATTATCTATGGCTTTGGAAATAATATTATACATTAGAAGAAGGTGACATTCAAATTAGGAGGAACTTTCCTTTTACTTCTAGGTTCTTCCACCATTTTCCACACATCCTCACCCACTATATCCCAAAAGTATTTAAAAAAGGCCACTAGGAAACTATCTGGACTAGGATATTTATCCTTCACTATAGAAAACACTACCAATCTAATTTATTCCAAATAAAAAGGGGCCAAGAATTTATCGTTCATCACCTCTGAAATCAAAGGAGGCACTAAAGCGAATAAGGATATTTGTGCTTCCTAGTTAAATCTATCTTCTCCATTCAATAACACTTAAAAAAATTGAACTGCTTATACCCTAATTTCCTCTAAGGTTTTTAGTAGCATTCCTTGATTTGATCTTATAAAAGATATCCTAGACATATTTCTTTTAGCTTAAACTAAGAGAGGAAAAAAATCCAAATTTATGTCTCCATCTTTCAACCAATTCTCCCTAGCTTTTTGTTTCCAAAATATTTCTTCTTCAAACAATAGTTCTTCATAATCTTTTACTAGAAACTTTTCAAGAGCATAATTTGAGCATCCATTCCCAACCAAAACACCTACTCATTTAGACTATGTAATTTTATTACAATCCTCAATTTTTCCTAAAAAATGTTCTTCCAGAGTTCTTCATTCCATTTCCTTATCTTAACCTTAATGAATTGAATCCTCTTGTACATTTGATACATCAAGGAACTTGAAGGCAAAGGACAAATTTGCCACCAATGCTAAATTAATGAAAAAAAAGAAGATTATCTTAACCACATTCATTCAAATTTAAAAGGACATTTCTCTAAGGGATTATCACACTCACTTTTCAAAGTAATCAATAAATGATCTAATCTCGACTATGATAATACCCAACTATCCACCTTTCACTTGACTTGTATCCAATTTGAAGAGACCAAAAATATGTCTAAAATCTTAACAATATTTTTAGAACTTAACCTCCTATTATTCCAAGTGAACCAACCTGATTTAAGTTCCACATCCTCCAAATCATTATTTGAAATAAACAAGTCAAGTCCCTGAATAGCTTAAAGGCCAAATTAAGCACCCCCCCACCTTTTTTATTTATTATTAAATATAACATTAAAATCACCCCCCCAAAAAAATTTCTCCATATGAAATCTTATGAAAAAAATTATAAATATCTATCCAAAAAATAGATTTCATTAAAACCCCCTAAGGTCCATGTATATTCAACAATAAAAATTGAATATCAAAATTGGGACTTGATAACCTGCACCACTGTTAATTACTACCTGAATCCACCATAACCACCTTAGTAGTAAAAGGAGACCACAAAATAGCCAAAACCCTTGAATATTCCACATTTAATATAGAATACCCTTACCAATGTTTCCACACTAAATTCAACAAACCCTTCACTTCCTCTAAACTTAATTTAGACACTTGGATCAATAAAACATTCAACATTTCCACACTAAGAAGACACTCAACCAAGTTCCTTTTGTTAGGGACATTCATACCCATAACATTATAAGAGATGACCTTCATAATTTTAGAGTGGGGAATTCCATTGCCTATCTTACAACATCAACAAAAGCCTCCATGTACCTTGTTTACCTCACAAAATTTCACTTGCTACTTTATCTTTTTTGGATTTCCTTCCCTTCCTCTTCCTTGAACCCCAATTAGGTTTGGAAAGAGAGTAATGTATTCAATAGATTGATAACACTTCTCTTGAATTCAAATCCCCTTCTTAATCTTCATCCACTTCTCCCTCTAGGTCCGAAAGATCTTCTTCTAAAGAAACTATTTCTGTATCTCCTTCTAATGCTTTCTCCTTGCTAATTTTATCAACAATTTTTTTATGATTTTTTTGATTAAGAGATATGATAGATTGTGATTATTATTAAATAAAATTATAGAACTTCAACATTGTATCATAAGAGATATCCTCTATGGAACCCAAGTTTTTAAGCAGCTCCTTTGTTTCACCAATTTTTATAGACTAACATTTCAAAGCTTCCTCTTTCTCCATATCCTAATCCCCAGACTAAATGAATTCCACCATTTCTTTACCAAGTCCCCCTTGAATCCTTTTTGGTCTCCATTTAGGAAAAACTATCAAATTTTTGGTTTGAGGAGAGCTCCTACCTTTCTTACAAATTTTTTGGATATGACCTAGTTGATGACATTTATAAAATCTAAAAGGACTTTTTTCCACATCAATCCTTTGCTTCCATACCTACCTTCCATTTGAATTACAATATGATCTAAAATTTATTTATCTAAATTTAAAGTAACTCTAACTCTTTCATAGGCTTCCCTTTCACCTTTCAAAGATTTATCAACCACTTCCAGCATGAGACCAACCAAACCTCTCATGGCTAACAAACATTCCTCTCTCTAATATTCCAAGGTTAGCCCATAGAATCTTATCCAAATCAAATAACTCCCTTTCTAAGCCATTATGGGATCAAATTTATGGCTTCAATTTTTCAACCACAAGGTAATTCCATTGAAAGACCAAAAATTAATGCTCAAAATTTTATCCTTTTCTTCTTGAGAATGAAAAACTACCACAAAAACCCTTTTAGAAGAAAATTTATTGAAACAAATTAGCCCCAATTTTCACTTTTCCATAGTTCAATAGCCCCAATCCTAGGCCATTTTCTTACACATTTACAAATTAAGGCATAATCCAAAAATAGTTTGACTTTTTCTATAAAAAATTTGAACCCCATTCTAAAACCCTCACTTCTCCAATCTTCACGGCATCCCCTAAGACCTCTAACGCATTACCTGTGGGTTTTTCATGATTTTCAATCACATAAGTGGCTTTCAAATGAAAAAAATCTTCCTTAAGATCTAAAAGAGACTCTTTCCTCCTTTAATTAATACTTCTTTTTCTCTATCACACTTATGCACAATAGGGGCATAAATCCCCGCCAATTTTCATTTCCAACTAGCCCCCAACTTACTTGTTTTCTATTCTTCACTCCACTAGTCCCTTTCTTCTTCAATAAATACACAAAAAATGTCTTATGATATTTTTTCCCATGATTGCCTACTTATTTTACTCCTAACACTATTATTTTGTTTTGGTGTTGTTTCACAAACCCTAACTATGATGTTACAACCTTCCCCTAGATGCACTACCTCTCCTCCTCATTATTTTGCACCATTCCTGAACCATTTCTGGGATTTACAGACTTAAATAAATTAATGTGTAAATAATTCCTTCAATAAAAACATGAAAATAAGCAAAAATAAGTTATGTACATATTTGCCACTAGAATTTCATCACATGATGAAAAATTTAAAGCACAATATGATGATTCAAAAAAATAACTTAGTGTCTTAAAAACATAAATAATGAGTGTAAATAATGTTATAAAACATTACATAAATAAAATTAAATTAATTAACATACATACCTTCACATACCTAGGTATTTTTAAGAAGCTTACCGTCTCTGATCAATTTTTCTAGGTTAGGTCTGGCATCTATTAGATTGGTGATAAAATAGTTCCAACAAGCCTATAAAATAATTATTTTTTAAAACTTTACAAAAATATTCCATTAAAACTCTGAAGATATATACAAGTTAAGATTTTATCACTTATTTCATTTATTTGATAGGAGCTACAATTATTATTATTATGTTGTGTTTTTATGAAATATTATAAATAATTTTTAAAAATTTGAACTTTTTATTTTTGGGTTATAAATAAGGATCAATGTAATTCATTTGGTATATCGTAATTTGAGATTTTATATATTTTATAGGTTTGGAAGAATCAATTCTATCATAATGAGAAGATATTTTGAGAGGATTCAAAAGACCATTCTTTGGGTCATCCAAAATAATTATCCATGTATGTTTTACATTTGATCTTATATGGATAGATAGAATATATTTTCAATGGAATATACTCTGCAAAATTTTCCCCTAAGGTAGTCAAAATGTAGGAAATAGTGAATGGGGTAATGGGTTTGTATTGAAGTAGGGTTTGATAAGTTTGCAATTAGTATCAAATATATTAGAGGATAATAAGAATTTCTAATATTAATCAAATAAGGATAGACAAAATCATACTATGTCATTAATGGTTTTTTATTTTTTCCCTATAGATTTTTATCATAGATAAAAAACCACTTAGAATACATAAATTTAGGGTGCAATTATAATGTATTTTCCATTATTCCAATGTTAGATATCATTTTGATTCCAATATGGTCCTAGCTTGAATTCAATTTATCTATAACTAAAAATTAATTTTACTTTATAGATACTAAAATATGGTCTTCGGTACTTGACAATGACACGTGTAACACACATTTACCAAACATGGATTCTGAACCCAAAGAATATCATAATCTTCCATTCTCTCAAACTTGTATGTTATCTTATGAGTCAATCCTTTAGTTATGTTGTTACACACCTACAAGAATCTCATTTTCTACTTCAAACATGATAAATATATTACACAAACATCTCCAAACTCTCAGTTAAGTTAACTTGTACACATGTCATTTTTTTCAGATTCAATTGGTATCGTCAGTCAATACTTACATGATTTGGTCAGTACCAACCATCTCTCCAACAATGGATATTTTATATTTAATCAAATCTCACCTTAGGGTCAACCCATTTTCATTTCATGTTGGTGGTGTTATAAATTAATTAAATGGACCCATATATAAATTTTTTTGTCTCAATCAAAAAGGGACTTGGCACTTATCTGGAACATATACATACACTATTGCATATTTATAAAATATTTCCTAGTATTCCCAAATTGGTAATATATTACTAGAATAAATCACAAGATAATTATGAACCAATCTAAATCCATGTTAAAGCAATATTTTCGAGTATCAGATCCAAATCATTAACTACATGCATATAACGAAGGAGAATAATTACACAATCACACTAGGTGGGAGAACTGTGTGTGGATTAGTTTCCCTCATTGGACTATCAGATATTATACAATGGTAAATCATTAAATGGTGGTTATTGGGGTTAACTAATCCCATTAAACTTTCCTAGGTTTTTATTCCCCATAAGTACACCTAGGATTTCAAGTCAAAGGAGACTCATTTCTAACGATACACAAACTATTAGTGTTTGGGATCACAAATACAGTCTAAGCAAAGATACTAACTTGTTCATAAAGTCATTTTTTATTACTTCCAAATAGGTTATTACTCACTAAAAGGTTAGTATAAATAAATGATATTGACCCTATCTAGCAAAACTAACCCTACATAGACAGAGTATTAATTCTAAAACCAAACTAACCACTTGTCTGCTTTATCTTGATTTTCACTTCCAGAATACAATTATAGTTAGATAATCACCCAAATAGTCTTACTCATTCCTTTGTTATACTTACTATATTTAGTATATGCTACTTGTCAAATCAATAAAATAAATTTTAGTTTTTTACATGTATAGGTATGCTTGAATGCCATATCTTAATATTTGAATTACATTTCAATATTTTCTCTTAATTAGATTAAATAACTACTATTAATTCAAATTAGGGTAAAACATACTTCAATTAGTGATAAGAACGCTAAAAATTCACAAATATTTTCTAGGCACTACATGAAGAACCATAAAAAGATAACATAATACAATGTTACAACATTGCCAATCAATTACAAACATTGTAGAGAGATCAAGAAATCATTACAAAATTTATCATTTTCTGAAGATAGTATTTCTTATGGAGCATTTTTGGCACATGGCCTAGTTTTTTATGTCATTAAAATTATTTTCAGTTGAACTTTATTTAACTTCAATATATTATTATTCTTTAGGGGTTTGATTATTAGGTGACACTTAAAACCTTGGATAACCCACAACATATGCTCTAAAAAACCTAATTATTTTATTTGAGTTTCTAATATTGTTTCTAATTTAGAGCAAGGAGAAGAATTTTTTTTAATAGGTTACATGTGTCACAACACAAAGATAGAGTGAAGGAACAAAAGGCCTAGAATACTTGAGCGTAGTTGTCAAATTATTTTCAAGTCTTTATTTGATGTTTGGAGCACCCCAACACTTTGGGCATTAATCACTTATCATTTTAAAATTTTGGTATGACCTTTGTATCTCTTTTAAACATGTATTTTCATATTAAAATTTGCATGACTATAACCATATATTAAAAATATACCCCCAAATCGTATTGGAATAGGCTACTTCTTAATTATGAAATACCAATTAAAAATTATTTATCTTTTTCATGTATTTACCATACAAAAATAAATAAGCTATCTGTGTTACATGTACCTGTAACCAATTTATTCCCAATACAACAAGGGACACATAGCAGATAGTCCCACATTTTGTGTCAAATAGTATATTGCATTTGATCTTTGTGTTGTTGAAATCAAAGTAATAATATGAATTAGGTAGAGGCAGTTTTTTTAATAGTTAGTATGACAAAATGCCATCTTCAAAACAAGTTTAGGAGTTGAAACTAGAGCTAAACATTGATATAAATGATTAAAAAATTTGAAATTGAAATTTTAAATTAAAATTGACAATTAACTTATATATATTATTAAAATAAATTTTAACTGGATACTATTTGTTAACTGAAATAAAATTAGAAAATATGAAAAGCTATTTCTTTGATTGAAAAATATATAACATAATTACAAAGTGATGTCAATATTTGGTAATAGAAAAAAATAAAGTATAAGTTTGAGATATGAGTCCTTGAGTAGTTATATATATAAATAAATACTATTGATAAAGAAAAATGTACTAAACTTTAGAATCGATTCACAAAATCCATTCACATTTTGTAACAAAAACAAAATGTAGTATATCTATGAGATGTAAGTTTTCCATAGGCAGTAATGTTAGTAGATGTTTGTCTTATCTATGTATGAAGTGAGTTTTTTTTTTAAAAAATCATTTTAAGCCTTAGATATGAGTCCACCATAGGCATAATAAGTGTTTATCTGCATAGTGAGAAGCAATGAGTAGAAATTAGTTAGTAGTGTGTAGTTTCAAAGCTATAAAAAATAAAGAAAAAAAGTAGAAGTAGATTATATACCTTAGACTTTGTTTGATACACCAACATGTAGAATGAATTTTTATTCATCAAGAGTAAATTTTCCTTGCAATGAAAATCATGTAAGCAAGTAGATAGTGTTTGCCTTGTTTGTGAGATAGTCATTCTGTAAAATTTATGTGAATGTTAGAAGGATTGTTTTCAATAGTGGATCTGAAAGACTACATTGTATATTAGTATTTTTTTTATAGTTTTTAGATTAAAAATTAAGTGATGGTGATATCCATATGGATTTTCTTGATGGAATGAAGAAAAATTGAAGGTTGCGGCATGGGTAGGTTGTGTTAGTTGAATTATGGAACTGCAACTATTCTAAGTGAGCTAGAAAAACATTGAATATGTATTAGCAATTGTCAATGAACCTTTAACCTAGAAAATCTCAAGTTGAAAGTGTTATAATTTAATATATTGAATTTAATTGCATATTGAAAAGGTAAATGTATATTATGAACTTGTGTGTTAGTTATATCCTATAACATACCTCTTTTGTTGTGTGAAAAAATGCAAATAATTATTGGATGAACTTTTAGCTTTTAATGGTATGATGAATTTTGATTGTGTGGATTTGAAATCACTTTCAATGCTAGGGTGTATGATGATATTTTTGAATAAGTATAATGGAATTTTATTAGCCTATATTTTTTGTTGAATTGAAAAGAATAGAGCGTATAATGTTCCATATAGGTAAAGCTACAAAGTCAAGAGAATGGTTTAAATTTTCTAATGTAATAATAGAGACTCGAGAATGTGAAGTATGTGAAAGAATAGAAGCATACCTTTTTAGTTTGATGTTTATATTTTCATCTTTTATTTCCAAAATTAGTTGTATACTAGTTTTTTGAGCACATGTGATAATTGTGTTGATTGTGATAGTTGCATAGGCATCAATTTTAGTTGTCAATTATTGGATTACAAAATCTGGGATGAACTTATATTTCACATAGACAAATGGTATGCTCTCCAATAGATTAGATTCATTGAGTAATAGTATTGTATCACAAAATTCACAATCATCATTTATTTTGGGAGAGATACTAAAATGTGATATACATATTACTTTTCTAGGCCAAATTTTTTGTTCATGTATGCATATAAGGCTATCAAGCACATTAAGAATAATAGTCATTTCACCTTTGACATTTGTGAGACCTGCACATAGCAATTACATATTATGTTGTCTTTGTAATAATGTTTTTTAGGTGACAATAACATCACCTTAAAAAACATATCGTATTTTATAGTTATTCATATAATTAATAAATAGAAAATCAATTTAATTTAGTGTGTCATTACAAAAAAATATTTGATGTCAATGTATATAGGCATAAAAGGAGATAGAGTTTGGAAAAAAGTACAATGTTATTAGTGATTACAGTTTTACTTCTCTTACTAGTCTTTGATTATCTTCAATGCTTTTAGATTTCCTCTTCATGTTGCCTATGATTGTGTAATGAAATTAAAAGAATAAATAAAGTGGGAAAATATTTAAGTATATGAAAATGTTTATTGATATGGAAAATATGATTAAGCAACTGGTGAAAGGATTCTATTACATGAATTTTGTCTTTTTTTGTTTTAGATTAATATAGATGTATGTTACATAAGGCTAAAAAAATAATGTCATGATCACTCCTATAACAATCTACTTTAAAAATGTTTTGTTTTTGTATTTCATGATCAATAATTGATGTGGAAAACACATCTTATCTTTTCATAACAAATCTCATTTTATGGGTTGCCATGTTTCATTCGATTGCTTTTGAATTTATATGTTATTTTGTATTGTTGATATTGAAGTCACCTAATATAATTATATTTTGTGTTTTATGTGCATCTTTGCATACATCATCAATAACATCTATGGTACTGAGATTATAGCATTTGGCTTTGCATATAAATTGATAATAATAATTTGGTAGATACCATTTATGATAATTTCTTTCATTGCTTCAATGTTGATCCTCATGTATTGCATTATTGTTGAATTAGAAATGTCTTCTTTTATGAAAATCATGATTCCATGAACATGATGCATTGAAATTCAATGGAAATGTTCTAATAAATTATTTGATGCAATGTTTTTAATGTGTGTCTCTTGAAAACATAATATGTTTATATTCATGATGTCATGATCACTAAGCATGTATTGCATATGTGATTGTACATGTCTTGTATTCAGTGATAAGATGATAATATGATTACTAGTATTAAAATCATGTAAATAATTTTTCAGTTTCTATTTTGCACTGATTTGTAGGTGTAAGATTTCTATAGTTACCTTTTCCTTGATTTTGAAATTTACCAATATTAAAGGAGCTAACAAGTACAATGACTCAATCACTCTTACACATGAAAATGTCATATATGTTATCCCATGATATGTGATTAAATATGGGTCAATGAAACACCATCCATTGTGATCCCTTGAGATATGTGTATTTTTTGTGCATATGAAAGTTTTATTGGAAATTTTATTAAAATTATTTGGCAACATTCTTACATGTGTTTTGTATAGGTTTATCAACATGTAAGATGGATGTCCAATTCTATGAAAAGGAATTATGATATAAATGAGATAATTTTGTGCATTGGTGACATCTAATATTATAATTATTGAATTTGATCTATAGTGCATCCATATCACTTGCAATAGTGTGGATTTTAAATGTCTCATCCGAGCCATTTACAAACTCATCTTGAATTTCATAATTAACAACATAGATTTCAACTAGCATCTCAGGTTTCAATGTAATGATATAAAAAAACATAGATGAGTGAATAAAAGATTATTTTACTTCATATCTATATTCCTACTCATCAATACCATGGATGGTGATACTATTACTTGGAATAATTGATAGCATTCTAGTATTGTGTTTATTTACATAATCATTTTTATATATTTACATCATCATTTTTATAAAAGATATGTGGGAATGTTGGACTATTAGGGGTTGGTTATAAACAATTCTGATTGATATAGGCTATGCCAGCATCTGTTTGAGATGTTATGTGAAAATGATAAAAAATTTATATAAAGTTATTGTTACTTTACCACATTGTTACTTGTAATTCATAGATTTTTACATGCTTCTACCAAAATTCATATGTAATCAGTTCATTATTTATTTTTTGATATTTAAATTTAAAAGAATAATATACTAGTTGCACTTGGTAAAAGTCTCCACACAAAATCATGTCCAAAATTTTAAATTAGGTTGTATGAATATGAATTATATCTATGATCCTTTCATCTATTAAATATAAGAATCCTGAGCCTATCAGAGATATATCATTTATGGAAAAGAGTTGTAGATGGTTGTGGTGCTTTGATAAAGTATTAAGCATTTCAAAAGTAAGTGGAATTTTTTTTAATTTGTTAAAAAGAAAGAGGAATGTGGAATGTAGTGTGACTCCTCTTGGATTGTATGTTAATTTTATAGTGCATCCTAGTATCAATCCTTTTGTCTTAAGCAAGTCACTATCATTGAACTATTATATAAACAAATTAACATATAATATGCTAGTTTTTATGTGAAGGTATTACCCATATCTATACCCCTATTAAAAATAAGTAAATTGGTGTAAATGATTTTTTATATTTTTTCCATTATTGTCTTTTAAACTAACCTATCGTTCTTTGTTTAAATGTCATCTTCTTTCATAATATTAATTGTTATCAGAAAGAAATGGGTATTTGCATATTTCAAATGGTTTCATGTCATATTTATTTTTGCCTAATTCTTATAAAAATTGTTAATCATATTTTAGATCATAGTCTTCATGGGAAAATTTATTGTCTTCATCATTTAAATTTGTTTACTGGACATTCTTATTGTAGGAATCAACATTATCAACAAATTTGTCAATGTTTCCCCAAGTAGAGTTCATGCAATAAATATATTTGTATTCATTTTTTTAGGATTTTTTTCATGGAAAGCATATGTACAGTTCCATGTTTCAAAACCATGTTTCATATTTTTTTCATTTTCTATGAAAGTAATATATAATAATAATTTTTCTCTGCAATGATTCTTAATATCAAGATGTTTATTGTATTTGATGTAATTTATGACATAGGTAAAATGTTTTGAATGGATGATTTTATTGATTTTCTGATAGTCAAATACAAACTCAATGAAATAAATTTGGGCTAATGCTTTTGGCTATTAAATATAGTAATCTATTATAGATTTGTATATAACATCTTTTGATTCATCAAGTTTGTGGACCAAAAGTGTTGATCATTTTAGAATGAATCTATGCTCATCTAATGAAATTGTATTTATGAATATGCATTTTTTAGAGTAACTAATTAATTGAAATGACAAAACTATGTGAATAACATATAGAGTAGACATTTTTATTCTATTAAGCAATGCGTTTCCAAAGTTAAGTATTGTCTTCATAGCATCTGTATTTATAATTTGGTGTTGTTTATGCATTTTCTCAAATGATTTTATCATTGATGTATTGATTTTTGTCATGTAGGATATATAGTACAATGATGTAGCATAAGGATTGATCAAAAATTATGTATCTGTATTTTCTTCCCACAAGTGTGACATTTTTTGATAAAGATGTTTGTCCATGCATGTGATGGTTTTTGTTTCAATAGAAAATTTGGCCACTTATGTGTGATTTGTATCACTTCTATTTATTAATTTTCATCTATTTTTAATTTCACTAAAAATGCGTAAAATGTTTATAGTGTCTAGTTTCTAAATTAGCATAGATATGCATTGAGTTTTTAATGGCCAAGTTATTTTCCTGTATACATGGTTCAAGGATAATTTTTATTGGCATTGGTGGAATATAAAAAATTTATATGCAATATTTTTGTAGTTTTTATTACAACTTTTACTATGGCAGTGTATGTGTAATTTGGATATGTTTAAATAAAGTATAGTTACATCACAAGTTATTAGTTATTGATAAAGCTTATAATGTCTGTTTTTTTTCCTTTCCATAGATTGGTGAAAATTATATCCACATCATAAAATCATGTGATGAATTTTTCAATTCTAAAATTTTATGATCGAAAAATGATCTTGTAATCACCCAAAAAAAGATTCATCTTTGTATATCATTATCAACATTGTCTTTATTCTATGTGTATATTATCGTACACACGTAACAATATTTTTTGTAATCAAGCAAGCATAATCATATGTATTAAATATGTTGGATTTATTTATTTCATTTTATTTTAGATAGCTATTATGCAATTTAGACAATGCATTTGTATGTGGTTCCCATGAATGTTCAATGGTTGAGAATGTAACAAAAAATGTTAGTGGTGCTAACTGGCAAATCATTGTAAAAGCATTTTTTATTAGTTGTAAATAATCTGGTGATATTTGTGTTTTTTTGAAATCAATATATCTAATATCATATTTTAATAGTTTTTATGGATTTGGTCTATATTTGACATATTTTGCCATAAGCTATCTTCCTTTTAATTTCCTTTTTCTAATTCTCACCCACAGTATTGCCATCCCCTGGTCAATTATAATTTTCATTTCCTTGAAACAAAAAATTTGTGGTATAATATGCAAATGCATGATTTGTGTGTTGAAATTCCCATTCAACCATTTTGGCATATGAAAATCTAGTTGTTATGTTTTGGAAGTTTATTTGCTCTGCATACTTGTCTTTAAAAATTATAAGTGGTTGTTGGCACTATGCTGGTGAAACTTAGATACTTTTATCTTGAAAATAATGAATTCATGTCAAATCTATGAATCCATGCAACATGGTTGACGTGGGAACATTATATTCTTTTATTATAAGTTCACTATTTTCTGAATCTTTGTTATGTGTTGTTTTATAATATCATTAGTATGTAATAATTGTTTCTATTATTTTATAATTTTGACATTTTGTGATCGATATAATTATCTCCTACACAATTGTTTTAAATAAACCATGATTATGTTTAGATGAACCCTTCTATTTTGGTATGATTTTTTAATTCTAATTTTATATTTAGTTCAATACCAATTATTAATGTTTCATCTATCAAGCATGGTAATGATTTTTGTATTATGTTAGTGTTCAATGGCACATTGATGATTGTGCCAGTTAATCCAATCTATAGTTTTTTGTATCCTATTTGTTAATATATGAAAAATGAATTCATAATGAAACAAAATATTTTTAAAGATCTGTTAGCATTTTGACATATGTAAAAGACATGTTGAACTAGATGTGTGAAGGAGATGCAAATTTTGGATCAATCCCATTTTTTAAGGAAGTATTACATATAATTCATATTTTTTTATCACTATTTCATTTGTCTTTTTCAATTTCACATATTTTTATTTTTCTTATTGTTTGAAATCTATAATGTTATATTTGAGGTGCAATTAGTTGCACGTCAAACATGCATGTTTTGGCATGTCTCCTATGTATTTTATTCATTTATTTATTTGTTGCATTAAATTATTTATTTAATGAAATCCATTTCAAGACATAAAAAGATGTTAATAATGTCTTACTCATTGCATTGCTTATGTTCTCTTGAATGTCTTATATCAATTCTCTTTTTTCCCATATTTTCTTTAATTTGTTCGAAATTGTGAAAATTTATTGGACCTATGTTGCTAAATGCTATTTATTACCTATTGTAATTAGGAAAAACTATTACATTATGATAATTTATCATCAATATCTCATAGTGAATATAATTTGTATTTATTTTGAAGAAGATTATGTTATAACTATTTGCGGGTCATAAATAGATATTGTACATCTTCACTATATCTATACTAGAAGTTGACCAAATATGAATATATGTATTTAACTATAGATATCCATTCAAAGCAAAAATAACCTCCTTTAGTTTTGTTTTCATTGAAGGTATTTTCCTAGTTTATAATATATGTATGCTACTTTGAAATACTAGTGTTTTGTATTAAAATGTGTCCTAATTTTATTTCTAGGAAGCCTATCAATTTTTGGTTTTTGCATAATATTGCATTAAAAAATGATTATGAAAGATATCTATGTAGAAATTTTAATGCCAAATCTAAATATGTAAATTGTAAGATTGAATTAAACAAGCTCTCTCCAAAATCAAAACTACATGGAGAAAACTTGTACAAGTTATTTATTTCTAGCTTCAGTGAAATGGTTATCCAATATGGTTCCATTTATTTGCACATATCAGAGAATCAAATACATATTGGTGAGATATCATATTGAATATTTTTTTAGTATAGTGGCTCATAATGGACACAAATGGAATTTATATCTTAAAATAATATTGAGTATGGAAGTTTTTGACATTATTCATTGAATATAAGGTAATTAATTTTCCTTGTAGAGAACCATATGCATTTTTTATGTTGAGCCATCTAGCTAGCAAATGTATAAAGAAGATGTCTCTCCATAAACTATCTTCATCACCAGGACAAGCACGACATGCAAATAATCACATTCTATAGAAATATGTTTCAGTATTGTGTATTCCAAGAAATATATATAGATCATAATGATATAATTCTAGTTAATATGAATGTATTGCAATTGGATCACCAATATGCAATTGATTTAATAAATGGTTGATGATCTCATTTATTAGTTATAAATATGTATATTAAAAATGTAATAGCATGCGGAATGTATCAAATGGAAAATAACCAACACTGTAGTTAAACACTACACCATGGAAAAGATGGTGTTCAGCCAAAGCATGGTCAATTCCATTGTATTGTATCTTTTTCTCTAGTTCATATCTCTCTATAATTATTGATTTCTTTGATGTTTTATTATTTCTCCTCTTACATTTCTTATATTCAAGTCCATTTGATTTATGAAAAAAACTATAGATATATGACAATATATATACCTTTATTTTATTGATAAGGTGTGTTGGTTTTCAGAAAAATTGGCTATTGCAACCTCTAGAGATGACAATATAGAGAAGCCTATTGTAGTCATATAAAATGTCATTTTAATTAAATGAGTGTCACTTGGGACCACCCTTAGCTTATCCCTAGACCTAACTTAGGGCCTCTTTTGATAATTTTCTAGATTCAATGTGCATCTATCCCATGCCCAAATATAATAAGAGCTACATTAAGCCATCACCTAGTCATCCATAATCCTTTTTCACACATGAAAGCCACCTAGACAATAGTGTGCCCCCATTAGTCTATAACATAGTGCACTATTGGAAAATTAGATAGCTTTATTGGCCCTTAGCTACCCTTTCCCTTAATAGATATCTTTCCACTTCTTTGAATGTCTTACACTCGACTTAAACTCATTTCATATCCTGATAATCATCAAAACATTATATAAAGACCATTGTTATTCATTTATTGGATAAATGGCAATTATCATGACCAAGCTCAAAAATAATTATATAAATTAAGTTTATTGATCCCTATTTTCCCCTATTTATATATACATCCATCTAAAGCATTTAGAGCTCAATTTTACTTAGGTTTCCAATCTCAATTCACACTCAAAATAATTCAAGTTGGCATTCATACTCAATCATACTAGCATCACTCTCACTTTCACCAGCACTTAGATTGGGAGAACTACATTGGGATTTATCCCCTTTCAAGGTATTGGTATGTAGGCAATGATCAACACATGGGGTGTTGAGGTCATGCCTAGTCTACCCTACTAATTCCACTCTTATTCAACTTATATTCATCAAAACCCTAGTAAGAATGTAGGCTTAGGGTTTCATAATGAAATTAGTTAAAGTATAGAATAGACAATGACCCAAGTCTTGGTTATACAAGCATAAAATCCCCAAAACAAAGTGAAGTTATACCTATAATTTCACTAATTCACCTTCATAGAGTCATTAGTGCTACATAAAAGGTCTATATCATAGAATTTTACTAGAAAATAAGGCAACATTATTATCCAAAGAGGGTTATGACACATGTTCTTCACTGATTACACTTTGCCCCACTCCTACATCACTTCCTAGCCTTCCACTATCCATCTTAGTCATATTTTCTAGCTAAGTACATATTTTGTAATTCATTAATATTTATAGATTATTAAAATAAATTAGTTATTATAAAAATAAATGGTTGTTGACACTATAATATTTTATTCCCTAATTTATTACTCATTTCTTTATCAACCTAGGGTTACATTCCATAATCCTAAAAAATATAAATCTTTTGATGAACACAAATTACTTTGAATAGTTCCCTAACCCTATCCTATCTTTAGGGTTTATGTTTCCATCCTTTTAAAACCTCATACTCAAATTTTGGGTCATTATATCTTTTGTTTTTTATTTTTTCTAATCATGATAATAATGATAGATGTTATTTATTACTTTCTTATTCACATTTTCATAAATTCTCTAACATGTTATTTTTATCTTATCTATATTTAAATCAAGTCATATATCATTACACACATAAAGGATATAATACATAAGATAAAAAACACACCACCTAAAATTAACAAATATCCTATAGATGCCTTATGCTCTTTAGTTTACTTCGATTCCTTACCTATTTCTACTAGACAGAGGATTACATCAATGGTTTCAATCATCCATCCTACATCCTGACCCTACCCATCTAACTACTATGTCACTCCTAATACCAACTCTATGCTAATAGTAGACCATGTAGTCCATGCTATGTTGTCCACAAGGGGTCTTGAAGTGTGGCAAGTCAGTAAAACCCATGATTAGATTAGTGTCCCTTTAGCCACAATTTCCATTTTAGAGCTAATGCAACATTCTTACACATAAAGAGATGTCTTGTCTACATCACTTTGTGACATTGGGGTACCAAGCACAATAGAGCTTGCTTATGTTGCTTCTATAATCAATAATATAAAATGTACCAAATATCATATTTCATTTGAAAAAGTAGATCTCCCACCTCAGCACATCATAGATCAACATATACCTCTTTACATCCAATTACGAATCAACAATGTGGATGTCAATCAAGTGTTATTCAATAATGGATCAAGGTTAAACATTTGTAATATCTCTTTTGTCTGAATTCTTAATATACATGATAAGGATTTAGATTATTCTAATATGAACATTTAAATATTTGATAATATTCCACACAAAGTTTTGGGTCATATAACACTAAATTTTACATTGGGACCTCGAACACTATCTACAACATGTCAAGTTAGGCACAATGATATTAATTATAATATTTTGCTTAGAAGACCTTATATTCATGTTATGCATGTATTCCCCTCTAATTTACGTGAATGTTTAAAGTTTAGTTACCAAGGTTATATATACATATGACCTATGGATATTGAACCATTTAGATAATATCATAATAACGATCCTACACAACTATATTCCTCACATGTATTTTTCTGCATTCTACTATTCATGGTTCACATATGACTCCTAGAAACACATCATGCATAGATGATAATAAATTTACTTCTCTTTTTGCAATTAAATATTTAATTTTTTTTGAATACATAGGACAAGGCCTAAAAAAACATGAACAAGGAATTTATAATCCTATTGAGGCATCTATTCAGAAAGGAAAGTAGGGACTTGGATATAAGGATAACACATAATGCTATGTTTTCTCACCATTCTTCTCAATATGTAGTGTTTTTTTCCACCCATTCCATAGATAGACAATATAATAAATCATATCTTTGCACTCTCTATTATGTAACCCTACCTTATTGATGATAACATTTCTCTAGATCTACTCACTTTTGATGAATTTCCTAAAGATGAAGCTCTCTTATAATTCTTAGTGGAATATGAGGATCTCCTTTCCTTATATCATAATAATAGGTTCCCCCATTCTAAAAATTCCTAGGCATACTTCGGTCATAGTTCATATATTTCATATGATTTCACAACTGACATAGATGGCAACCTGCCTATAACACCTTCAATCAATCTACATTACTTAATGAAGAGATAGTTGAAATAAATTATGGCATAGACACTAATCCTTTCATAATATTATTATCTACCACCCTTCATAAAGAAGAGGATACCTATATTCGATATACTTTTAAATACTTCCCAAAAAAATTACTTGGTCCTAATTAGATATGCCTTGCATCTATCCTTCAATCATAGCACACAAGATTACACTCTCTCTAGATGTAAATTTAGTTACATAGTAGTTGCCATTAACAACTAAAAACATAGATTCCATTAGTACACCTTAGAAATGAATTGAGCCTCTAATGTAGGTGAGGTATACTTCTTTAGTATGACTATGTATACAGACTCTCCCATGGAAACCTTTATGAGAGAGACCCCTATGCCAAATACATATTGTGGATTTTAGAGAAATATCTATACCCCATTCCCACCCAGATCATTATTACTAAGACCACAAAGCACTCAAAATAGATCTTCCATTCCAGTTAAAACTTCTTCTACTAGATGGGTCCCTAAGAGCACCACATAGTTCACATGCTAGTTTAGTTAACTCCATAGATTCATAGCCACAATCTATAATCAGTTTTAGATAATTTTTTTAAGTACATCTGGTACCCATTTATCATATAATTCTCACACATCGCATGCATTCAATCTTCCTTTACATGATATAGGGCACCTTGATAGTGAGTCTCTTGCAAGACTCATCGATTAGTATATTCCCTTCTTACTTGTATATAGTTTCATTATTTTAATTTACTTATACATAGTTTCCTTATATTGATCTTTGTAGATATTTTCATTTTCATGTTGCTTTTAAATAGTTTATACTTAGAAAACACAAAAAAATATAATATGTTCAAAAATACAAAAACATTCAAATATTGATCATAAAATACAAATTTTAGATTGTATACATTTTCATGTTTACATTCCTTCTATTTTCCCTAACTATATATGTTATCTATGTTAGTGTAGTCAGTTTTATCATACATACATGATTCACTTGTTCCCTTTGAGTGTTCAAAAATTAATACATGACTCTGATCTTATGCACAAATATAGATTTACTACTATCTACCCATCAGGGGCACATACACATATACACCAATTCAACATTGATATATTAACCCATTAGGGACATAATACACAACTACCTATTTGTTAGGTTATATCTTTCTATACTCTATATTACATTTTAAACATTGATTATATGTTGATATTAATCATCCTATACTACACTAGTTTTTTTTGGACTACTACTATTATAAACTCAACTTATGTACATATTTTCTCTTATATGGATTCATACCACATGATTATGGATATTTTCATTTCTAGATTTACTAGTCTATATTTGATTATGTCTCTTTGTTTCTACATTTACTCAAGGTCATTTGAATATTCTATTATCCTTTCATTGATTTTATGTTTTTGACATGTGCCCATGTCCTTGTGTATGCTTCTTGATTATGTATGTGGGCATTTGAACATGTCCTTCCATGTGGGTTAAAGCCAGACTTGCATGCTCTTCTGTGTATGCAGACATTTGAACATATCCTTTTATGTGTGTCTTTTCTCAAGCTTAGTAAAATGTGCCCATGTTCATTGTATTGTGTTCCCTTGGCCTAATTTGCATGCCTCATGTGTTTGTATGTATTCTATCATGTATGCATCATGGCCATGACACTTATCTCTTTTTTTTGCTTTCACATCTTGTTTTTGATGCCATGAGGTACCTCATGCATCTCACCTTCCTTATTGGGTGCCATGAAGGACATCATGCTCCATCCGTCCAAGTCATTTACTCAGTTTGTATTCAGATTTATTGTTCATATACATGCTTACATTGTTATATCTATCTTGACAACCTTGTGAATGTTAGATCTCACATACATCATACATTACCAACTTATGCTCAATATCTTTTACATTTTAATTTCATGAATACATATTATATTAGTTTATCAAGGAGATATCATATATTTTCAATCCAACACACATGATGAAGAGATTTTATTTTGATGACAATCATTGTAGAGGTTTAATAAATCCCCTTAAAAGAGGGGGCATTCATAGGGGTTTGTCATAGAGATCAAGCCATCCTAGTGAACTCAAACATATTTTTTAACATGCATACACAAATTATAGAACTCAAAGTCAAGAAAATATAGTGAAATGTAGTCATACATAGATTAGTCTCAATATTTCTCAGAAACAACACTTTTGGTCAAAATTGAAATGCACTATAGTCCACTCACTGCATCTAATAGCCTCAAAAATAGAAAAAATTAGAATTTTTAGAAAGATACAGTAGCTATAGTTCAAATTTGCATAGTATCAGTCACAAATTATTAGATATACTTAGTATATATTTAGTTTTACACATAATTACATAGGTTTTCTCAGATTGGGGGCATCATGTGTGACATGATCACTCCCATTTTAGTTTCATATGTTCATATACACAAATTACTATAACTCAGTCTAGAATCCATATGCATAGTGTTTCATGTAAAATTTCACTTAAATTCTAAGAAAGAGAGAAAAGAAACTCAATATAGTTGTGGTTGAAAAACTTGTTTGTTTGTGCATGCATTAAATCCAAACAATTGTGAAGAGCTCCTCTTTGGCTTGGGAGGAAGACCTGTGGATATAAAAGCACTAAAGCAAACTTGTTTATTAGATAGATAGTTGGGTGGATTGCCTAGTGATAGCTATATCTTGAAAGTGAGAGATTCCTTAGGGGATATCAATCCATACATTTTAAATAATCAAGTCAATAAAATAGAAAGAAGGGTTCTTGCATCAATAATCAAAAGGTACTAAAATCAAATACAAGAAATTTTGCTATAAAATTAGACTAAAAATGATCTAATTAGTGACAAATTAATTAATACTAGTGGTAATGGCTCAAGGTATGCTTCAAAAAATAAAAAATGGTTTTTCTACCATAGGTAGTTGAGATGACCATAAGTGGTTAGCCTGATCATCGATGGTTGGGGTCCAACCATCGATGGTTGACTATGAAATTATAGGTTTGATCAACATAAGATGACAAGATTTCATAGATGAATTTTGAGACTTAGGTAAGGGCTAGATTAATTATGAAATGGAATAAAAGTACATGAATATTGACATACAACCACTTGTCTTACTAGAAGTTAGTTGGGTGGGTGGTTAACATAGTTATCCTATTGGTGGAATATAGCTTGATTCTAACAGAGTAATGGTACCTAAAATCTTGGTTGAGAGATGATGGAAAGTTGGCTCTCAATAAGATAGCTGATAATGCTTGATAATGTTGATGATGCTAATTGACCTAATTGACCTATAAAAGAAAATTCTTGAATGCCTAAGCTCTTGATAATTATTATAGATGGATTTGACCTCCCAAGCCTCTCTCTCTTATAGGCATAAGCAAGAGGTGGAAGTGAAGGTGTAACTGGGTCATTTAAATATAATTTATGCATACAAAATCTTGTAACACAAATTAGATAAGTTATATTTAGAAAAGGTTCAGTAGAGCTTTCATGCTCTTGGTAAAAAGGTGGATCCTGACCATTGATGGTCAGGGGTTCCCAAAGCTAACCGTTGATGATCACCCTGATTGTCAATGGTCAAGGTCTATAGGAATAGGGTCTTGAAGCCCAAGGTTACTCATCTAGGTAAAATTGAGTATAGATTGGTTGGTTTAGGCCCGATAGGTGTAGGTCAGTCTTAAGAGGGTTTAGGGCTACTTCTAAGGATATTTTAACATTTCAAATCATAGTTGTGTAGATTTATAGTGTCTATTTTTTTTCCCTTTTATTTTGTAGCTTGTGTGAATGAGTTGAAAAATAGAAAATGAAGTATGGGTCAAGGTTTTGGTTGCCTCAAGAGTGGGAGGAGGTGCTTCCCCTCAAACTAGGATTTGGTGAGGTGAAGCTAAAGTGGGTATGGGTTTGATAAATGGTATAAGGTGAGTCATGAGGTGGTGACATATTGTTGGGAATTTGAGATGAAAACATGTGCACAAAATGCAACAAAAGGAGTGATAGCCAAGATCATGCATAGACTAGGTTACTAATATTTGCAAAAATAAGGGTTGTTGTTAAGAAGGATAAGTGATAAGTGAACCATGTGACTGCTTATAGGCATGGTGGCTGGGAAAACTCATAAATGCAAGTCTCCTAAGTGATTTTTGTGTATCTAATGGGTATCCAAGATAGGAAGTGATCCCAGGTAAAACAAAAATAGGTCAAGTGTCATGGGTATCTGAGGTAGGAAGTGTTCCTAGTGAGACACAAGTGGGTCAGTATATGAAAGGTGGCATAAAATGAAAAAGGGTAAATATGGCAATGTTGTCTCTATAATCAAAGGACTAGGAAAAAGTGTCATAAAATTATACACTAGATGGGGTAAAATAGACTAATAGTGAGGTGATGATGTGGTCAAGTTGGTGGGAGAGAGACATCTCCAAAGTAGGCAAGAGCCTAGTACAAATGACATGAAATGGGTAGATTGCCAAAAAAAGGGGGAACATGGGTTTAGAGGTTAACCTGATTGTCAATGGTTAGGATCCCCAAAAATTGATCATCAATGGTCACCTTGACCATTGATGATCAGGGGAAACCTTAAAAGTATGGAGGGTAAAAGTAAAAACACAAAATTTAATTTGTCATTTTTACCATGCTACATTATTTGACTAAGCTCTAGGTGATTTTGGCATTGTGTGAGGAAGGTGCATGCTAAGGTGGATGTTGCTTGTTGGCTAGAGGCACGTGATTGATTCTATGGATATAGGATATAAGGAGCATGATGATGTGGCTAGGCACTTGATCAAGGGCTCAAGCTAGGGAAGAGGTCATAAAATGAGGTAGGGGTGCACTAAATTGATAGCTCAATGTGATTTTACTATTGTTTATATTTATCTAGGGGGAGAGGTCTATAAAATAGTTGTTAAGGCCTACATGCCCTAGGTAGGGTTGTGGGGGTTTTAGGAAAATGGGGTGGGTAAAATGTCAAATGGATAGGGTGGCTGGGTGATTAGGTAGTAGGCTAGTTGGGTATAGAGTTTAGGATAGGGGTGCCTTAAATTGGGTCCATGTCTAGGTCATGGGAGCTTTGGGCAATCTGACTATGGAATGCCCATAGGTAACTGGTCCTAGGAGGTTTGGGAATTTTGACCATGCAATGGCCATAGGTAACTATCAATGGTCAGGCATGACTATCGACAGCTAAAAACATAAGAATTGAGGGTCCTCAACCATCGATAGTTAGCATGACCATCAATGGTTAGTCATGATGAGGCAGGGTTGTTAAAAGGTGCTAAGGGTTTAAGCAAGGCTTAAGGGTAGAGTATAATGATTAGGCTTAAGTTTTGGCCTAGTAGGTTGTGTACAAGGGGTAAAAGGGTTATGGCTACATTTAGGTCAAATAGGTTAGGGTTAGGGGTGTATTTTTAAAATATAAGGTAAACAAGACCAATTAGGGTCTAATCTAAGCATTTTGATTTGGTGTAGACTCGAGAGTAGATATAGATGCATGACTATGTGTTTCAAATCTTCCCTATACTACTCAAGGGAATGATTATTGATGCTTAGGCCCATATAGAGGTATTAAGGCTAGGACGAATGAGACACTACCAATAAGTGCTTAGGGATGCATCTATGATAGTAACACTCATCAAGAGATGGGATCCCATTACTAACACCTTCTTGCTACCAACCAAGGAGATGATTATTCTCCCATAGGATGTTTATAGGATCACTTGACTCCTACTACATGGCAAGGCAATCTACCAAATTGATTAGGGGTAGTAGGATGAGTATGTGGAGTACTTATATAGAGGTGATAGTGACCAAGTCCACTAAAACTATAGAGGGTTCAGTTACACAACATTATATGATAGGGATCCTGAGGAGAGGAAACTTATGATGATGTCGATGATTGTGGTTACTTGATTTGGGTTTTCAAATTATAGCAATGGGAGATTCCCCTATGTATTATAGATTGCTTTGGTTGATCTATTACTTAGGAGGACCATATTTGGGTGGGTCCTAGTGTTGTTAGATTAGATTTATAGCGAGATATGGGGATTTAGACACCACAAAAGGTATATCATTAGTGTGGGCATGGTTCTATACTATTGTGCCTATGAGGACATTTGGGTTTTGAGGTCGATGGGATTATTGTGGATGGGGTACACATAGCTAGAGTTCTCTATGGGCTTTATGAGGTGGAGGGATGACTATGTTGTATCAGGGGCTAGAAGTGGATCACATGATGTTGAGTGGTTCAGGGCTAACTTAGGTGGATTGGTAGCTTTGAACATCATATGGAGACTATACCTATAGTTTCCTATCTAGCCAGGCTATAAGAGGGAAACCCTTATTATATAGAACTACAAGTGGATTGTGGGCTACCAAGAGGGTGAGGTTGAGTTTATTCCCTTTGACCAAGTACAATGGCAATTTGGATTGTTATAAGGTGTATTGGGTCCACATCCACAATATAGGAGGTAGGACTCAAAGGTTTAGTTATCGATGCCCTAGCTTATTCAGATAGTTCTAGATGGTGGGTTTGAGGAGCTTCTTGTTAGGGATCCCATAGATGATGCAAGGTATATAGATGGATATATGGCTTGGTACCAACCCATTTATACAGTAGTAGACATGGGTGGAGATGACAGAGGGGTGGCATCAATGGTTGTAGATCCAATTGGCCAAGGTGGATAGGTAGGGGTAGCATTAACTATGGCCCAAGATCAAGTACAAGTTCTATAAGGACAGGTGTCCATATTACAAGGCCATATTTAGGTATTACAGTGTCAACTCACCACCATTACAAGTGAGAGAGATATACTTAGGTAGAGGATTGGAGCAAGTATAGTAGTAATAAGAAGGCCACCAAACATAGTGCCTTGAGCACACTATCTAGCTACTATTACAAAGCTCAAATATTATGAGGTGATGGTATTAGACTAGCTACCCTAGGCTATGAGGTATGTAGAGTACACAGTGAGCTTAGCCGATGGGCTATCAATAGCTACTCTAGGTTAGTGGGTTTCTATAGTGGGATAGTGTAATATCCCCTACCAATAGAGATATATGAAAGACACAAAACTCTGATACAAAAGACCAAAGCTCTGATACCACTGTAATGTCCCTTACTTAGGGGCTCCTTTATCTGCACAAAAGCTCTGATACCACTGTGATGTCCCCTTCAAACAGGGAATATATAAACTCATAAAGCTCTGTTCACAGATACAAACTTGCAGAATAGATTCAAACATGCATACACAAATCACAATATAATCTCTCAATAGCAATTAAAGATCACATTACTTGTTCTTCTGGACGATTACACAATTGAGTCTCTGTTATACAAATAAAAGAATATTAAAATCTGGTCTTAAAAACCCTGAATTCATGCAAACTGGGAAATAACTTGCAATTCTGGAAGTCTCGGCCTTTCTGTGTCGACACACAGGCGCCGTCGTCGGTCGATATATCGCCGACGTCGGTCAATGTCGGTCGGCTTTCTGCCGACGTCGGTCTTCAGTCGACCGATGTCAGTCACTGAAACCCTCTGTCTGCCGAGGTCGGTTCCTGCACTGATCTGTACGAACCTGTACGGACTTGGTACGGCTACCAACCTGTCTCTTACGGATGTGGTACGGCCGCCAACCTGTCTTCTCTTAACCCCTGATTGCTGAACAGCCTGATCTCACGAATATAGATTCTAACACAAGATCTATCTCTGTATAACTTATTAGATCAAAAACTAAATAAGAAAATACCTAGAAAGCTCTGTGATAAACTTCTGTGTGAAGTTATCTCTCAACCCTGGAATTCTGTGATAACTTCTGGGTGAAGCTATCTCTCAGATCTGGCAATAAATCAGCTGATATCTCACAGCCTCTAAATCACACACAATGAAGAGGGAACGTTCTTCACTGCAATGGAATCCTGGAACCCTTGGCTCAGTCTTCACAGAAGAATTACTTCAATTTTCAATAATCAATAATCTATGCATAATCCAATAATGGCCTCCATGTGAAACCCTTATACCCTCAAAAGATATGCTTGCCCTAATTAGGGTTTTCTTAAATTAGCATTAGGGTTTCTAATTTAAAATTAGAGCAAATAATTAATAATTAATAATTAATTATTAATGAGACCAAATAATTAATATTTGATTAAATCAATCAAATATTAATATCTCCCTCAATATACGTCGGATCCTCAAACCGATCGAAGCAGGTGAATCAGGGAGTGATTCCGCATATGACCATACCAAAATAAAGGTGCTCCGCTACATGTCAAATATACCTAAATAATAGGAGCATCAATCAAACATGTCTGAAAGACCCTGAATGAAAACCAAATGTAGAAATTCTGTGAGTCAAAGTCAAGCCAAGCTCCATTATGACCCTCTATCCATCATATTAGCCTACGAAGGTCGTATTATAGGCCAATCATCAAATCTGTCAATGTCCATGAAAAAGGGGACATGACAATCCGCCCCTCCAAAAATTGCTTGTCCCCAAGCAATCTCGGAACAATGAACTACTCGATCCACCTGGATCCCAAGGAAAAAGTTGTGTAACAACCATCATGTCACCAACCAATCCATGTGAATAAACCATCAACATCAACAGCATCAACAGTATCAAAATCAGCAACTGAAAAACTGCACTCGACACCCAAACAACTCTCTGAAGATCCACTGTAGGTGCCGGTAGAAGAAACCACTTTGAGGGACTCAAGCCAACTAAAATATCAACTCTGTCAAAATTCAAGTCCCTATCTAACTGATACTCACATCCAACTGGACCGTGGATATGACAATTATTGGTATCTGAATCACTGACACCAAAACTAATCTCTAGATGCAAAGAAAAATAAGGAGCATAACTCACCGTATGATGCTGGTAAGAACCCCCAACCTCTGCTATTGGCACACTATTGCCAAACTGGGACTCAATGGATGGATCCAATCTCGGCTCAACAAACATCACCTCAACATCCCTGTAAGGTAACATAGTAGAAAGGGTTCGTAAAATCTCCTCACCCAATCTGCTAATAGCACTAGAACCTCAGACAAGAACACCTCCTGTCATCTTATGTGAGTCCAGATGAACCCCTGCACTATCCAGCAAATACTCCATGAATGGTTCAGTGCAGTAGAAATTATATGTGGAAGCATCAACATACTCCCCCACACACTCCAACTGATCTCTCTGTAAAGGAGGCACAACCAACTGTACCACACTGTCATCCGTGTGAGAATAATCAATCTGGAGACATGACTCCACTAGTGTCTCAAACTCATCAGAATCAGCAAGATCCAAATCCCGTATATGTGTATTAGCCTCAGCAATATGCTCCTCAGCAACAACTGCAGGAATGTACTCATCACCAACCACCTCAATATACAAATGATCAACGTCAAAGCTCATATCAACAGATGGAGTATCAACAACTATAGCATCACTGTCTAACTCTTCCATACAAAAAGAAACAACCGGTGAAACTAAGTCCTCAAAACTGTCCACTGCATTCTCCTGAGTATCATCTACAATAATAGGATCCTGGGACTCTGCTACAATCTCTGCCATAGTTGAGAGATCATCAACCCTCAGTGCACTAACATCTGAGCACACCTGTACACTCTGAGTGCAAGCATCAAACTCATCCTCATCTTCACTATCTCCTATCTCATAATCATAAAAATCATGGGACACGCTACTCTCTCGTCGAAGTGATCTATAGTGCTCTCTCCTATGCTTAACAAAGCGATCAAAAGGCAACAACTTCTGAATTCGAGGTGGTACTAACTCCCACTCCTCATTCGCTGTCATATACCGTGCGGGTTTGTTTTTGGATGTAGGATATGAAAGAGATTCATTCAACCTCTTCAAACTTAGTTTCAACTTCCTCATATCATAGTCCCATCGACTCTGAGTATATGAAGTCATCATGATACTTTATCCAAGCTACCCAACAGGATGGCAAGACATTAGCTCCGATGTGCCCAACAGGATGGCAAGAATTTAGCTCTGATACCACTGTAATATCCCCTACCAATAGAGATATATGAAAGACACAAAACTCTGATACTAAAGACCAAAGCTCTGATACCACTGTAATGTCCCTTACTTAGGGGCTCCTTTATCTGCACAAAAGCTCTGATACCACTGTGATGTCCCCTTCAAACAGGGAATATATAAACTCATAAAGCTCTGTTCACAGATACAAACTTGCAGAATAGATTCAAACATGCATACACAAATCACAGTATAATCTCTCAATAGCAATTAAAGATCACATTACTTGTTCTTCTGGATGATTACACAATTGAGTCTCTGTTATACAAATAAAAGAATATTCAAATCTGGTCTTAAAAACCCTGAATTCATGCAAACTGGGAAATAACTTGCAATTCTGGAAGTCTCGGCCTTTCTGTGTCGACACACAGGCGCCGTCGTCGGTCGATATATCGCCGACGTCGGTCAATGTCGGTCGGCTTTCTGCCAACATCGGTCTTCAGTCGACCGATGTCGGTCACTGAAACCCTCTGTCTGCCGAGGTCGGTTCCTGCACTGATCTGTACGAACCTGTACGGACTTGGTACGGCTGCCAACCTGTCTCTTACGGATGTGGTACGGCCGCCAACCTGTCTTCTCTTAACCCTTGATTGCTGAACAGCCTGATCTCACGAATATAGATTCTAACACAAGATCTATCTCTGTATAACTTATTAGATCAAAAACTAAATAAGAAAATACCTGGAAAGCTCTGTGATAAACTTCTGTGTGAAGTTATCTCTCAACCCTAGAATTCTGTGATAACTTCTGGGTGAAGCTATCTCTTAGATCTGGCAATAAATCAGCTGATATCTCACAGCCTCTAAATCACACACAATGAAGAGGGAATGTTCTTCACTGCAATGGAATCCTGGAACCCTTGGCTCAGTCTTCACAGAAGAATTACTTCAATTTTCAATAATCAATAATCTATGCATAATCCAATAATGGCCTCCATGTGAAACCCTTATACCCTCAAAAGATATGCTTGCCCTAATTAGGGTTTTCTTAAATTAGCATTAGGGTTTCTAATTTAAAATTAGAGCAAATAATTAATAATTAATAATTAATTATTAATGAGACCAAATAATTAATATTTGATTAAATCAATCAAATATTAATATCTCCCTCAATATACGTCGGATCCTCAAACCGATCGAAGCAGGTGAATCAGGGAGTGATTCCGCATATGACCATACCAAAATAAAGGTGCTCCGCTGCATGTCAAATATACCTAAATAATAGGAGCATCAATCAAACATGTCTGAAAGACCCTGAATGAAAACCAAATGTAGAAATTCTGCGAGTCAAAGTCAAGCCAAGCTCCATTATGACCCTCTATCCATCATATTAGCCTACGAAGGTCGTATTATAGGCCAATCATCAAATCTGTCAATGTCCATGAAAAAGGGGACATGACAGATAGATAGGGGTTCTAAGGAGACCACCACTAAGTATAAGTGGAGGCATAGATAGGGCCAGTGGTAGTGGTGTAGGTCCATGATTATGTTGGGATATGTTATTTTGATACTAACCTATGTGCCAATATAGTGAGATTTATATGTTTTGAGAGACAGCTGACACATTGTGACATGTATTATTTTTAGATGGTTCGATGTATATGATGGATGCTTATGATGTTATATATGATATTTACTTATGGTTTGTGATTATGGCTTATTGCTTTGGTTCATGTTTATGATCTTGTATGTAGTAGCTTAGGCATGTGATGTTCTGATTATGCTTGTGGTTATGATATGATATTTTATGGCTTTATTGATGGTTATATGGGTAAAATGGGAAATGGTAGATGCCCTGGTGTTTGGCTCATCTATTTGGTTTATGATCATGATGGTACAATGACATGCTTATGGTTTATGATGTGATTGATTTTCATGGTTTTATGTGACATGTTTACATTGTGTTTAACTCATTGATAGATAGATATCATTGCTTATTGACAGGATTCATGATCATGATTTTGATGTGATGTTTATTATTCATGATCATAGTGATAGGCCTACATAAACTAATAAAAGATAAGAAAAATAACATGATGCCTTTTCATTGGTAAATACCAACATGAAACCCAAAATTGGATTGGCTTAGTGAAAATAAGCCTTTCAGATGCTTTGCCTTAGCATTCTTAAGTTGATAGATAGGGCTCTTGATAACATTATGTCAAGTAAGCTCATAGTCCCGTGCATATGGTATTTGGAGGGAGAATGGGTGAAACTGGAACCATTAAGGAGACTAGTATGCCTTTTCTATAGATGTTCAAAGAGGTAGTATAAATAGGTCTATGTCTATATATGAAGCATATACTGATCGATGCAAGAAGTCTACTAAGGAGAGCTACTTGTATCTTTTTGAGATTATTGTTGTTATGGAAGTTGATTGTGGATTTCATAATTCTTTTTCTCTTATTTTAATTTTAATTTTGTTGTTTACTTGAGGGTCAAGGAAGTTGATAGATATGGGAAGCTTCCAAGAAATTACTAGCTTTGCCAAATGGTCTACTCAGCCATCCTTCAAAGGAGTGGTCTAATTTTATGTGCCTAGTATAAATGCTTTTGATAGCTATCCTTCAAGTGAGTAATCCACCTTACATTTGAAAATTTTAGTTGAATTTTAACAATTGTCCTTCAAGGGAGAAATATATGAATGCTAATGATGACCCATGATTTATTTTTGCTATTTGATATTGCTTTTGTTTTGATTTGATTTCTCTTGACATATACTTTCTCATACATGCTCAATGGATTACCTTTATGAAGGCAAAACTAAGTTGACATGAAGGTTCAATAGGTGAAAGAGAGGTATAGGTGATAATGACCATAGGAACCGATCTCAAAGAGATGGGAAATACTATGATAATCATGCCATGGATAGATCCATGATATCCATAGTTCAAGATTAGGCTGTAATTATGATGGATAATCACATGATTAAGTTTTAGTCAGTTGTCCCTAAAAAGAGGGAAATGAATGTGGTTTGCAAGGGATGATCTTAAGTTAGACAAATGATGATTGTGATCCCTATCTAACAATAGAAGGGACATAGATGTGAATCATTAAGAGGCTCAAGTTCTATTTTAACTTCAAGAGAGGAAAAATGATAAGCTCCTGATCCATACTTATGGGTAATGATGTAGGGTCTAAGATAATTGAAAGCAAATTTGCCCCTTTTTATTTTCTCCATATTAGTTACATATTGGTTCTCTTTGAGGACATGATTTCCAATGTTGAATTTTTAGACTTTCAGATGTTTGTTATAGGCACATTTGATTTATTCTTTATATACATGAAGATGGGAAAAAGTAGTCACATAATGCTCATCAAGTAGCTCAAGTTGTGTTAAACATTCTTGACGATAATCATTTTCTAAAACAAGGTCATGCAAAGATATTCAAAGAGAAGGTATTTGGACTTCAAGAGGTAATATATCCTTGGATCCAAACAAGAGAGAAAAAGGTGTAGGACCTATAGGAGTTTAGATGCTAGTACAATATGCCCATAGAATGAAAGGGATGTTCAAGTGTCAATCTTGCCTTAAGGCATTAACCATTTTGGTAAGCATGTTGTTAAGGGTTTTGTTAGAGGCTTCAACTTGTCCATTTGCTTGGGGGAGATAAAGTGATGAAAAGCTAAGTTTAACACCAAATACATCACAAAGGCCTTGAACTTGTTTGTTTATGAAAGATTTTCCATTATCAGTGATGATCTTATGGGGAACACCAAAATGGTAGATGATGTGATGGGTAATAAATTTGAAAAACTTTGTAGCCTTCACAAAGATAAGAGAAATAGCCTCCACCCATTTGGTAAAATATTCAATTGCAGTAATGATAGAATGATGTCATTGTGAAGAGTGGGGGTTGATTTCACCAATAAGGTTGAGATCCCATTGTGGAAAAGGCCAAAATTCTGTAGAAACATGAAGGCTATTGCTAGGTGCATGATGTAACTTAGCATGTTGTTGACACTTGACACACTTTTTCACATAATCACAATAGTCTTGGTTGAGGGTGGGCCAATAGTAGCCTAGGCAGAGGATGTGTTTAACTATGATGAGTCCACTAAAGTGGGCCCCACATATACCCTCATATGTCCCTTTAATAACATGAGAGGCTTTCGAACCATGAATGTAATGGAATAAGAGGCCATCAAAACCACACTTGTAGATAATTCCTCCCATAATGGTATAATGGGAGGTGCTCTAAATAAATGTTCAATGGGAATTCCTAGAGAGGCCAGAGGGAACAATGCCAAAGTGAAGGGAGTCAAAGGTTTGTTGATACCAAAGGTTAGGTAGAATCTTTTACACACTAAATATGGTTAGCAAGTCTGATTTGGTGTAGGAAGGTTTGGTGAGGTGATGGATAATGATTGATTGTTTGGAGTTAAATGGTGTTGATAGGATCTGGGAGGCAAGATAAGCCATGCTATCGACAAACTTGTTAGTGGAATGTGGGGTGGTTTAAATATGGTAGTGTTTGAATGAGGCTAGGAGCTCTATGACTAGTTTTCTATATAGTTTCATCATTTCATTCTTACACTAGTAAATGTCATTGATTTTATTGACCATAAGTTAGGAGCCACCAAAGATATTAATTGTTATGACTACTACGGCTAAGGTAGTATAGAGACCTATTACTAGGGATTCATACTTGACCACATTGTTGGTGCATTCAAAGTTGAGTTTAAATGACAAAGGAAGAGGCACATCAATAAGGGGGATAAGGATGATGATGACCCCTCCACCACACTGACATTTAGAACCATAAAAAAAAACATGGTTACATGATTGGTAAAATATACTTGAGATAGACTTGCAATTGACTCATCTAGAAATTCAAGAGGGGGAGGTTAGTTATTTTTTAGGGGTGCCTCAGTAAATTGGTTGGAAATTACTTTCCCCTTGATTGATTTTTATTGAAGTAACTCAAGGTCAAACTCAACTAAAATCATGAGCCACTTAGCCATGCATTGGTTTTGGTATGGTTTGGAGTGCATGTATTTGAGGGAGTCGGTATTAGTTATAACAAAATATTTGTGGTTAAAAAGGTAGTGGAAAATTTTGGTGGCCATGAAGACTAGGGCCAAACATAGTTTCTCGGTATGTGTGTGCTAAGTCTCATATTCGACAAGTGTGTGGCTAATGTAATAGACTACTTGCTCCTTGTGTTATTCATCTTGATGGGCAAACATCACCCCTAGGAAGTGGTATGTGGTAGAGATATAGAGGTAGAAAGGTTATCCGTCTTTAGGAGGTATAAGGATAGGTGGAGATAGAAGGTACTCTTCAAGTGCATTAAAGGCCTTTTAATAATTGACATTCCACTTGAAAGAGACATCCTTTTTCAAGAGGTGGTGGAAGGGTTGACACCGATTAGAGAGCTAGGAGATGAAGTGATGAATAGATTGAAGCTTCCCTTGCAAGCTGTGGATTTGTTTAACAAGGAGGGATATACAAGGGTACATTCAGTGAATTTTTTTTTGACATGTTTGATGTCATGATTGGTTACAATGTTTTAGGTGGCAATAGCTAGGTCAATACTAGGCATGTTGGCATATGACCAAGCAAATGCAGTACTATGATCTTGGAGGAAGGTAGAGAAGTCTTGTAGTTCTTTAGAGGTGAAAGTTTGACCAAATTTGATGATATGGGGGTTGTTTGGAGTGCCTATGTCAATGTCCATGGTAGATTCATTCAACATGGTTGAGGTTTCTAGAGGTAAATATTTTTGGATGGAGTAATTCGGTGCACCAAGGGAGGTGAGAATAGCATCATCATCCTGAAACTGAGCAAGAGTCCTCTCCCATGAGTTTAGGATGGGTCAAAGGGATGGGTATGGATGCCCCTTCCTTTTGATAAGTTAGGGGGCTGAGGGTAATTGTGTTGATAAAAAAAAAGCTAGGTGGGATGATGTCCTCATCCTCACCCACATATGGAAGGGGTGTTGGTTAGGAAGGGTTCTCTTCTTCAATAATGGTAGGGGTAGTTTGTTTGGATTTCTTATGATTGGGTAAAATGAAGATGAGGCCATGTTTCTCATGAGGATTTTGGGTCTCAATCGAGATCATCATGTGTGGGTTGTGCTCGTATCATCCTAAACTAAATCCCTTCCAAGCACATTTATGAAGGTATAGTTTGGAAAAGTTTGGTTATCCAAATAAGAGAAGGTGGAGGTGAATGGTTGAGGTGGAGAGGGAGTGGTGATAACATTAAGTGGCTTGTCAATTCTCCCATAGATAAAATGGATTTAAAAGTGTAAAGTCCCCAAGGGGGTAATAGGTCTAATGTTGGGGTCATAATCTGGTTGGTGGTTAAGTTTCTCATATTCTCTCCAAAGGTAAGGTGTTGGAAGGTAGGTTTAAAAGAGTCAATGATGGGTATCTAGTTCATGAGGATAGATAAACTGGTGGATGCTTTAGTGGAAGGGGAGAAAGTAATGCCTTTAGCTTTCATGGGTGAGGGTTTGATGGTGGTTTTTTATAGTGATTTGGATGGAGGCAGAAGAATGTCATTAGGCTAATAGGTCATATTACATGTTGTAAAAGGGCTAGGGTCAGCTTGTATGGTAACAACTTGACCTTCATGTTCAAAATTGACACAATGATGAAGGGTGGAAGGTACACATCCCATGTCTTGGATCCAAGGTCTCCCTAGTAAAACATTATACTGGAATTCACCTTTGACCACATAAAATATTGTGGGGAGTGTGTGAGGTCCTATCTGAATATGAAGGAAGATAGTTTCCAAGGTAGTGGGCATAGTATCATTAAAAGATATAAGGATGACTAAAGTTTCGCACATGACATTGTCTAGTAGATTGAGTTACTTGTAGGCATGGGAAGAGATGATGTTGATATTGGCTCCCCCATCGATCATAATCCATTTGATGTAGGTCTAGTTGATGTGGGTTGTAATAAAAAGAGGGGGATTTGGGTCTTCAAGATGGATAGAAGGTATCTTTGTGTCCTTGAAGGTGAGAAGGGTGGAGAGTTGGAGAGTGCTAATAATGGCTTTTATAGGTTAGGAATTCCCAGCCTAACTTTAATGGCCATCATAGCCTCGATCATGACCTAATGATGGTGAGGTGTAAATGAGCTTATAGAGGCTCTTTTTAGCATGGGTCTAGTGAATTTGTTTAAGGATGACCCTCCTGATGGATTCAAAGGGGTTAGCCTTTGAAGTGCTTAAGATGGTGAATTCGATCTTAGCTACAAATATAGAGGTTTGGATCTAGTTCGGTTTAGGGTTAGTTGATGGGTATGTCCATGGAATGAATAATTTGGCCTTCCATTTTTCCTTTTTTTGTTATCATGTGACCACATTAATGGTATGGATGGAGGGGAAAGGCATGATGGGGGTTCGAGTAGATTCTTTGTTATTCTAAGGAGAGAGTAGGGGAATAAGAATGTGTTGGTGGCTAGTTGTTGGGTGTAATGGTAGAGGAATAGATGGAAAGTCATCGATCAAAAGATCATCCTCATCATAGAGTTGGTGTATAATGGCCTAGAGAGATTTACAATTCTTTGTGTCATGCCCAGGTGTCTTGTGATAAGAGCATATTTGATGATCATTGTACTAGGTTAGCCTCAAACCATGAGGGTCAAAAGGTCTAATGGGAGGTAATGTGAGGTAGGAGTTACATATTAATCTTTGAAGAATGGTAATATAAGATTCTGCCAAAGGTAAGAAAGGTTTAGGGATCATGTTTTGGGTTGGTAAGATGGGTGTGTTGGTGGTAATAGGTTTGGTGAGAGATGGTTTAGGTAAGGTGATGTTTCTAGTTAATGGTTTTGGTCTGGGTATGTTGGTAATTAGGGTGGCCAAGTATGATGGTCTAACTGGTTATAGATTGGGAAGGACTAGCGTGTTGGCTAGTAAATGTGCTAGTGTAATCAATGGTAGTGGGTGATATATGTTGAAAGGGGTTTATTTTTTAATCAAATTGGAAGGGTGAGGCCCTAAGATAGAGGGCAAGGTAGAGGGTGGCAAGTCTTAGTCATGAGTCCCTTTGATGTTTTCATCCTCTTGGTTGGTTTGGGTCAAGACCTGGGTATAGGCTTGGGTGAAGTCAAGTCTACTTTCAAGGATGGGTGAACCAAACTCTGAATAAGGAAGGCACCAAGAGTTTTGAAAGGTTTGGTCGGGGAGGTGGTAGTTGTTTTGGTTGACTGAGAAGGTGAGGGGTTGTTATAAGTTTAGATTGGTTTAAGAGGTGATGGAAAAATAATGGATTGGTTGGTTAGGGGTGTGCTATAAGGTTCAAGTTTTTTTTCACTTAAGTTCTAAGAAATAGAGAAAAGAAACTCAATATGAGTGTGGTTGAAAAACCTATTTGTTTGTGCACACGTTGAATCTAAATGATTATGAAGAGATCCTCTTTGGCTTGGGAGGAAGACCTACAGATAAGAAAGCACTAAAGAAAACTTATTTGTTAGATGGATAGTTGGGTGGATTACTTAACAATAGTTGGATCCTAGAAGTGAGAGCTTTCTTAGGGGCTATCAATCCACACATTTTAAATGATCAAGTTGATAAACTAGAAAGAAGGGTAATTGCATCAATAATCAAAAGGTATTGAAATAAAATACAAGAAGGCTTTCTAGAAAAGTAGACTATAAATGATCTAATTAGTGAAAAAATAATTAATAATAGTGTTAACAGGTCAAGGTATGCTTCAAAAATTAGAAGGGGTCCTGTGAGTGGTCAGAAACATAGAAGAGCATATTTGATTGGGTGTAGGTGGGTTAAATTAGCTTGCTAGTTTTTTTCCATAAGTGACTATTTGTGGTTGAGGTGACCATCGATGGTTAGCCTAACCATCAGAAGTTGGGGTTCAACCATCGATGGTTGACTGTCAAATTTTAGGTTTGATCAACAGAAGCTGATAAGATTTCACAGATGAATTTTATGAGTTAGGCAAGGGCTAGATTAATTGAGAAATGGAATACAAGTTCATGAATATTGACAAACAAGTACTTGTCTTACCATAAGTTAGTTGGGTGGGTGGTTGACTTAGCCTATTGGTGGAATCTGGCTTGATTCCAACAAAGTAACAATACCTAAAAGCTTGGTTGAAAGACGATGGCAAGTTGGCTCTCAATAAGATGGCTAATAATGCTTGATAAAACTAATGATGCTAGTTGACCTGATTGACCTACAAAATAAAAATACTAAATTCCTGAGCTCCTAATAATTATTGCAGAAGGATTTGAATTCTCAGGCCTATTTCTCTTATAGGCATAATCAAGAGGTGAAAGTGAAGGTATAATTGGGTCATCTAAATATAATTTATCCATGTAAAGGCTAAAAACACAAATTAGATAAGTTATATTTAGAAAAGGGTCAGTATATCTTGCATTCTCTTGGTAAAAATGTGGATCCTAACTGTCAATGGTCAGGGTCCACATGAAAGGGTCCTAAAGGCCAGGTTTACTCAGCCAGGTGCAACTAAGTACAAATTGGTTGGTTGAGGCCCAATAGGTGTAGGTTCATCTTGAAAGGGTCCAGGGGTACTTCTAGGGATATTACAACATTCAAAATTGTAGATGTGTGGATTTTTTGTGTCTACACAAAAATATTAGAATTGGGGGCATGTGTGTGGCATATTATTTCTATATACTTATTTGTGCACTAGTTCTCTTAAATGGAATGACAAATCCATGTCATTATCCATGTTGTATAATTTATACATGAAGATTATACCAATTGATGCCTCATTCTAAATGTAGCATTTGACATTCTTAATTGGCCTAAAGTCATTTTACATTCTTGAGTTCCCGAGTGGATCCTAAGCTATTTTACATTTTAAAGTTCCCAAGTGGCCCAAAGTCATATTTTATAGCTTCATGACACTACATAGTTACAATTTTAGATTTTTTTACTACACATGAGTAGGAAATGATGGAGTCATGACCTAATTGAGTTATTGAACCACCTACATAAGAGGGTTAGATAAATCATCAGTCCAATCTAAGTTATTCATAGATTATGATCCATCAAATAGGGGTGCACAATGATGGAGTCAAGGCTATCTTAAGTTTTTGAGCCACCCATAAATGGGGATTTGGAAAGTCATCAACTTAGTCCAAGCTATTCACCATTTGATCACCATCTACACACGTAAGATTTCATCAATTTACCAGTAAACACACTAAGCATATGCAAAGTGTTAATCTCCTTGACCTCATTTATTATAGAGGGGATATTATGTTGAAGTGGATTTCGGGTAGGGATTCTTTCAAGCCAATTAGGGGCACAACATACACCTGTTCGATCATGTGCAGAGCCTTTCCCTCAACTCTAAAACTCACCATAGTCAAAAAAGTTGGAAATTTCATTAAGGACAAACTTGTAGTAGAGTTTCCTAAAAGAATACAATGGGACCTCATGGTTGTTACATGGTGTGTAATAAAAAACCAACCACCATTGGTCCTAGAAATTATTTATAATAAAATTATTTTGGCATCTATGGATTGGTAAATTTTTAGTGCTTACTAGAAAGATGCATTGGTTCTTAGGTCAAAGAATAAGGCACAAATTAGGTATTTTGATATATATTTATCTTTTGCCTCATATGTTAACAATTGTTTAGCATAGTAAGCCCTACATCTATCCCTATATGATGTTCATCTATCAATTTGACTCATTATCAAGTCAAATTGACCTTATATTGACTCTAGGGTATTGAATAAATAGGTGCAGTGGATTTTGACTGATGTCAGATCCCTCATTCTCCTAATTATTTTTTTAATTTCTATTTTTCTTTCCACTGTGTGTAGCTATATCCTCCTGAGTTCTTAGGGGATCTCGTGTAACTGTAAGAGGGTCAGGAGGATTAAGTAGAGTGTTAGGAGGGTTAGGTTGAGGGTTAAGAGGGTTATATGGAGGGTTCAAAGGGTTAGGATGAGGGTTAAGAGGTCAGTTAGCATGTTGGTCTCTTGTAGTGGAATAGGTTGTTAAAAAAATAAGATTTGGTAAATAAATAATGCAATAAAAAATTGTCAAAATCTACTGTTAATACATTTGGGTTTTGATTACTTACCTCCCCTCCATGGAAATATTGCTGATTTGGTGATGTATCAAGTGATCAAGGTATAGTTTTCTTCTCCCCCAAGCAAAATGCAATTGCAGTTTGGCCAAAAAAAGTGTCAAACAAGTAGGAAAAAGAAAATAAAAAGAGTTTTCCTATGGATGGGCCTTTCTATTTTATTTTTATGTTCTCAATAAAATGTACGTTATGAAGACATAACACATATGCATTTTTAGCACTAAGCATAGTGCCAATAATGCATACATGTTATCAGCACCTAGTGATCATAATGCATATGCATTATGGCTCAAAAATTTTGAGACTTAATTCAAATAAAACATACATGTTATGGTCCATAATACGTATGCATTATGGTCATAACATGTACACATTCTGGAAAATGTCCATGAAATTGTCCTCAACTTTGTGCACATACCCATATATATATATATATATATACACACACACATATACATATATACATATACATATATGTATGTATGTATGTATGTATGTATGTATGTATACATATATATATATATATATATATATAGAGAGAGAGAGAGAGAGGGGTTTGAATTTTATAAGATATTATATATATTTCAATGTGGCATTTAATCCATGTAAAAGAAATTCCATCAAATATCACTGAAATCTTATAAATTTTTACTCACAGTATATTTTAAAATAATTTTGATTGAATATTACAAGTAAATATTACCAATGTGGTGAAACTTAACATGATTTGTATAAGACAATTATTATGACACTACGAAGGGGATCATTGGCCTATTGAGTGTACACATGTAATAAAAATAACTTGTGTATGAGTTGTTAAGTTATTAATTCCTTGCCCTTGGACCCTAAGGACATAATAACATGGACACCTCCACCATACATTCTTGGGCCCACCACTGCGTGTTCTTCATTCTTATGGTTTTCAAACATGGACTTGAATATTTACAAATGTTTCTAAAATATTTTGTTTTGCACAATGAATGCTTATGTGATTTATTTCATATTTATTTTCATGTGTGCATATTCATTCACTGACACCTATAACTATATCTCAGTACATTAGAGTTACACATTTCAAAGTCATGGACAATTACCTGCTAATGTTCTCTTTATCTTTACCTTGTCAAGTAAATTAAAGTTAACTTTTGACATTATTATTTTCATGGTCAATTAAATTCAAACCTAAACTAGGCTACTATGTGAACTAATCTTGAAAATCATAAAAACATGACACATGGCATCAAATAATGCATTGCAACAACTTCACTAGAAATAGTCCTCTTATACATTCATTGCTCATGAATTTTTCTATGAACTTAAATTTTCATTTTTTTCGGATAACCCATTCTCACAGATAGAAATAGCATTATCAATCGCAAATATCATAAGTGTTTGATATAATGTTGCTTCAACAAAAACATGCTCAATTCATTTTGATACAGATATTCATAACTAAACAGTTTAGTACTTGTGTTTACCCTATTTTGATATTCAATTCTTATAGTTCACAAAAATACTTTTGAATAATTATGGTAAGAATAACTTCATTAAAAAAATGAAATTAATTAAATATCAAAATAGTTAAGAGTCATTAATTCCTGACCACTTTTGTTAATTACACTCCTTTATTTTTGGAGGCCATTACAATTTATGGGTTACAAATTAATATTACCAACACTGCATAACTTAGCCACATAGTCTACCTAAGATAGCCACCATGGAGCCACAAAAGGGACATGTGGCTTGTTTTCACATAAATAATTTTAATCAATTATTGTAGGTACTAGCTACTATTTGTCAAAAAAAACCAATGGCCATAGAGTTACGAACTCCATGAAGTTTAATCTTGAGCAAAAGCATTCCATGTTTTCTCCAACCAACAATCTCTTTGCCATTATATCATATATTAAGACATGCTTGTAGTTTTTAGGGCCAAATTACAAGTGATTATAAGGGCTTGTTTAGCTATTTGAATTTTTCCCTTATTGATGCGATGGACTCCATTATCAAGGTTGAATAGACTTCTTTCACCGATCACAACATCCTTAGAAATAATTCCCAAATCATTGTGCTTTGGCATATCTTCATCGAAGAATTAACATTGATTTAATATGAAGATAGTTAAGAGTTCTCGATTTCGGACCACTCTTATTAATTACGTCTTATTTGTTAAGGCCATTAAAATGTATAGTTTATATGTTACAAATAAATATTACTGACACTAGACAATTTAACCAACAACTTATGTAAGACAGCGATCGTAGAGTCGCAAAAGGGACATGTGGCATGTTAAGTGCATATGTGTAAAAGAAAATGCTTGTGTGCTTTTTTTCTTGAAATAATTTACACTGACAATAACTACTATGTTAGTTCATGTAGTTGACATAAATTATTTTCAACAATTATTGTAAAAACTCATTGCTAATGTGAAAACAATAATAATCATAGTCACAAACTCCACGAATTTCAAACTTGAAGGAAAGAATTTCCTAATTTCTTTAACCACCAAACTCTACTAAATGTCAGAAATTTTACCAATTAAAACTACATTTTTTGATACATGTGCAAATTAATCTCAATTTTTTTTAACTTTAAATATTCATATAAATAATACAAACTAAAGCCACATCATAACTCTTCTTATACTTTATTTAAAACATTGACAATTCAATATTCCAATTACTACATAGATTCAATTAATTTTTTACTCTATTATACATCTTTATTATTAAATAAATTTCAATTAAAACAAATTTATAACAAAAGGTTTCAACCAAAACAATGATGGGCGGCGTGGTCTATACGCAGCGTTATCATGAGTCTTAGCTGAAATTTCTACGAATCATGATATCTAGTGGCGACCTGAAAAACTCTAAAATCGAGGAAGTAGTCGAGATAATATTTGTCTCCAATACGGCACTTAGACTTTCCTGGTTGGCGTGGTCTGTACGCATCATTATTATGAGTCTTGTTCATCACCCTGAAAATACTTCCACTAAAATTTGAGGAAACAGACAAGATAATGTTCGTCGCCCCAGAAACCATTATATCCTTTTCTCTGACTTAGACTTGTGGAGGTCGTTGAAGTCTGCGGATTACATACGACAAAGCTTTTAACGTTTATATGTTAGGTCGTCACCATCACAGTACCGAGTCTCCATTGATGATAACATAGAATCTTTGATGCGACATGTAATGGGAAATAGAAAATAAAGGACGTAAGCTCTCTACAGAGCTATATTTTACAAATGGCAGTCGGTGGTCGATGGTCGATGGTCCGTTCGCTATAGTTAGATATCAACACATCCCAGCTTACACGCCAAGTTCAGTCGGTGGAATAGTAGTCTTGCACTACTTCTACCACAGACTTTGCAATAGCGGAGTCTTTTGTTTGCACTAATTGGGCCTTGGTCATCAAACTATCTGTCTAATTAAATTAGTCAAATATTTGTTATAATAATATGTGTACTTAGAACTAATCCAAATTTCTTTATTGATTTATTTGAGTAATCAATTCAATTTAAGATATAATTTTGGATAATATATTTTTATAAATTTAATTGTAAACAATTAATATAAGTTGGAGGATATTTTATATTTTATATTTGTAATATTTAATTAATACGGTCACGTTATTTAAATTATGGTTCAATAATTACCAAATCATAACATGATCACGTTAATGTATAATATAATTGTGTTATTGTAAAAATAATAATGTATATGTTTTAGTGTTGTTTTGCAAATTAAAAAAACATTTTAAATTTAAATTCAAACAACGTGTACACATTATAAATGTGTATGCGTTATATAACATATTACACAATGTGTACGTATTATTTTGTAATAAGACCAAAACCATCTTTAGAAGCATGTGGGAGTTGCACATGAAGGCAACTTTGGACAGAAGCTTATATTTACTACTCTAAATGGTAAGTATAAGTTTACATTTATATTGTTACATTTATTTTCTTATAATTTAAATTTATTTTAGTAAATATAATAAATTAGGGTCACTCAACATCTGATAGAGTTGGTCTCATAGCTGCATGCCTTACAATGTGAAAAATAGTTTTTCAAAATCTAATCTAATTAGTACTTAGGCATTTTTCGGGTCCAAGTATTAAACCTAGAGATTTTAGTACATAAATTTTGTAATTAATATCCATTTTTAGTAAACACAGTCATTTTTTAGGTTTTTATGCCTTCCATATTGATTCTCGGTATTTATAGGAGTTCTAGGTTTTTCAAAATTAATGTTTGAAAACCACTCACTTGAACTTGATCCAAAGTGGTGTGATTCAGGTAGTGTAGGTCATATTGATGACCTACAAACATCAAATGACCACTTTGCATTAATTTCACTTGTTCATCATCCCTCCCTCATTCTTGATCAATTCCTACTCATCCCTCATTACCCCTAGTCTCTTTCTCTCTCTCATCATTCCTCATTTTCCCTAATCACTCCTTCTTGACCCTCACTATCCTTAGTTATCTCTAGTCACTCCCTTGTCATTCATAATCACTCCTTCATTGACCCTCACTATCCCTCATCATCCCTAATCACTCCTTCCCTATCCTTCATCATCCCTAATCACTCTTTCCTCATCCCTCATCATATATAATCACTTACTCATCCCTATTCACTCCCTCCTCATCCCTAATCACTCCTTCATTGACCTTCATTGTCTCTCATCATCTCTAATGACTCAGGCTAATCATCCCTAATCACTCCATTGATTATCACCATCTCTCATCATCCCTATTCACTCCTTCATTGATTATCACTATCCCTCATCATCCCTAATCACTCCCTTCTCATCCCTCATAATTCCTAATCAATATTTATTCATCCCTCATCATCACTAATCACTCCCTAATTGACCCTCACCATCCCTCATCACTCCATCATTGACCCTCACCATCCCTCACCATTCCTAATCATTCCCTCATCATTTGATGTAAGTATATACTCTAAAGATATATTTGATTCCAATCATATGTTGTTTAATCCATTATAATATAAATCAAATCTTCTGTAAGACTTGTGTTATCAATACCCATTTGTGATAGTCAATTTTATTCCTTAATGAATTGGATGATCTTCCAAATTTATAGTCAAGTAATATAAGTATTAACACAAAATAGAGTCTAAATTTTAGTTCATCGAATTACCTTTATTGTGCAACTGACTAAATGAAAATTTATTTGGTTCCACCTTTGGTAGTTCAGTTTAAAAGATAAAAATTAAACACAAATCTCTTGTATAATTTTCTAATTTTGAGAAGATTTGAATTAGATGCAAAGTTATTTAATGTTTCCCATTCCTATATGACTTTAATCTTGATTAGGTTCATACATGCACTCCTTGTGTGTGTAATGTGTCCCGAATATTTTATATCTTGCATGAAAAATGAACATTTATTCATGTTATCATAAAAATATGTTTCTACAAAATGTGAAACATTAGTTCAGAATGGTGTAGATATTCACCCCATGTTTTCTAAAGATTAAGATGACATCAAGGTAGCTTAAAAAATGGCATAGGTAAAAGGCTTTAGGATGTCGTTCAACATCTTGAAATGAATAAATTAATTACATGAGTTAACCTAAAAAGCATAACCAACCAGTCAGTCAATCCTTCCTTTATTTTTAAGACTATATTCCAAATGTCTAGAGGTTTAACATGAATATGATGATACCCAAACTTAAGATCAATTTTGAAAAATATTTATACACCATGGATATGGTAGAGAAATGCCTTAATATTTAAATGATGATAATAGTTCTTCACTTTAATCTTGTTAAGATTTTTTTAATTGAATCAAAACTTTGGTACAAACACAATTGGGCTTCTACAAGGCAATGATTTGGGCATGATGTGTCTATTATCCATGATTTCATGGATCTACCACTTAATCTATTCATTCTCTAGAAATTATATGTTGTATAAAGAGTTTTGAGGTAGAGGTAATTAACGAATCAAATCAATATTAGTGTTTAGTGTACAATATATACGAACTTATTTAGGTGACTAAAAGATATCCTTATATTCATCTAGTTTATGATTCAATTTTTTTGTCTTTGTTATTGTTTAATAAACCACACTATGATATGGTGACATAAAAATGTTATTACATTTAATTATTACAATTAAGATTATATTTCTTACCATAACTAACAATATTATTGAACTTCCTGGAACTAATGACTAAAAGCTTATAAACAAACTATGATATATGGTATTTCAGATCATGACAATCTATCACAACATTTCAAGAATTTAATACATAGACTACATGCCAATGGTAAATATGTGGTTGACCACATGTAAAACATGACACACCTCTAATGGTGAGATGTCACAAAGGATTGCATCTTTAAAAAGTTTGATTTTGCACACCAAGTGACACTACTAGGTGATCCATTTCTCAAGGCCTACACTAGACCATACACTAGTGTATGGTTATGGATGATGTATAAATTTCAAGTTTAATTTTTAAAAATATTCTTTAGGATAAATTAAATTCATCAAACTTCCATTGGAAATGATGAAGTGTATTGGCTCACCATTGATCTACATTTGTTAATGAAACAATATTTTTAATTCATATAATTTCTTGTTGAGGGAAGTAGAGATATTTTTAGTACCAACCATATAATTGGGTTTATAATATATTATCCACTTGCCTTTTTATAGTGCTATATAACTTGTACCCACTTATCAAGATGTGCAAGTAAAGAGCTCATAGTGTGACACTCTTCATTGGATTGAACGTTGAAGTTATGAATCAAGCATCACTTTCCAATCTTGGACTACTTGTTCTAATCATTTAAAAATTATTTCCCACTCTTTTTATGATGACTCAATCAATAAACATAATAATAGAAGGCCTTCAATGTAATTATGTGGATCATAAAATGTCCTCATATGGAAAGTAATTGATTGGTTTCAGGAAATCACATAACTTTGTGATCCTCATGTATTTACTACCAATTTTTGGTGCTATGGTGGCTTTAATTGCTTCTCTTTTTTGGAAAATTTTCAATTGTGAATTACATCATTTTTAATAGGACCATATTTTTTCATAGGTGATAATTATTTATGTTTCAAATTTGACTCCAAATAATTTTGATCACTATGTACTAAATTTTATGCTAGCACTCAACTCTCCACTTGTATCTCCTAACATTTTTAAACCCCAAAAAAATACCACCATGAAGGTATTGGATGGAGTGATTAAGGATGAGGAGGGATGAGGAGGAATTGAGTAGAGATGATGAGGGAGCCAATAAGGATGATGAGGGATGGTGAGGGTTAATGAGGAAGTGATTGGGGAGGATGAGGGAGTGATTATGGATTACAAGTGATGGTGAGGATTAATGAGGGAGTTATTAGGGGCAATGAGGGATGAGGAATGAGTGATTAGAGATGATGAGGTGTGATGAATCAGTGATTAGGGATTATGAGGTGATGTAGGAGCATCACTACCCAATGTAAATAGTAATATAGTTTACATGTTTTAAGTCTTTATAAGGTGGTGAAGGTCATAAAAAGTTTGTAGGAGTCTTTCTAAGTTTCTAGTTTTATGTCAATTTTGAATTAGAGTTGTAATAGAATTTTTTGCCAAATATTTCATTTGAATTTTTGAACTTTCATAGAGACTTGAATCTTGTTTCAAGAAATCCAACATTGAATTTGGTGTGGTTAGACTTTAGTGAGGAGTTCAGGATGTTAAAACACATATACCTAAACTCATATTTGATAAATATGTTAGTAATTGAGTTAGTTGATGACAATTTCAATGTAAAAAATAAGTTAGATATTTGGTTATAAGAGTATTATCCATGTCTTGTTTTGTATTTAGAGTCAGATTTAAGAGAGTTGGATTGGGTAGGATTTGAAAGTATGAAAGCAAATAAACCCTACATCTTCTTGAATATGTGCATGATAAATGGTGAAACATGATTAGTAATAAGTTATTTGTGATCTTGGTGTGATTTTTAAGTTTAAAATACCTTTTATTTTATGGTGATTATATAATTTATCATTTGAGTTTCAAATCTTTTGAATTTTCAAATTACAAACTTTATACCCTGTGCTTTTACAAACTATCCCTTGAAATTTGAGTGAAGGTCAGAGTCTTGTGGAAGAGGAAATTATATTTGGTGGGATTTTGTAACATATGAGTAATTAGTAACTTTAAATAGCAATTCCTTAATAGTCTTTAAACATTGTATGTTTTTTTTTGCTAAGGACATTTTGAGGTGAATGACATAACCCTATTTTCTATGTGGGAAGGTATATGCATGTATTGAAGTGAACATTCAAATGTATATGTTGGTGAGTTGATTATAATATGATCATGAATTATTATATTCTTTCAAGTATATTTCATATATTTGGATGAGCAAAAATTAAACTAACACAGTCCTATAGTCATCAATAAACTTAACATAGTTAAAGTGGAATCTCATGGAAATTAGAAAATAGAGTGTTATATATATAAGGAATTGATTGTTTAAAGTGTGTAAACAAATTTTATGGGATTTTAAATCTTCATTTTGGTTTATAACCCTTTTTTTAATGAATTATAACAAATAACCTCTTCTTGGATTACTACAGAGCTATAACTGAGTACACAATCTATTCAGATTTGATTAAGTCAATCTAATGTAGCTTTAAAATGGAAATATAACACTTGTAAAATGTGAATAATTTAAAATAATACCTGATCCAATATTGATAGTCATTTTAAATTCCTTTATAAGATTGAAATATCATTTTGACCCTTTTTGGGTCTGTAAAACTAGTCCAAACTTTGTATTAGGGTTTCTACTTTCAAAGTGATTTTTTAGGAGTTGTAACCATCAATAATTCATAAAATTTGGTGAATATTTTTATTTAAATATGAAAAAATATAATATAAAGTTTTTAAGTTGTGTAAGTGTGGATAAGTAGGGATGGGGGAGGACTGTGTGGTAGACAGGGTAGAAGGAAACCTAAAGACCTAATCTAAGAGTAGAAAAAGCTAAAAAAGTTATCAAATAGTTAAACCAAAGCTTGGAAATTTTTGAATAGATTGGATATGTTATAGGGTATACATAAAAGAGGTTTATTTGATTATTTTAGTCTGTACAAGACCATACCAAGGAAATTAGTCAAAAAAATGGCTACAATAAGAGTCTATGATAGAGTAAGAGGTAGTGTATGATATGTGGATTATGTTGAGAAGTTAAGTAGGGTTGAGAGTAATTTAAAGAGGAATAAAATTAGTGGAATTATTTTTTTCATATCCATATTAAATACTAAGGAACCAGAGACAAGATTTGATCCAAGTTGTTATAAAGCATAAAGACTAGTGAGGGGGATTGTCTCAAAGTATTTGAGATTGAATGAATTAAATAAGGAGAATAAAATGAAGAGTTAAGTGAAACCATATGGATAATGTTGGATAATAAATTAAATTAATAAAATAAATATGTGAATTTTAAATGTATGTAGGGTCCAAAGATAGAGATTAAGCAAGAAAAGACAAAGTGCAAGCTAGGTGGATATTGATTGAGAGCTTGGACAAACAGAGTATGAAATAGGGATATGCATCTTTATAGATGTTAAGGGGAAATGAGGGAGTGATTATGGATGACAAGGTATTGATTATAAATTATTATAAATGGTGAGGGTCAATAAGGGAGTGATTAGGGATAATGAGGGATGAGGAGGGAGTGATTAGGGATGATTACATAGTGATTAGGGATGGTGAGAGCTAATGAGAGAGTGATTAGGTATGATGATGGATGGTGAAATATAATGAGTGAGTGATTAGGGATGATTAGGGAGTAATTAAATATTATGAGGGATGGTGAGTGTCAATGAGGGAGTAATGAGTGATGATGAGGGATAGTGAGGGTCAATGATGGAGTAATCAGGGATCACGAGGGAGTGATTAGAGATGAATATGAGTGTCAATAAAGGAGTGATTATGGATAATTAATAATGATTAGAGAGTGATTAGGGTGATGAGGTATGAGTAGGAAGTGATCAAAGATGATGTGCATGTTGTCCTCTTTTTAAATATATGATTTTTATAATTAGATTCAATATATTTCTAATCAAAGATTGTTTTTTCCACTCCAAGATTCAATTATGTTTGATAATTTTAAATCCTTTGATGAATTATGACATACATTCAAAGAACATGAAGTTAAATTGATTACTTTGAACAAGATCATGTATAACTCAAATTCTCCTTCACTTCAAATGTCATGTTTCAAAGCAATCCAAATTATAAGAGCAAATCCATTGAAACAAAAAATGAAGATAAGATTATAATTAATGTTATTTCACAACCTCCATAAAAGCTTTAATTAAAATCTTCAACAAGGAATAAATTTAAAATGTTACCATCACCTCCTCTTGCATTATTTCAAAATATACTTTAATGTTATATTATCAATCTTCTTCCACCATTGGAAAAATATATGTCTAGACCATAATCTAAAATCTTTGATGACAATGCATTTTTTGATTACGATAAATGTATTGGTCATTCCACCAATAGATACATCAATATCAATAAAAATATCTAACATCTTATTAATGAGAATATTATTGATATTATCACACCTAATGAAGAGGATAAGCCACAAACCAATGAGAATTCAAAGTTATAGATGTTTAAGTACCATTTTCCAAATCATGAATCATGAGATAATAGGGAAATTTTTGAACTACATAATCTCATCTGTATTCATATGATCATCCACTTGATAAAATCAATGTTATAACTACTATAAAAAATCATCACTCTTATGATCACATTTGATGATAGTGAGATTGGTGAAAATGATTCAGATAGATATGAATTATTCATTTGATCATATGTTGACAATCAAACCATATCTATTGTTATGGTAGATAATGAATCAAGTGTAAATGTGTTCCACCAAAACACTACTTCACTCTCTCGGTTATACATAACATGATTTACAACATACTACTAGAGTTGTCAAAGCATTTGATAGACACACACAAGATACTCTTGGTCATTTAATACTACCTTTAAAAGTGGGAACTATTATAATGGCCACACCATTTCTAGTTATACTGAGTACAAGGATCTTTGGTATGATATTAGGATACCTTTGGATACAAAAAATCATAGCAGTACCTTCTAAAGTGCATAAATGTCTCAAATTTATTTATGATAATCAGGTGTTTAAAGTTAGAAGAATCCATATGAATATCCCTTTCCATATATGGTATTCACTTCTCCTATACAACAATTGGTTGGCACAATTATTGAGAGATATGGTAATGAAATAGTCTTTCCAACTATTCAATAACATGATTAAGATATTCCAAAGTAAATTCAAAAACATGATACAATTCCACATAAGCATATTACACAATCAATTTGTCCATCTATGTATGAACATCATCTAATTACATAAAAGGATATTATAGAATTAGTTGAACATGAGTATATTACAAAATCAATTCATTCATCTATTTCAAAGCATGATATAGTTAACACATAAGCATAATAAATTTATTCCAAAGAGCATGGACCATTATCCTAAGCAGAAAGTGGCACAAAAAAAGAGGGATTATCTCCCAAGGCCCCACGTGTTATTCAAATATCTTCACCATAGGTATATGTTGTTATACCTTATTATAATACATATGATGATATATTTTCTCATGGGTACATGAGTAATTATTTAGATTATTTCATTATGGTATATGATTTCTATTCATATTCAAAGTCATCTAAAGTTGGCATTTCATCTCCACAAGAAGTCACCCCATCATATCATACCATAAGATATGCATACTCATATACTATGACTGACATAATTGGTTATCTACTTGAATCTCCCTTTGTACCTAACTTCTTTCATTTTATTTCATTACTACTTTTGTTATCCCTTATCCAAGCATTCTTAACGCCATAAGCTTTATCTTCAATTTGGGTACTTTCCCACTTACTTTTCAAACCTAATTCTAGCAATCTAAATAATTATCCTACAATGCTTGTTAATGCACAATATTTATGGTCCAAGAACACATCCTTACTATTGCATACCTTTCATGAGTACACAAAGCTTCTTTCCCATTGGAGGCATGCATATTTTGTATCTATGTCAATCATTTATGCTACATTTATATGACTCATTTACATATACATAGGGTGCACATTTCATGCCTCCCATCTTATCATAACAATTTGTTGTGGATTTTTTGAATCCTTACTACTTCTTCTATTTTTGAAGCCTTGCTTCTTTGCACTTTTCAATATTTTTCAATTTCAAGCTTGTAAATTTACTTTCCAAATATGGAAAAAATACAAAAACATTCATATATTTCAAAAATATAAAAAATCAAAATATTTTCAAAACTCCAAAACTAGGACCTCTAAGCATTTTATCATGTTCCTACTTTGATTTATTTACATATGACATCTATTTCATGAATTAGATAACCTATTTCATTTAATTTTCAATACATAATATTTTTCATGAGGTATATGAGTGTGATACAAGGCATACTATTACATGGTTTCTATGTTGGGCCTTCCTTTCACTCAAAAACCTTTCTAAGTTGGGACTATGTCTTTGTTGTCCATGAACACTTCAACAAATTGTATCTAGCCATAACCTTCCTATAATTATGAGTTTCATATCATATCACTCATACTTTACATTTTTTTCAATGGATATACTATTTGATAACAATGATATGGATACATATGCTAGGCATAAACTAGTTTCATTTGTTCTATGCTTCTTTGATATTCTTATTTTACTACAAGCAAGTTAGGAATATATTACTTATTGTGTTTGGCCTTTGGTGTTGTGTGAAACATGCACATTTTCTTTCTTGTATAGCATCATCATACCATTTACATGTGATACGTGACCTTGTATGTGTGTGTGAGATTCATATATCCCTTGTACGTGACCTTTGTGATTTATGTTTGACATTCTATGCAAATCATTTAACTTTATGCGATATTTACATGTCCCTTATTTTCAACCTTTGAACCTTATTACATTGTTTTTTGTTACATTACTTATATATTAATTTTTTTATGCCATGGTGCCATGACTCACATCACACATTGTTACTTATTCTTATTTATACTATAGTGCCATGATACATATCATGCACATGTTACTTATGTAATTTAATGCATTATATATGATTCAATGTTACATTTCATATATTTTTTTCTAGATCCCTATGTGCTTCAATGATTTGTTTCTAATTCTATGTTGTAATACCATAAAAATATTCAAATGCTACTATATGATTACATCTTTAACAAATGTCTAACTCTTATTTTGAGATAAGTAGATTGCAGATTACATTTCTCATCTCAAACGGGGGGGATCACAATGGGCTTGCCTTAAGGATTCAAACCCTTATGAGCAACAAATTTTATATTTATAATAGAATACAATATCAACATGATAAAAAATATAAGATTAGGTAGAATGTGTCATCCATGTGTACTCATTATTACAATTATCCAAGTATAGATTCACATATATGAATATGCATCATATGCAAATCAATTATAGTTACAAATTGATAACCTTTGAAAATTAAATGGGCACTCTATAGCAATAAACTATATTACATTGGGCATGATTTTCATTCATGTTCATGTTACTACCTTTCCAAGTTTTAAATGTCTCTTTTTCAAAGTTTCAAGAAGTTACATAAAGACTCTAGATCCATCTACAACAATGTGATTCATATCATTTTGCAATTGGGCCATGTTAGATCCTTGTGATGCTCAATGTCTTGTTTGCACTTTAGTGATCCATGTACAAGTTCCACCCTTTCTACATTTTTCAAGTGGGCCACATGAAGAGCCACGTGATGCTCAATCATCTTGGTTTCAATTTAGTGATCAATATATTGGTTCCACATCTTCTCCTACTATAGATTAATCTATGAGAGTTGAAGCATAAAATATTTCCAATTTAAGATATTTCACTAGTTTTAAAAACTGAGACTTGATCATTCTCAACTTGCCATAGGTTCAACATATTTCCAAAGGCCTCAACAAGGGGGAACACACATTTTTACACATTCAAGTTATTATAACAATAAATTTCACACATTTTTAGATGTATTCTTTCCCTGCTCTCACGTTCAAATTTCAAATTTTTGAGTTTCATATTTTCAATTTCTAAATATGAATAGTAACTACTTTCAATTATATTTTTATAGGTTTATGCATTCAGTGATATTGCACAATAATGTTTCACACCAAATATAAAGTGGGTATACATACTTAGGTCTGAATCTCCTTTAGTAATTTCACTTTATTACATCAATAGAATAAATGGAGGACTAAAGTAGACACTAAAATTTAATCAAGAAATGCTTGACAATGTTTAATATTGACATCTTTAACTCACTTGGTCAATTTTCCATTATGTTAACCAGTAATCCTTACATGATCCTTCACTACTCTACTAGTTGTCTTGTAAACAATTAGAATATCATACAGACACACATATTCATCTATATTCAAATTATAGACCATTGAAAAATGATTCTAGTGACTTGTGTAATTTTAGGACACAACCTCACTAGGTGGATAGGGATGAAGTGCAACACCTTCCCCATAGTGCACTTTGTCCCCCATGTTCCATTGATTACTTTTCAAAGCACATTTCATTTCAACCCTCCTATGCTTGTAGTAAATTTGGTTAACATAAATATTTAAAATGTGTTGCTATATAAACACACCAAGGCCACTGATTAGAATACTTAGTCACTTAGAAATTTACTCTCTCTACGAGCTATTGCACAATGAGAAAAAGAGCACTATTTCTTGTAATTTCAGTTCTAGGTTATTACAACAGTCATAAGCTAAGTCTGAAGTTATTTTTTTTAGGTCAAGGGCATCCATTTTTTAGCATTTAAATCAATCTTCTATTTTCACTCATCTAGTTGCATAATCACTGATCACACACTCACTCTAAGAGGGATAATTACATCGTCTTAAGGCCCATTTGGGCTATGTAGGCAACACTCAAATTACATAGTATTTTCTAAGGATAGCTTAGCTATTCCCCTATTTTACATTTGATATCAATATAATTTTTGTGTAGGAACTAGGATTTTATTATTTCAAGTCTTTTGCATGGAAAAATTAGGTAGGAACATAGTCACCAGATAGGGTCAAAACAACACAAGTACCCAGACTAAAAAAAAAGTCACATAATCAATCAGGATTTAGTCATAATCAATAGACATGGTTGCATTGTACCCTTGTCCCTCTAGTGCATATTTGTCCAAGATGTTTAGCTTTTGATTCCACTTTTGGTACAACATAGTTCTAAGGCCTTTTCAACTTCTTTACATCATCAATTAGTTTGCAAAATTAATAATCATCTGATTTGAGCCAAGTACATTTACCTCTTGTGAATTTACTATTTATATATTATTTCCACTTCTACAATTTTTTGTACTTTACATATATTTTTAAAAAAATTTAACCTATTTAAATTTCAATAGTTTGAGTCTATTTATTCCAGTTTAAATTTAAATATTCATTAAACAATATGAAGAAAACACATAAATGTATCAATAATGTAGAGTTTAGACCAATAATAAAAAAGTGCACAAGCACCTTAAACTCAAGCAATTTAACAATTAATATATGCCTTTAGACCATGTTTGAGGTGTTCATAACTATGTGCAACATAACTAATAGTAGAAAAATTAGGTGCCTCCCTACCTACCCAAATTAGGCCAATGGCATCAATCATGTCATTCATATATATATCATAGATCTTATTTAAATAAATATATATTTTATCAATAAATATTCATTAAAAAATAGTAATAAAACATTAATTAAACTAAATTCATTTAAATTATAATGACCAATAAATGAAAAATATTATACTTCAAAGACAGGGACACCCTAACTACTAAATGATTCAGACGTATAGGTTACAATCCTAAAAATCTTGTAGGTCTTATGTTCCAAAAAGAAAACTTCTTACAATTAAACAAAAAGAGAGGAGACATGAATAAAACACACAAACACACTAATAATATTTAATTTAGACTGATAATTGACAAGTACACAAAGATCCTGAAATCATGTTATTTAGTGACTAATATATACCTTCAAACCAATTTTAATGTGTCCATAAGTATGTGCACCATAAATAATGGTAGCTTAATTAAGTGCGTCCCTACCTACCCACAATAAGTTGATGGCATCAATCATATCATTTCTATGTCATTTTAATCTATAAAATAAAATAAAGTTTATTTGAACAAACTTATATATTTTCTATTTTATTAAAAAGAATTAAAAATAGATTAATTAAACTAATAATATATTTAAAAGAAAATGACATATAGAAAACAAGAATTTCAATGGTCATTTAGATAAAACTCAAAACAAAATGTGAAAGCATTTTACATTTTTTATCAAATGATAAAAAGTGCAACTTGAAGTTGACCAATATAAATATTAGAAAAGAACAAAGATCCATTCCATTTATTTAATTTCATTATAAAATAAAACCCCCGTCTAAATTTTCTTAGTATAATAAAAGAGAACAATATAAAAAGATCATCTAATTGACTTGACTTGACTTAGTGTAATAAAATTGATATAATTGACTTGTCTTAGTGTAAGATAAACCATGCATTATTAAGATTTCCAATATGAACATCTTTCATTTTCTGCATCACTATCATTAAAAATGTCATGAAATCAATGAAGACTTCAACCCTATGAAAAAGAAAATATAGCCATTGATTATAATGTGACATTTAATATAAGCAGGACCATGTGAAATAAAGCTCGTTTGGCTTCACTCGATACCCCATTATCAATCATTCATTCAGTGCCCTATTTTGTATCCTCTCTTCCAAGCATTTAAGCCGTGGAAAAAACTACAGGGTTTATCTTTGACTGGATTAAGTACTTGTCGAACAGAAGGCATGCCATGTCTTATCACTGTTGAAGCCATGAAAAAACCTGCAGGTTTTCGCTTTGACTGGGTTAACAGAAGGCACGAGCGTGTTGACATAAAACCCCCGTTTGCATTTTTCTTAGTGGAATGAACACAGTAAGATCGGTGTGATTGACTTGACTCAATTGGGTGTAATTATGGACGTCTACAAATTCATTTTCTATGTCACACTGCCATTAGAAATGTCATGAAATCAATGAAGAAAATAGTAAAGTCAGACAAACGAGCTTTATTTCGCATGGACATTTGCATTTATAAAGCAGAAAAGTAGGCATTTTTTAAAGATTTAATTAATATTTGACCGCTTACCATGGATTAGGGTTAGGGCTAAGATCAACACTAGTAGTTAGGAAATTGACATCAGGCTCCTTCTGTGTCACGTGAATTGACAGGACGGAAATTTCTTGTCTTATGGCCCCCCTCACGAGAGGGAAATAAGGATGGAGGGCCTAAGCAATGGACTATAGCAAGTTTATTGGTGTTGTCTAATATATGTTAGAAATATGTAATATTGTATATGAAATTATCTTATTAATATTTATTGATATATTTTTTAATTATATGAAAATATAATATAAAGATGATTATAATAAAAAGTCAGTCGGTTAATATTTAATGTTTAATTTTTATGTTGAAAAAGTCATATAAAATAATAAAAAATTTAGTTATATATGATAATTCAAAATTAATGTTAAAGTATCATAAAACAAGAAAGTTAGGTACAAGTTTTCATTTTATAAAGTATTGGAGACAAACTATCCTTAGACCACTAAGCACCTTAAAAAAAGCGGAACTCAATTGAAAGGCTAAAGTCTCACCTCGAATCTATATGATACATATTTCCTTATTATTTAATAAAGTTTAACTAACAAAACTTACACCACCTCAAACACTTCCACATAATTGCATCTCAACAAATATGACAAGAACTAGTTATTACACAACCCTTGTTTATAATGGAAAGTATATTTTTATAAAAAAAAGTTGAAGTTTTTGTTTTCACATTGTACACCCATAATAAAATCCAATTTCAAGGTAATCGCAATTGCACATAAAGTGAAATTTCAATCACCATACATATTGAATTTACGAATAATTGTTTAGATTAGGATGTCTTTTATTTGGCAACAATCAAATCCTTGAAAGAAAAAATAAATATAACTAAGATCAAAATATTTTCAAATAATGTTAAAACACTATTTAAATTTAAGAAAGAAAGAAAATAACCTTTTAACATAATAGTCTATGAAATTCTATATTGTAATATGACAATTATAAATGTCAATCATTTTCTACAAAACTTATTTTAAATTAACTTAATGATGAAATTTCCCTACTTTATTTAAAATTTCATATAATATAACCTCAAATATCATATAAATAAAAAAAGAAAAAAATATAATAATTTTATTTGTCCCCTTAACTTCCAATTTCCATACCATTATATTACAACATTAACACTTTACAAATTATACTACTCTAAATTATAAGTTATTTGTTCTTACTATCTCATTAATCTATCAATTTAATTGAAGTTTAACTAACAACTTCTTGTGATAATGTGCATTATCTTGGCCTATGCTTCTCAAAATTTTCTTAGTTGGAGCACCAAATTTATAACAAAAGTTTCAACCAAAATAATGATGGACAACATTACTAAGCATAACATTTCGATAGGCTTGACATGGTCTATACACATCATTATTATTAATCTTAAATTAAATTTATAATCATTATTATTAATCTTACATTAAATTTATATGTCCAAATAGAATCATGATGTCTAACGGTGACTTGAACACTCTAAAATTGAGGGAGTTTTAAAGATAATACTTATCCAACCAGATCCCATTGTCTCCAATATGACACTTGGACGGGCATGGCATGGTCTATATGCGTCATCATCATAACCCCACAAGATAATATTCATCTACCCTCAAACCATTGTTTCCAATACGGCAAAGACTTTATTGACTTAGACTTGTGGAGGTCGTTGAAGTCTGCGGATTACATACGACAAAGCTTTTAACGTGTATATGTTATTGTCGTCACCACGGGTTAAATTTGACGGTTACCTTTATTCGTCAAGAAATTTTTTTGTGACGGTTTTTAAACTAATGTCACTTTGCATGTGATGTTCATTTTTTATTTTTGACTTTCATAATTTTGTATAGAAACCAGTTGAAGTTTGTTTTTATTGCCTATATTGCATAGAAAGAACATTCACTACGACTACACACATTACCTTGAGGATGCTCTATCATTGAAAGGGCTCGTGTTCCTATTTTCAATGTGAGATTGGTCTAATGGAGTTTTAATAATGTATAGGAATAAAATGAATCTTTTCTATTAAAATAGGAGCCTTAAAATTTCAATTCAATGAATAATTCCCTAAACTAGTGGGGGCTGAAAATTTCCTTCAATAATTTAAGATTTTTTTTCAATAATTTAAGAAAGTTTTTTATAGGTTAGTATGAATGATTTTTTTTAATATTTTATAACTGGTAAAAATATAAATCACTTGTTTACATATAATTCTTAAAATATCTTTTAAAATTTCTCAACATAAAAAATAAATAAAAATCCATGAAATTTCTGTGCTAAAAAAGCTACTAAATTTCTTAACAATACGAGATGAAAAACATAGAGCATTAAATTAAACTTACTCTACCCATAACAAAATAATCTATTGAGTTTAGTATAGAGTCCCTGAATTTTGACTGGAGAAAGCATTATTAAAAAAGTAATCTTAACAACAAAACCTCCAAATCTCTAAGTCTGAATACCAAAAAAACTATAGTTATTTTTTGCACTTGTGCCAAACATCAATTAAATAAGGGGTTTTAGTTAATTCGTGCCTCCTCAGGTTATAAACATATATTTTCTGGGATTTGTTTACAGCTATAAATTAAAACAAATAATGGCATTTTAGCTACTTAGCTCCTACAATCTTGGTTATAGTAAAGAAGAGCGATATCCATCTTTTCTTGATCTTTACCTCTCCTCTAACGTCTCTCTTTCCTCCTCCTGCGACGTCTTAAACTTCCCAGTAATCCACCTAACTCTTCTCCTTAACGCCCAGTTCAATCTCTTTTCTTATGCATCTTCATACAGTCATCTTCTTCTACCTTGCCATCGACCTCTGTTTCCTTGGCTCCTCCTTCCTTCCAACTATCTTGTTCCCCATCTCCCTTCATCCACCTTCTCTGTAATAGCACGCAGGTTTTTCCTTCATCGATACCTGTTACAACTACCATCTCCTACCCATCATTAACTCCAATGACCTACTCCCTAATTGTTGACCTCTCCTTTAGTTTCTTCCCCTTCATACCACTGCCACATTCTTTCCTTTCTGCGTCTACCTCCTTCTCCAACAACATTTCTTCTCTTCTCCTTGATCTCCTACGTCGACCATCTCCTCCAATGTCTCCTTCACCAATTTTCCTCACTCCCTCTATATGTCTCCCATATGCTTCTCTCTTATTCCAGCGTGCCTATCTTCTCCTTCTGTCCTTACTTCTCTCTCCCTGGGTTGCGATACAACTCCAAAAACAACGCATTACAAGTTACAATTTACAAGCTAACCATTGCGCTTGCACCACACGACAATGCAATTATGCATATGTTTCCACTTTCTCCTTCTCTGCGTGCCAGCGTGGGTTTGAAATCATATGATAATTTTGTCTTTAGGGTTCAGGGAGCACTTGCAACGAATTTCTTTCTCAATGATTCCCGAATCCCATTCCCAATTTCCCACCGTCCAAGACTCCTGCAAAGAAATAAATGTTGATAAATTTACAGCGTGTGGACTGGGCGAAGTGAAGGCAAAAGGAGATTAGGTGAATTTAGATGACAATTCGGTGAAGATTTAAAAACTTTGGCATGATACGGTGCTCCTCTAATAAATCTACAAGATTTAATGTTACGGAGAGTCAAGAGTAGAGTGGTAAGACTGTTGTAAATTTGAATTGATCCCTGACAACTTCGTTGATTTAATGTCTGTTGTGCTGGCAGCGTAATTGCCGATTGATAGCTGGAAAAAAAAATTTAAAATGTCGAACGATTGACCACCAGTATATCATTCAACCTCAAGGGTATATAGGCAACCTTTAATAAAAACTATATTTTACAAATGGCAGTCAGTGGTCAATGGTCCGTTCGCTATAGTTAGTAGTGAGCCATAGTTTGACAGTCATCCTTAAGTTAGATATCAACACATCCCAGCTTACACGCCAAGTCCAGTCGGTGCAATAGTAGTCTTGCACTACTTCTACCAGAGACTTTGAAATAAGAATGTGCGCGGAGTCTTTTGTTTGACTTAGCTGTATCATTTCTGTGCGTACGATTTGGATGCCCACCTTTTCCCAATCTTCAAAAGGAAATAAATTCCTTGCGTTATGCTGCAGAAACTTCTTAATTATTTATAAACACCTATTTTGGATTTGATTAAACCCAGCAATCGACTCTTCTCCACTTATAAATATATGGTGTTGTCCTCCGAAAATGTATTGGATTAAGAGTAGCGATGAGAATGGGTTGCGCATGGAAATTGCTCTACTTTGTGCTAGGCGCTGTGGTGCTGCTAACTGCGAGTGCAAGAATCGTGGGTGCTATAACCTGCAACACTATACGTTCTGACGTAACACCCTGCCTGTCGTATGTTGCAGGGAAGGCCGTTCAGCCTACCCCGCAATGCTGTAACGGCATCAGGACCGTCAGCGCCGCCGTCAAAACTACGGCCGACAGGCGAGCCGCGTGCAGTTGCGTGAAGAATGCAGCGATTCAGTACAAGGCCGACTTCGGCAAGCAAGCCAAGTTGCCCGGCATCTGCCGGGTTAAACTCGGTTACACCATTTCCCCCACGCTTAACTGTGCCACGTAATTTCTCGCTCTTCTCTTTTTCCTTCTGTTTTATTTTGCCAGCTGTTATTTCGGATGACTCACCGTTGTGTTTTGATTAACAGGATCCCCTGATCTCACGGTGACGTGGCTGCATATGCGCCCTCTTCTTATCACTTAAATATTTAAGTATTGTAGAATAATGTAGAGGCTCTGCAGGGACCACTACAGAACGTATATTCATGCCATGTATTGTTAATGTTCTACTGAATATAAAAAATACATAACCTGAGTATTATTGAGTTAATGTATTTTCGAGTTTGCTATTTATTTGTATTCATTTTGAATGCAATATATGACATAAATGGAAAACAAATCCACTTTGTTTTTTCATCTTTTACTATTAGATATTTTGATAAAAATATTATTGTAAATAAATGATTACTGATATCAATAACAATTTGAAAGACCACACTTAATAAAATATAATCTCCACAAATATTGAAAATAAAGGGGAAAAAATAACCTTCATAAATAAATACATATAGAAAATAAAAATAAAGGGAATAATAGCATAGAAAGTAATTGAAATGATATATTATATTAAAATTGAATATAAAACATATATTATATTAGAATGATATATTTTCCTAGTGCAACATGTCAATTTATTATAAATTATACTAAAAATTAATATCATTTTCAAGTAAATTTATTATATAATTTAAATTTTCTTAACTTTTTATAATTCTACTACTAATTTAATATGTAAATATTTTGAGAGTTATTTAATTTGCAAAAATTAATAAAGATAAATAGTTACATACCATCAAAAAATGACTAGATTTTTAGATCCTTCTTTTACAAATTTAAGATTGTAAATTACCTTTCATAAAATTTATTTGAAGATTATTGATAAATTTTACATATTTATTTCAATTTAGATAGATCTTAAATAAGTTTTCCCTTCCAATTATCTAGCCTTCAACAATACTTTGAAGTGCTTCCAAAGAAAGAAGTCAAAAGTCCTTCCCAAAACATGTAGTGAGTCATGCATTGATCTATGCATAGTTTTGCAGCTTGCATAGTAGCCACTTGTAATTATACAAGCGTCCTCATTCTTTTTATAAAATTTGAGATCCTCGTCTTTGAGGCATCTTGTAGAAAGCATGAAAACATGTAGTCATTTGTAGTAATGACACAACTCCTCGTAGCATGTTTCACAACTCTCTGTTACCTTGTATTTCACCCAATTTGTTTGGTATCTTTAAAGTGCCATGATACCTTTGTGCATTTTGCTTCACAATCACATGTGCATGTCACACTCTTGCTTCATATCCCTCAAAGCTTCTATACAACACAAATACTCTAAGACACTCATTGCTTCCACAATCTTACCCAACTCATGTTGCAATGCTCACAAATTTAAAGCCTCACTCCAACTTATATGCATAATACTCATATATTTTATAATACCACACATCCTCCATAGATTCTATGACATTTTTCACCACATCACATTAATATGAGCTCCTCACAGAGTTTCCCATGACTTGAAAACTTCATGCAAGATCAAATAATTGCACATTCATTATCTATATGCTACATGTTGTTGTAACCTTACATGAGACTATTACACATCAATGTTCTCTTACTAGCACTATGCTACGATGTGACACACCAAGTGGCACACTCCACACTCGAGCCATGTCACCTCTTCTCCATAGCCTGTCATGTGTCAGATCCAAATATCACTTATTTAAACAAGATGTTGCCTCTCCAATAGCCATTATCAATTGTAACTACCATATTTTAAATAATATATATGTACATATATGTATTATAACCACATTCTAAATATTTATAGCAACCGTAAATCTACATGCCTACACATCTATGCATCCATAGAGATGAAAAATGACACACATACTAGAAAGGAGTTTATTATTATTTCCCTAGCATTCAAACATGTCTTTCATCTCATATTATTTCACAATAGTCTAGGAAATCAACAAAGGATAAGTTTTGTTTTGATCACAAGAGATTGAAATGTTAGCCTTAATAACTCATTACACACATTTGTACATTCCCTATTATATACATTGAATATATGTTACATTCTACTTACCCAAATAGTCCTGGGTAGATTTGTATATTTAATCTTTCATGAGCAATCTACAATCCACTGCTTATCTCTAAGAGTGGATTTGTGCACCATAGACCCTGCCCTAGGCACGATCATGTAAATCATTGGTATTAGAGATTTTTTTATTATTCCTATCAACATGTGATCATAAAACTTAAAATAAGGATTAGAAATCAATTATATTTCATCCTACCTAAGAGAATGTCATAAAAAGAACAAGATGGTTGATGCCCAAAAGCAAATTTGGGTAGCTCTAGACATTCAAAATCTTATTAAAGACACCATGGAAGCACAACACACCAATATATTTGGATAGTTATAAAATTTTATGTTTAAACTCAACATAACATCCACATCTTATTCTTTATAGCTCATTTACAAATAATTTTAGTAGCTTACCCCCTTCAAAGTGCAAGTTAATTTTGATATTTTTGTGTTTGAAGGGCAAGATCAATGTCGTAGAAATGGAATGATAAGCTCAAAAATTCAAGGCATACTTCTTAGTGATTTGATTCACTGATGCTAAGAACATCACCTTCATCATGTTGAAGATGTCCATCCTAATGTTTCACTGGTGGGAAAATATCAATATGAAACCTACGCATGATTGCATTCCAATTGAGTCTTTGAATAATATTGTTGATGCACTAGAGGAGGTTTAGTATCCCTTCGAACACATTGAGGATGAATACATTAATTTACAATAGTTATGACAATGTAAAGAGTAGTCGGTGGAAGATTAAACTAGTGAATTCCATGACTACACTACTTGTCTATGTGATAAGAACACAAAGTGTTGAAAAATATCATAATAATTTCACCTTATATCCATGTGAAGATGGAGTTAATAAATTTATACTCTATGGGGAAAGCTTATCAAAACACCAATAATATTGAATCCAAGGTAAAGATGAAAACATGTCTCACCTCTTCATCTAACATCATGCATAAGATCCAATCTATGCATAACACAACATCTTAGCTCCATTAAAAAAATAAAATTGTACATCATAAGGGAGATAAACCTAAGAAGGTTTCACAATACCATAAGCAATTATGTCTTCTAACTTAGATAAAGGAAAAAATAAAATAAGCAAAAAAATGGTGCTAGCATAGCTCACGTGGCCATGAAAATTGTGAATGGTGTAGCCCATAATAATTTATTGTGCATTCTACATCATGTCCTACATCCATAGATGAATATGATCTAAATAGTTTCTATATAAGCACCAACACCACAACACTATAATTTAGAGTAGTGCATGCATCTCTTCAACACAAAGATGTGGGTCAAAGGAAAACCTCCCCATGTCATCATCGATTGTGAGAGCTAAGATAACACCATTTTGTAATACATGATTCCACTTATAACACTTCCCATTATGGCACATTTTGTACATTTCACTTAGATGGCTCCCATTAGGAAATAATATACATGTTTAGTGCTAATGTATCTTGAAAAAAATGTCAATCCAATGGATGATAATTTCACTTGCAACATTGTACGTGTGGAGATTTGTGACATGCTACTAGGAAGGCTAACTTGTTTGATTGTGAAGCTATATATCAAGTGAAGATGCATGAATTGGTTGTTCATTTCAAATATCAATTATTCAACCTCTTTGAGTCATAATCTACAACCAAAGTCACCTTGGTATTTTCCAAAAAATCCTAAAAGCACATCTCACACATGCAAAAAATCATGCTACTCTCAGTTCCTCTTAAAACACATGCATAGGAGAGCAAGAAAGAATTGGTAACATGCACTATGCAAACATCATAGCAATAAAAATAACTCAACAAAGTACTTAAGCCATATGTTGAAGTCTTTAAAAAACTATAAGGCCTCCCAACATAATGTGATATAAAATAATGCATCAATTTAGTCCATATATTCTTCTTGTAAATAGACCTCTATACCATAGATATTTTTGGGAGAATAATGAAGTTAGATAACAAATATAAGAGACCATCAATTAAGGAAAGATCAACCATACATTTTATCCCCAAAAAGAGTTTAAAAATTATTGTTATCAAAAAAGATGGGACTTGACACCTTTACAGAGACTATAACTCACTCAATAAAATAATGGTGAATAATTGATACCATATATCATGCATTGAAAACCTCTTATACAAGCCCAAGGTGTTCAATACTTCACTAATATGGACCTAAAGTTATGTTACCACCAGGTTTTTATCTATTTGATAGGTGGATGGAATACAATTTTAAAGACACAAGAAGGACTATACAAATGGATGGTCATGCATTTCAGCTTAATGAATGCACCAAAAACATTCATGCTCCTAATAGATGACATACTTCTATGATTTCTCAACTCTTTCACCATTGTCTACTTGGAAGTCATTATCATCCACAAAAATAATTGGGATGAGCATTTGAAACACATATTGCACATCCTAGACATTATTTAAATTAATCCTAAATAACAAGCTAACTTAGCAATGTGTTGATTCATGATATCAATAATTTGGAACTTGAGATACATCATCAACCAAGGCAGTATACATGTAGACCTAGAGAAGTTCATGATGTTACATTG